>WBMV01000517.1:122966-152953 GCA_013396655.1 Campylorhamphus procurvoides
GGTGGGATCTGTGTGGCCAGCAGTCGGGCTTGGCAGGGAGCCAACCCAGATCGCCACAACACCTTGTGTTTTGAATCACACATCTTTATTTCATATCCAAAGCAACACTAAAAAGTCAAAAGACACTGGTTTGCTTGTTCTAGTAATTGTCCCTGATGGCCATGTAAGATTTTTCATAGAAACTTGCAGCACAGCCACTGAATACTTTGCAAATTTTACCATACTCCCCTTAGAAAGAAATATTTGATTATTCTTTAAAAAACCTTACTAAATAGTAACACAGAACTAAACCAATAAATTGTAAGACCCAGTCCCATCCAGTATATACTTAAAAGAAGTAACCCCAAAATCTGAAAAGAAGTTGATTTATTAAGTTTCATTATCCACAGCAACAACAAACAGTGTTTCTAAATGCAGCATAAGAAAAAAGACAGGCTTCAGTCCTTATACCATGTAGGAATATGAAAATAATGGTTGGGTGGGACACATTTTGAGCAGTGGACAAATTCCTGGCTCACACTGAGGGTGGTGACTGATGCTTGTGTGGCATTGGCAGGGTCCTTTAGCTGCACCTGATTAGGAGAATATCTCATCTTACAAAGTAGGTTTTGTTGTATATCCTAGCTGCTTCCAAATTTGAGGGATCCACTTATATCTGTTGTAGGAGTTCTGGTCCAGGGAATACATATTACACCTTATCTTTCACTATAGTAAATCCTGACTTTTTGAATAGTTTAATGTAAATGGAACAAATTTTAAACCATGATAATTGCAGGTACAGTCCAGAACAGACCATGTAATGTTGCTTGAAGAGAGCTTTATGTATCCCTTGTCTCTTTTTAATAAAAGTTGAGGCAGAAAATATGTATTGTTCAATTTAAGAAAGACTTTAGAGGTCTGTACTCCTTATCTTGAAAATAACATTACTAGGATGACAAAGACAAATACTTGTTAAATTTCACAGAATACAAGCACATCAAGGATATAAGGAAGCATTTGGAATTACAAGCACATCCAGCATTTCCTAGAGGCATGGAGCCTGATTAACTCCTATTCATAGTGTATTTCATCAGGACTTAAAGTGTGTTTTCCAACATAACAGAACAGAGGAGTAGTACTATGATAATTAGCCTCTAGAGCCATCTCAAAATATACTAAAGTAGTCTACCATTTCAGAAAACAGTCTGAGCAAAAGGCTGTAACACATCAACATTTCTTTCTGAAGGGGTAAGTGACTTTGACTGGAAGAGATAAACTCTTATATGCAAACACTATTGTTTTTTTCCTCCTTTTGATTTCTGTTTAAAATACTTACTTTGTCATCTGAGGTCAACAAGAGGTCTAAGAAACCATATATAGGCCCTGTCCAGTGCTCTGTAGCTGGACCTACAGGTCATGTCTTGCAGTCCCTGATGGCAAGGTTGCAACAGGCCAAGATATTGTGCAGTCCTCCTCTTTACTCCAAAGAACTATCTAAGTGACCTGTTAATGCAGAGTTAGGGTACCACAGTTTGTCATTTACAGACTTATTATATTTCAATTCTAGGGGGAAGATAGAAAATTAAAAAATTGCTTGGCTTCATACTATAATTCTTTCGCTAAAAGTGCCAAATGCAATGATAACTTCAGATATTTGGATATGAGACTTCAGTGGGGAGCAGATCAGGAACCATTCCCTTCAGCCAAGCTGTCACGTAGCAAACAGAGCAGTAATCCTGGCAACTGAAACACACCAGGGACAGAATCATACCTGTGATCCAAACAGTGCAATCCTAGTCTCACAACAATCAGCACAGGGTTGATGTTAACTTGAGTACAGTAAGGATTTCATCCAGGGGACTTTCCTTCCTGTAAAGTCAGTTATACTCCCTGTACATAGCAACTACCCTTTTTTCTATTAACAAGCCAGTGCAAAGTTGTTGTTCTTAGAATATAACCAGCATAATGGAGAAAAAAAAATTCCTCTGCTACAATTCCAGTGCTGAAAGGATACACCTGTTCCATTTGGAGGGAAAAGATACAATCTCACATTTCAGTTATTAGCAAGCACAGAGCAAGAGCAGAAATGCACTAAATAATGAAAGGAAAATAAGAAGAAAGCTCAGAGATGAATAGAATGGAGATGAGAATAGCCTCACAGTTGAACAGTTTACTTTTCAAAGGCAGCACAAGGACAAATTGCTTTGTGCAAAGAGAAAATTAGTTTCCAAAGCCTGTGCTTTCTACAAAGAGTCAAGTTAATTATTCAAAGCAGATGCCCATGAATTTTCACAACTTAGTCATTCCATTCTGTCACATTCAGGCCCAGTGAACTGCTTCTTATCAAGAGAACTTTGATAATTAGCGTAGACATATCAAATAAACTTTCTGGAGAATTCAGTAGTAAGAAGTTATGACATCCTAATAGGAGTTTTATTAGGTATTTCTCTGCACAGCAATATATAAACAATCAGTGTGACATTTTCTGCTCTGAGGAGTTTTGTTCTTGTTCATTTTCATACTTGCCAGGAAATAAATTTATTCACAACAGAGATTTAATCCAATATATGATTCTGTTTATCCTGATTTTTAACAAAGCAGGTTTCTCCAAATTGATGAGAAGTGACATACACTTCATAGAAGAAAATGCAGTGTCTTCATCCTGTCAAAACTGAATAGCTATGATCTCTTCTGAGCCTGCAGACAGTGGGAGTTTGGTCTTAACTGCTCTGGTCTTCAGATCACAGCTGTCATTAGCATGAGATAGTGAGAAGGTTTCTGTTACTTCTTTCCCAACAGACCCAAAACTCTGAAATACAGAGGACCCAGTTAATAACTTTTTAAAACATAACTTCCAACTTCAAAAGAGCACTCAATCCATCACCAGAAAAATAAAAGTTCAACACTAACAATATCATATGAACTTCAGAGCTTTTCTTTCTCTGCAAGATGTGAACTGTCATGGTAAATCTTGTACATTAACATGGTTAATCTTGTGCTGATTACAGGAAGACTTATGCTGAAGAACTTGAAGTCTTTTTTATAGGTAATCCACAACATGGAAGTGTCCTCATGCACAGTTTTGTTTCAACATTTCATAAAGACTCTGTTACACCCTAAAAAAGAGTGAATGCACCCCATAATTCCTATAGTGCCAGCTTTCTCTTTGGGTTAGGATTCCTCTGAAGGAGACTAAAGAGTAATACCTCATTATCTTCTCATTTCACAAAGAAGATATTTTTATCAAAACATAAAACCCAAGCTAACTTAGCAGTATAATAATGGTGTAAAGAACCTTACAATGGTAGTGGACATTAAGAAAGGTCTTAGGTATTTTTCTCCCATGTTGTTCATTTAGTGCAATTTATCTGAAGTGAAAGAAACTCACAACTGTAGACCTGTCAGTCAGGTAATCTACTGCTTTACCAGTTTCATAAATGTGTTATTGGGAAAAAAGATTATAACTACACAGCATACAGCTGAACACACTTCCAGTGCACATATAAAGTACAACTAATTTGCATGTGCTCAGTAGATCTCAGACAGGACCCTTTCATCTATTGCTTTATTATGCTGTCTATACAGTTGAACATTTGGACTTACACTTCTGGAACTCCCTATGCTTATGTTAAAATTCTGCTGTGCTCTTTACTACAACAAGTTTGTCTATATTTGAAGAACATCTTTGCCATTATTCCACACTAAGTGGGGAAAACCAAGATGATACATCAGCTCACTTCTAGAAAAAATTGATAGATCAGGGCTTAGGTAGAAAGTAGGACAGTTTGTACTGTATTTTCAGAGGTGAATCTAACATCTCAAGCAAGATATCTAAATTTAAGAAAGAGTTAAAGGAAAAAAATGCTCAATCATAGGTCCTGCAAAAACCTTCCATAAAAGCTAAACAAACACCTTAACAGCCTTAATACAAAAAGTTGTATATGGCTATAGAGAACTGTACAGAATGTGATTTTTCTTTTCTAACTAGACCTAGAAGGAGTTCAGTTTTATGTTGCATTCAGAGGGGAAAAGAAATTCACATCACCAGTAAAGATGATCATTAACAGAGATCTGTAATAGGATCACAGTGGGTTTAGTACTGACTCTAGTATCATTTTGTCATTCAAATAGCACTCTTCCTACCAAAGAATTTCAGAGGTACCTTTCTGGGTTTTTGACTGAGATTTCAGTCGTTTTGACCCTATCAAAGACATTATATAGTTTTTGGCACTCATTGCAATTATCCTTTATCCTAGATCTGCAACAGTGGGAATATTTCCAAAGCCACTTTCATATTAACTTTACAAAATCTCTCCAGCCTGGACACCATATCTGCTCACGAGACTATTCTCATGAATAATAAGGATTTTTAGTAATTGTATTGTACACATCCTTCATGACAGCCTTAGTTGTGAACAGACCTGTTCTAGGACACTGCATGACAACATTGGCAACATCCACCACTTCATGTGTTAATCCACTTATTTCCACTTTGACTATTTGTTACAACTTCCCCAGATTCTTTGCTGGTGGCAACATTTATCTGGAAGCTTCTCCTTTCAGCTGAAGGGCAAGCAATGTATGCTATCCAGAATCATCTGATACAGAATTAGCAGCCAGGAGATATTTGGAAAATTCACTGTGGAGAGACTGTCAGAGAAAATACTCTTTATTCAGTGCCTTGCTGAAGGTAGTGAATTAAGTACAGCTTCTTATCTTGGAGTCTTTACATTTACTAAAGTCCTCAAAAACCTTAGATTATTTTCTTCCAGTATCCTGGTCCCATATCCCATATCAAATATGAACAACATTACAATCTAATTCATTATTCACTAATGACTTTTGTTAAGAGATTTTTGTACCTATACTAAACAAGGTCTTAATGCACCCCAGAACTCTGAAGTCTATGTCGTGGTTGTTCAAATCAGATACTCTGCAACTTCAAACTTCTGGTCATTTTATAAGACCCATAGTCATTTCTTTCTGATTCAAACCTGATCCATGCACAAAGTAATCACTAGTGCTGACTTTGAACCTGAATATGTACTTTGGGAAATAGATCACATTGGGGATGTTTTGAAAACAATTAACATAAACCACTAATTTTTAGTGTGTTTGATTTATGGACAAGTTAATATCTTGGCATGGACTTGAAAACTGGGACCTAGGAACAAAATTTAATGCAACATATGGGCAACAGTAACTATTCAGTAATACTTCCTGACTGTACATAAGATGAGTACAGAACTCATAATCCAATAACCTGCTTCATTACAATAAATCATTGGGATCACTGCATTTACTTTACTGATATTATGGAAAGGCAATTTTTCCATCTCTTAAGACAGTAAACAACAGATTTCTTCAGGAAATAGGAATGAAATCTCATTTTAATAATGATCTCAGTAGAATAGTAGCTGGCAACAATTAGGCTACCAAACTAACAACTGTCTATTATGCTGATGTTATAACATTGTCACCTTGGAAACTAGCAGTCAGGCAATAAGTCTCTCTTGTTCCTCGCTTTCTATCTAGTCTGAAAGTTCCCTAGGAGATGGTCCATCCTCTTGGTGTGAGTACAGACAGAAGTTTGGACACAATGGACACATGACTACCAATGTAACAGCAAACATAAATAGTAGTAATGCTGCTGTCAATCAGATGTACAGTGTACTATTAAATATTACTGCTATAGATTTTCTTGGGTCATATGAGGCTATCTAATATTTTCTTTTTATAATCTCTTCTATAGGATCACCTGCTCAGTACTTCTAGATTGCTAAATGTGGATTTTTCTAAAATTCCAGTCTGAACAGACAAAGGATCACAGGATCACATTGAACTTAGCACTGGTTAAGAATCATACTGTGATTAGGCTTTTCTTCCTTTTATATAGGACTACCTGGGATCTTCATGAAATAGCCTGAATATCAGGTGCAGAAATCACCTGAATGCTTGGAAGAGAATTCGCTTCTAGTGTGAAGTGATCAGTCGCATATTATACAGGTTTGAAGGGGGGAAACTGAAGCTATAATGATGTATTTGAAAGGTGAGTGATAGAACACTTAAAATTCTCATTTACTTGCATATCCTTGCTGCTGATTGCAGACATGGCTTTTACTAACACTGATCTTGCACATGATACAAAACTTGATGGAGCTTTCAGGGAGCTGACTCCCTGAAAGGCAGGGAGACCCTGCAGAGAACCTCAACTAATTAAAGGATTGGGCAACCACCAGCCATAGGAAGTTTAACAAGGGAAAATGCCAGATTCTGCACTTGGAATGGGGCAGCCCTGGTTGTGTGTACAGACTGGGGAATGAGATGCTGGAATGAGTGCTGCAGGAAGGGACCTGGGTGTCCTGGTGGATGGCAAGTTGAATCTGAGTCAGCAGTGCCCTGGCAGCCAGGAGGGCCAACCATGTCCTGGAAGGCATCAGGCAAAGCATCGTAGGCTGGTCAAGAGAGGGGATTGTCCCACTATGCTCTGCACTGGAGTGGCCTTACCTTGAATATTGTGTGCTATTTTGAGCACCACAGTAAAAGAAAGATATTAAGCCATGAGAGTGTCCAAAGAAGGGCAATGGAGATGGCAAAGGGCCTTGAGGGGAAGCTGTATGAAGAGTGGCTGAGGGCGCTTGGTCTGTTCAGCCTGCAGAAGAGGAGACTGAGGAGAGACCTCATGATAGTCTACAACTTCTCGTGAGGGAAAGAGGAGGGGCAGGTACTGATCTCTTCTCTGTGGTGACCAGTGACAGGACCCAAGGGAATGACCTGAAGTTGTGTCAAGGGAGGTTTAGGTTGGATATTAGGAAAACGTTCTCGACCCAGAGGGTGATTCGATTCTGGAACAGGGTCCCCATAGAAATGATCACAGCACCAAGCCTGATAGAGCTCAAGAATGTATGATACTCTTGGGCAGATGGTGTGACTCTTGGGAATGGTCCTGTGCAGACCAGGAGTTGGACTTTGTGGGTCCCTTCCAACTCAGCATATTCTCTGTGTGATTCTGTGTGTATATCTTAAGAGAAAGGCCAGAGTTCAATGGATAGCTATCCAGGTGCTCTGCATTTGGATAGGCAAGATAATCTTTATGTAAATAATGACATTTTCAATATTATAATCAAGTCTCACAATAGGTTGTATTGTGTGAGAACGCCAAAGTTCCTACAAAATCCCCAAATTCTAGTGATTACTTCCAAATAGTATTTATTAGATAACTTTGTGCCCTAAGTTAAAAATGACAGTGTTTTTTGGCATAGTGTGAGGATAATATCTGTAGTTAAGAATAGTTTAACAAACAGTTGTGAAGTACTCAGTTTGACTATTCTTGCAACACTATAGGTGTGTTGGCTTGATTATTTGTTCCTGGTTATTAATTTACTTATTTTCCTACTTTAAAGGTTATGCAGTGGCTTTCCCTTTCTTTGACTTGTATGGAGTTTGAGAAATTGCAGACATTGCTTGCATGAAGCAACAGCAAAAATAGGTATATAAAAAAATAACACTGTCTTTTCGTTTTCATATGGGTATGGGGGGTTGATTGCATGAGCAGTGGCTTAAATTTCCTTCTGTCCTGAGACCAGCAAAAGCTTCAGCATTAGCTGTAAGCCACTCACAGCTAGGATCCCAATAATTTTTGAGGCAGAGTGTTGTTTCACTGTGTGAAAGACTCAGCAGGTGTTTGCTATGAAGATTTCTGACACTGATACACCTTTGTAATGTGGGACACCCACTAGGAATTTGATCCTGTCAAGTCTGTAGGCAAAGCAGCTTAGCCTAGGAAAGGTGATAAAAACATATGTCACATATGTCATTTAATACTGCCTGAATCATACCTTTCTGATAGAGATGCTCACTTCCTTAGCTCCTTGCTTCAACATCCAAAGACAGTGTGTTAAAAACACGATATCTATGAATACCTGACAGTCTCCATTTCTAAAGAAAAAAGGGTCATTTGGGAAAATGTACAGTGCATATGGGTGTTCAACAGGAGGCTAAGAAGCAAAGAAATGAAGGATCAGATCCATAGAAATATTTCAGTGATTAATGTCATCATTAATTTCACCCTACATTACTTTCCCGAGGTAATACAGAAAGTTTTTAGCAGATGAATAACTGAATTTTTGATTTTCCAAGTCCTAAATTATCATCCAGTCATTGAATTTTAGTGATTTTTAGATTATTCTTAAATAGGCAATATTTAAATTACTGACCCAAAAGTCAAAATTCCTTTGTCCCATTACCAGAGGATTATTTCATTACTGAAATACTCAATTATACAAAACAACTTAGGAAAAGTAAATTATCTGTGGACATTCATGTAGAACAAAAACCTTCTCATTTACTTCTACAAAATTGCTTTGTAAAAATCTATGTACTGTAACTCTGCAGCAAGAAGTTTCTTTCAACCACTATATTTCCTACTACACATGACACAATAAAAGCTTTCACATCAGAATATTATTTCCCCTACTGCTCCAACATTTATCTATGGAAATGAGAGAATCTGTAAACACATTCTGGTTTTGGAGAATCCAGATAAAGGCAGAAGTTTCCCTGAAACTGGGGAAAAAAAAAATAAAAAAAAAATTGAAGAGTAGAAGATGAGAGAATAAAACAGAACCTAGAAAGTTCTTATCAGATCTTTTACAGTTCAGAGTAAATTGTCCTGACTTATTCATAGCACAATCAGATTGTAAAATTATAAAAGACTTGATTGTAGTCAAAGGCCAACAGGATTAGCAGTTGTTTGAAATAGTTTTATTTTACACTATGAAATAGCTACGACAAGTCTGGAATTTTTTTTTATTCTATGCATAAAATCAGATTTTATTACATTCTGCTATGTATGGTAAACACAGAAGGAGAATACATTATAGATCTTGAAATTACTAATATGAATATTCTTTATTCTGCACTGGGTTTTAAAAAAAATAAATAAAAAAGAGAACAAAACAAAAAGAAATAAAAAACCAAACAAACAAAGAACAGAACCAAACCAACCAACCAACAAAAAAAAGAAAACAAAAACACAAAAAAACCCACCATCACACCACCTAAACTAGGGAGTCTACACCTGTATAATTAACCTGTTTAAAATCTCTGACAAAACAGATTGGATTTTGTCTTGAATTCACAGAATCATAGACTACCGTATCGGGAGGGACCTCAGGGGTCACCTGATCCAACTCTTTTTGGCAAAAGCAAGACCAAGACAAGACAGCACAACACCCTATTCAGCTGGATCTTAAAAGTGTCCAGTACTGGGGAATCCACCACTTCTCTGGGGAGGGAGAAGATTACTATTACAAGGATTGATTACACTCATTCTGAAAAATTTTCCTCTTGTGTCCAACTGGAACCTCCCCGGGTGTAACCTGTACCCCTTCTCCCTCATCTTTTCCATGTGACTCTTTTCAAAAAGGAAGTTTCCATCGTCTTTGTAACCAGTGGTACATGGTGATAAGGTCTCCTCTGAGCTTCCTTTTCCTAAGGCTGAACAAGCTGAGCTCTCTAAGGCTTCCCACTCCATAGATCATCTTTGGTCTTTCTCTGCACTGTGTACAGTCTCCTCTCAAGGACTAAAACTGACCATGGTAGTTCAGGTGTGGACAAGCAGTTCACTGGTGGTTTGATGTCCACCAGGACCCCTGGGTCCGTTTTCACAGGGCTCTTCGCCTTCTAGGTACACCCCAGCTTGTGCTGCTCTCCTGGATTATTTTTTACTAGAAGGAAGACCTTATGTTTGTCTTTGCTGAACTTCATAAGGTTCTTGTTAATCCACTTTTCCAGCCCATCCAGGTCTTCCTGCAAGGTGAACCTCCCTTCCAAAATATCCATTTCCCCACTCAGTTTGCTATCACCAGCAGACTTCATTAGGATACATTTGATCCCATTGTCCAGATCACTTATAATCAACAGCTTTGGGCCTAGTATTGATCCCAGGGGGACCCCATTTGTTGCCAGGTTGCTAGCTTGAATAGGAGTTCTGTGCAGCCCATCAGCCATCTCTCCACCCACCCCACAGACCACTTCTCTAGATCCTCACACATCAGTTTCACTAGGAGGAAGCTGTAGGAAACTGTATGAAAAGTCTTGGAGAATTCCAGGGGTACAAAGTCCACCACTTGTCCCAAATCAGCCGAGCAGGATTGAGGGTGCAAAGTTGTAGTTTGGATACTTCAAGCAGCTGAGAAGTGGTTATGGTTACAGAAATATTCACCTTTCATCTAGAAGAGATTGAGAGCTTATTGTGATGGGATGACCAAACATGTACTAAATGCTATGTGCACTATTTCTGTCAACAGGTAAACTGAGAAAATAAGATGGATTTTTCAAGCATCTTCATGAGTTCTTAGTTGTCACTATATTTTTACAAATAAGACCTTCAAACAATTCAAGACACTGAACAAGGAAGCTCAGAAACAGTCACGATCAATCACCTTGGGAAAATGTATTACCTTGAAATAATAATCCTTGCACAGACTCAGGCAGAAAGACCTCCCTCTCCATCTTTGAGATCCGTACCTTCAGTAAAGTTCTGGAACAAGTCATTTGTCTTATTCACAAGCTCAAATTAGAATCAATAGAAGTCAAATAAATAATGGTACCACTATGCTACTCTGTCTATGATATTTTTAAGATATATATTTTCTCATTCAGAAGAATACACAATGTTTCTGAAAAATCAGCAAAAAGTGTGAAGCACATTTTTGTGGGGTTTATTTATTTCTAGCATTCTTTACAGGCTTAAGGAGATATGAAACAGATTGACTATGTTGCGGAAAACAATGGAGGATCAATTCATTCCAACAGCACACATAATATTTTCACAGATGTTCTGTTTCTGCCATAGTTAAAACAGTGATGAAAAACACACAGTTATCATTTAACAGGTGAAATCTATAGAAGGACACTTTAAATTGGTCTAAAGGTTGTAACAGTGGACCAAATCTGGAAGGAAAATGTAGTCCATCTGGTGGACTAAATTTTGACAAAGCCACAGAACATTTGGGTGGGCGAGCTGTTTAGACAAGGAACTTTCCCCACAAAAATAAATGGTTCTGTTTAGTTACAAACCACTAAAATTACAATATGCAGTAAATATATTATAGTTCACTGTGTCACCAACATTTTTCAGTGCTCAGATAAGGGATAAAAGGTTAAATTACTTATATTTTGAGTTGCAGTTTTGTTGCCAAATATAAAATATTTAACCATGACGGCAGTCATTATTCTTCTGCTGTTCTGGTATGATTAATTTTTATAATATTAAACAGCAATTTATTATTTCCCTCCATATCACCAGTACAGCTGAAGGAGATAAGTAGCTGATAAAATATCTCAGTGAACAGTTATAAATTACTTGCTTTAAAAGAATAATAAAGCAGCTAGCTATGCAGAGCTGACTAAATCCTCCATATATGTGGTATAACTTACTTAGAAATCTTCAGTAAATAAGTCAATTATTTTCACTGAAGAGAGGCTTTATTACACTTGATTTCAAAAAGTCTACCGCCTACCATCTGTTAAAATAATCAAAGTCCAACAGACAAAATCCCAAGCAAGGACTGAAGAGGGGACAATCTCCACCCTGCCCCTTTTGGTGACAGAGTTCACATGAGATCCCCAGAAGTCTCCTACGTGAGACCTGCATAAGCAGAATTGAAACATAAATATTCAGATTTGATTTTTATAAATGAAAACATAAAATGCCACCCTGCTGATTATCATTTCTCAAGTCCTATACTTCATTGAGTGGGACCCCTACACTGGGATCAGTCAATGATTAACCTTGAGGATCATGTAATGAAAAGGAATTTTTGATGGATAATCTTCATTGCAAAGAATGAATCGGTGATGGACTTGCTGTTTTAAGTCTAGTATAACTGCCTGTGAGGAAACAAAACATACTTTTGAAAGCAAGTTCTTAAATTTTTGGATTGCTAAACCAGTGACAATTTTACGGGGTTTTACTGTTGGAGAGTTGTTTCCTACCTCCCCTCCAACCATTCCATCTTTCTCAAACTGAGCACTGAAAAAAAAAAAAAAACCAAATGAAAAACCAACAACAAAAAGCAAAACAACCAAAGATAGGGAGTAAATTCAAAACCGGGCTTTTAAACACTAATCTTGCAAAAGGATGTCTGACACTCATTGTCCTTGTATTCTGTATAGTGTTATGTGGATTGCAGAATAAACCTTTTTTCTTTGCCCTTTCCATCATTTCTCTTTTAATGCAAGAATCATAATAAACATGAAGACATTTTATGAGGTTTCATAAAACATAAATTTAAAATTCCACAAACAGACAAAGCATAAATCAGACAAAGCATGACCCCACATGGAAGTTTATGCATCAATTTCTGACATGCTGTATGATGATGTGAAGAATTCAACATCTGGTTATGATTTTAGACCTAAACTTTATCTTTTTATACATACACAGGCAGAAAATGAAGGTTCTTGGCAATCTCCTAGAGATTAAGAAAATTAAGGGACATTAATGATATAAATTTTGCACTACTGGCCAGGTATTACACCCACCTTACCCCCTTCTTCTCCACCAGACTAATACTTCTTCCCTGACATTAGCAGCAGTGGAAAGCTCATGTGACAGTGGCTGTATTTAGTGATATATTGTAAGAGGAGAACATGGCTTGATAGTTGTGTAAAGAAGTACAGATAAGCAGGCATGTTATCCCAGGTTAGAGCTGAGGTCTCAGGGATTAGACTTGAGCAGACTTTCTAATACATAAAGTTCAGCAGTGACAGGCATGCAAATTGTAGAGGAAAATTAGCTTTGCTTTGATATTTAAAAGCAAACCTTAACAACACAGCTGCAATCAGATTCCTCAGCTGCATGGAAGAAATTCCACTTAACTGGTGGAAAAAAGCTTCAGTGACACAGGAGCATTTTTATATTTCCTGTTCACACCCATGTTTTTTGACTGTCTGCCTTTTCATGACTTGCCAAGATGGTGAAGATGTGGAATGGCAATGTCCTGATTTTGGCTTTTTATGATAATAAATTCTGTTGATAACCACCATGCTTCTCTTCTTTGATTCTTTTCAAAGGCAATGAACAGGTTCAAAGCCTTACATTATTAACTTTAATTAGGAGACTAGTTTACATACATGGTAAATTTTCATCACTCTTCAGTGAGCTGGTGAATTTTGATGGATCACAACCTGCTCACCACTGGAATAGTTTTGTTGCTCTCACTGCTGTTGACATTGATGCCAGAAGCCCAAAAGGGTAGGGCAAGTTTACACAGCATAAAACCCTTTTAAAAATTATAAGTTCATACAAAGGTAATGATATTAAACAGAGAATTTGAGCTGATTCAAAAATTGCTTCTTTCAGAACTGTGCCTTGGTGTTTTTTCAGGCATTATTTACTGGCTATAATTTCATAAACTAGTTTTAAAATGGCAAGTTGTACAGACCAAATGAACAAAAATTATATTTATTACGTTGTGTTTATAATCAGTAGCAAGTTGGTAAACAGATATTCCAGCTTGGTGGAATGAAAACTGAAGAAACTCAGTATCAGAGTAATAACAATTCATTTGCAGCTTCAGTTGTTCTTACCCCTTTTTATATTAAAGAAATAAAATAGCATTTCAAAGGTCATTTTTCTATATTTCAATACAACCAGGCTGATGAGAAAGGACAAACACTTGAAAAATGTGGTTATACAAGGTGCTTGAAGATAAAAATTATATCCTTAAAGTGTTTAATCATGTTTTCCATAACCACTTCCTCTGGTGACCTAATCACATAAATCATAGTAAAAGGTTAAAGATGAAGTTCAATTGCACCAAATTATATGTGATAGTTTCCCTGACATGGATTACTTTACATTAAAGAGTGAACTCCTACCATTAAATAATCATATTCTTTGTATGACCCCTGGACTAAAGCTTATACTTTGTCACACACTTGTATGGATGGACTTTTTAGCTTCTTAAAACTCTACTACATGGGAAAATAACAACCAGCCAGGCAGCCACTCTGTTTTAGAAAGCAATTTGGAGCTAATGTCTTACTCCATGCAAGGAAAATATTACATGTGACTCATTATTTCTGGAGAAATTCCTGGAAACGCTGCTTGATTTGCAACAGGGGAAATCACAGCATAGAGTTACAATGGGAGAGCAGAGAGATGGGAAATGTGCCATTCCGAGACCTATGCACTTCATCATATTTCTCCTTTTGTCCCATAAAAGCGAAATCTCCATTGCAACTTCTTACTCTTATTTATTTATTTTGGATGACATCAATGTGTTTACTGGGCTACATTCTGAGAAAGATAAAGGTGCCTTGTTTCCAAGGAACTGGTAAAAGACAGTCACTACGTTGTGCTGGCTATAGAGGGTATCATCAAATTTTGGTCCTACAGCCCTCTCTGAAAGTGTAAAAATTTTTCTGACTTATGAATAATCAAAGAGAAAGATGATGTTCAATAATGCAGTAAGAAGCAAGAGAAAACAGTAAGCCAGACTTGGCAAAGGTGTTACACTCTCCCTACATTTAACAGCAGCAACAATATAAGCCTCAGGAAGCTTTCACTGCATACATTTGAGAAGATACTGGATGCTAGTCAAAGGTTATGGCAGCTGCAAACTAGATGGCAGGCACAAAAAAAGGTGTCAGAAACTGTGTGGTTAAGATAGAAATATGGATCTTCTATAAGATCGTCAACAAGGATGACTTAAAAATCTTCATATTCAAAAAAATTAAATCTTTAGAATAAAGGGTCAGCATTCAGTCCAAGAAAACTGTGCAGGGTTTGTATCTCTGAGGGGTGCGCTAAGTTTAGGTTCTCCTCTCATGAGGTAAACAGCATTTTATCAGTTCAGGCAATAGTGTACACTATAAAAAAGGGTATCCTTTAAGTATATGCTTCAAAGAAGTCCGTGTACCTTAATGTAGACTTCAAATAAACAATGCCAGTTTAAGACATTAAACTCACATGGTGAGGCATTTGGAGTAACATTTTTTATAACAAATTTCCCTAAATTTTCACAGCATCAATTGCTATGCAATAAGATAATAGGTCCATCTTTCTAAAAAATCAGTGCCAGACAGCCACAGCATCCAGCAAAACTAACACATATAACCACAATATTTTCATACCCAGTTGCAGCTGATGTTTTTTCTATCCAAACAAAACAAAGGGGCTCCAGCGCATGTGAAAATCAAGTCAACACACTGATAAACAATCAGGTCTCTGTTAGTAGCCTTCTAATTTCAAAGTAGTTTCAGTAGAATACTGTAATACTTAGCAGTTAATTAAGACTTTGCAATGTGGCTTTGACAGAACTGCTTGAACTTAGCTATGAAAGAGGTAACAGGCTTGTCCTGACAGTAAGGAGTGTAAATACATTATTACAAAGGAAATTATATTAAAAAATAAAGTTAATTTAATTTAATTTTCATACACATAATAAAAATAATACCAAAGACTTCACACCAGATTAATGACATTTTTAAGAATCATCACATCTAGTAAAGTATTCAAGTTGTCCACAGCAGAAAATATGCTCAGAATAATAATTTAAAAAAAAATAGCAGAACAAGAGAGGACTGTGCATCACCCACCAGAATTTCAGGTGTTGTGTGAATTTACATATCTCTGTGTATTTGGGTAGGCATGGGCACGGTAGGGTTTATCAACATCCTGAGCTGAAGACTCAAGCTTACATGAGCTAGATAGTTGCAACATGTATGACCATTTCTGCAACTCTGATCAGAGTCTTGCCAATTCCTCAAGGACAAGTGGATACATCTGTAGGGATTGCATTGAATTTTCCAAGGTGACTATGACTACACAACACTTCCTGGAAATCCAAATATTTTTGTGGAAATGTAGTAGTTTGGACCAGGTTTTCCTTACACACAGGGAGAAATCAGTCAGAATAAAAGGAAGTTGCATATATCTGTAGGAGACAATTGTGGAGGAGAAGGGAAGGGGCAAGGGAAAACAGGGGAAAAAAAGGGGAAAAAAACCTCTCAGTCTGAAAGGAGGTAGAAAGAGATTTGAACCACCTCTCCAAGGCAATGTCTTAGTCCAGAATGGACAGTTTTGAGTGCTGAAAATTAGATAATTGCATAAAATTCCATTTATTTGCAAGATTTTGAAGCCTTAGGTTTTGACTAGTGCAAATGAAGGGAGAAAGGGGTGGCAAAGGATAGGTAAAAATGTCTGCAACATTTTGTAGATTAACTCTGAGAAATTTTTGTGTCTCTCTCATTCTGTTGTTAGAGGTAATAGACTTACCAGCCCTTTTATGCTAGCAAAAGTAGGATTTAACTCACCTCCGATGCACACTAACCCTGCCAAAGGCCAATAAAAACTTGCCTCTGGGTATGGTGGCAAATTATATTTTTCCCTTCTCTGTTCAATGTTTTTTGTATAATTCCAAGCAGATTTAATGAATTACAAATCTCATTTTTCTTTAAGACTGATGTGCTCTTCAAGTTCTTTCTTGTTTGGGATTCTCAATGGCATTCTGATACAGTGTTTATTGAATACATGCACATCTTTTAAAGTATAGAGTGGTCAACACTTTGAAAGCAGATGTGCTGTTGTGCCTGGCTGGGGAGGTAACTTTGCATGTGCTGTTAGTTTCCTATAGTTAGATCCAACTTCTAATGTATACTTTAATGCCCATGATCCACATAACTTTGCAAGTGGGATTCCGACTATAGCAAGCCCCTTTGGCATAACTTCTGTATGGTCCCATCTTGACTGTAGAGGTATTACTTCAAGTGTCAAGAGATGAACTCTAGTGTAAGTGAGCATGTCAGAACTGGTGGTGGCATCACTACAAAGGTTATTTCCACAGATGGGTCTCCTGCAACATCATCCGAACTGTCCACATAAACCAGGTTTCCTTGATGTGATCAGCACACTTAGCATGACCCTGGCCTAGCTGAAAGAGGGCAATGTGTCATTCAGACAGATGCTGGCAAGGGTAGCAAAGAGATCATGAACAAGTAGATGCACCCTAAGAAGTTAAAAAAGGTTGCAACCAATGATATCTCAGCAGCTGAACATCCTAATCTTTACAATCTCCAAGTAAAAGATGGCTTCCTCAGAAGTATTTTAAAAGCGAAGTACCATTTTCTTGCTTATTTGTGGAAAGTTTTATCCAGTTGCAGTCAGGAGAAGCAAGCTGAATACAGGCTCTTTTTCTAACATTTCTGGGCATATTAACCAAATAAAACCATTGTACCTTCTTTTCAGTTTAGCTGAGCAGGCTCCAGAACATGTAACTATAATTGGTGGCTCAGAATACGAAGAAAAAGGAGTCAATGTTTGTTTGGAGAGCACTGTAGTTAAAATTAAGTGCAGGTCAACATTAATTAAGATATGACAGAGGCCATTTCCAGCCCTGCTAACCAAGAATCTTGAACCTCCCAAACTAGCCAGCTACGAATCTCTACAACAAAGTACACCATGGCCAGATTCACTGAATCCTGGCTCTACTAAAACAATATGAAACTGTAAAGACTTGAGTGAGAACTGAATTTCTTGCTTGAGCTTAGGTATTTTAAGACTATATTTGATTCCAGAATTTCCTATATTCACAGTCATTCAGGTGCAACTAAGCAGAGAGTGACCTTTTCCTCCCTGGCTGATGAGAAAGGTTTTTTCAGTGCCAGCCTTGAACAGAAGGTCACTCTGATTGGGTTGACAACTGGTACTGTAAAATAAGTAATAATACAGAAAGCTGTAAATATTGCATTTGATCCAACTATAGATGCCTTCACATAAGGGTTACAACCCTGATTTTTCCCTCCACAGTAGAAAAATTGAAAATATGAATGCATAGAGAGCAGCCAGGATTCCCCACAGACACTGCACATCTAACATATTTACACCACACTTGCAGACAAGCCTGCGCTCTTTTTTTTTTCAGAGACATATATGCACTCATTATGCCCCAATATTGTGGGCTCCTGAACAAATCATGTTTAAGGTAATGAAGAGAACCTTGCTAAGAGCATCATGTCCGTCTAACATAGTGTCATGGTTTTCAAAAAGCTGCTTGCTCACATCAGTTGGCTTTGAAAGTAACTACAGAGAGACCATGAGAGACTGCTCTTCATCACAATTTCACTATTACATTGGGAAAATACTCATCTTTAACTCTGACTGACTGTAAGGAAGGGTAAGGCCACTCAGCACGTGTTTGAGGTATGCAACAGATGAAAGGACTGGTCACTACAAGTTTCACACTACTGAAGGACTCCAGAAGACTGTACATTGCGAAGTGCAGTGTGAGCTGAACCAAACTCCAAACAATCCCCACCCTCAAGGTCATCTAGAACAGGGAATAATTCCTTTAACCTATTCAACTCAAAATGTAACCAACTTTAAAAAA
This sequence comes from Campylorhamphus procurvoides, assembly GCA_013396655.1. Classification (NCBI taxonomy): domain Eukaryota; kingdom Metazoa; phylum Chordata; class Aves; order Passeriformes; family Dendrocolaptidae; genus Campylorhamphus; species Campylorhamphus procurvoides. The sequence goes on from WBMV01000517.1 coordinate 141,344, forward strand.
AGTTTGCAATCCAGTGAAAAGAACTCTACATAAAGTTAGTCCAAATCATAGCATTGTAATAACTAAATCATGGGGATAAAGTGCTCTGGTTTTATATATATATGTGCCTGAAGCCTCTTAATTTGGAAATAATAATAATAACCTGGAGGGAGAAGCTTTCCATCTTTCTACCCCAGGAATTCCAGGAATGCTCCTGCCCCTTGGCAGACATTTTTGTCTTGTAAAACTGAAGACAGGCATCTACCCGTAATGACCACATTAAGGCGGAACTCATTAATTAAAGATCAGGTCCGGCTTTATGCACTTCCAGCATTAGTTGAAAAACCCATGGAATTCTTTTAAATAAGAAAAATTTATTTCTTGCATCTTCTAGTAAAAGAAAAATTACATGCCATATTCTTTTATAAGCATAAGTCAGGATAGCTCCACTGTTATCAAATAGACTATAACTATTTCTAACAAAAAGTATTATGCACCAAAACACAGAACAGCCTTGTGTGATCACGAAGTTCCTACTTGACACATTGAAAATGTCAAGTAGTATTTTTCTGTGGAAATCAAAACTGATTTTCAACTTTTGATGTAATGGAAAAGATTTCCACTAGACTATTTATTAAGGGAAAGGACAAATTTGCATATTTAGACATCTATGGAATCAATGTGTGGCTCAAAGAGTTTTACAGATACTTTTCAAGCATGACTAAGTACAAATATAAAGCCAGAACAAAAATATTATTGACTGTATCTTCTATCCAATTAAATTAACTCTATGACTTAATAGAGAAAAGCCCACCTCCACAATCCAAATTCTGTACCCTGAATCCTAGAGTTTTCTACTTTTGATCTCTTTCACCTATCTATCATTTGAAACATAGACTTTGTACATCTCTTTTCTTCCATGGAAAATGGGTTTGTTACTAAATCTGCTTACCACCTACTTTTCTTCATTGTACAACACAACACTGCTCCCTAGCTGCCTCCTCCAGTAATATTCAGCTTAATTATAAAAAGTGTTAAAAATTGATATTGTAATGAGGTGCACAAATTAATCACATTTTGATGGCTTTGGTAAAATGTTTCAGAACCAAAGGTAAGAGACTTTTTTGACTGTCTTCCCAATCCTGCAATGGGATTACCCTAGTGTGGGACTGACGTTCCTAATACTTTAGTAATTGTGTCACTCTTCAGTTGGAAAAAAACTTTCCAACATTTGCAGACTGCTGCAAAAAATCTGATATCAGAGTCCATTTACATAATTCCACTATGTGACATACCAATATCATATAATCCAATATGTTTGACATAGCAATATCATCTATGTTAAGTGAAGTATTTTGTATATATGCATATATGTAGGAAGGCAGGTAGATGGGTAGCAATACAGATAGATCAAAAGATGGGTATGTAAAGACATACATTCATCCAGCATTTCTATTTTAAAAAAAAATCAGCATAGATTTTTCAGCATCTAGCAGTTTAATCCATCTTGTAGTTACTTATGTAGAGTAAATGTAAATGAAAACATATAGTTTACTATGCCCAGTAGAAAAAGCATCTCAGATTATATATCTCATCTAATTCACCACTCCCAGCAAAGTGCAACATTAATATTCAAATCTGACAGACACTTTGCTAGGGGAATATGAGCTTTTCACTTTGCTCCCCTATAACCTGTGTCCTCTGAATAACTTTTTAGTGGAACATCATCACCTTAGAAGGTTTCAGAAGAAAGTAGAAGAACTGTTTGATACTTTGTAATATTCAAGGCATCATGTTCTATTACTTCAATCAGGCCCACCACATCTTCCGTTTTTTGGCTGTTTGTTAGCTGAAAAGCTGCTTTGACTGAGGGGAAGCGTAACCACAACTGTTCAGTAGATGAGAAAATGAAACTTTATAACCTTGAAATGGAGATTTTTACATTCTCTCTCTCTTTTCATTTTTTTTAACCAGTCGTGCTCTCACATCTAAAAGCACAATTTCCCTTCAATTGAGCCCTGTTGGCTTGACCCTGAGCAGAATTAATAAATCTACCTATGATTTATAAAAGTATTGCACAGTTCTCCACTCAGCCAGTTCATATGGCATAAACTTTTGAAAGATGATTCTGTCACCTGCAATGAGAGGATACAAATAATGGACAGAGCAGGAGAAGGGTGATTGTGTTTCATGACTAAACTCCCAAGAAGGTTTACAGCAGGCATCACCAGCACACTCCTGTTTTACCACACCTAAAATAAAGCACTGACTCACATGTGACTGCTGACCTTCACCTTCATTAGTAACAACTTTAAATCAGAAAAACTGCATGAAACAAGGGGTCTGCACCTTCCTGAATTACAGGGCATAGCTTTTGAGAGAAACCCATGAATCACTATGAACCCAAATCTTTCAAAGGGGTCAGAAAAGAAGGAGAAGCACAAATGGTATCATGTTACTTCCTAAGAGTCTACCACAAATCTATTATGGAGTTTGTTATTAGCCCACTCGTTCTTCTCTGGCACTTTGTCTGGACCAGCCATTATCTCCTCCTTAGAATTAGTCACTTGGCAATATGAGGAGCAGGATTGCAGCCTCCAGCTTATTTGGCTCTTAAATTTCCAAGGAGAAAAAGAAATTATATATATATGTGTGTGTGTGTGTGTGGTTGAATAGATATGATATTCATCCAGCATCAGTTGCTTTCCCTATGCAAAGCATGATAAGAAGCCCTGAAAGCAGGGAGAAGGTTTTTACAAAGGTATTCATACTAGAAATGAACAAAAATGCCCTGTATTTCAGCTAATTCACAGTAGTGGCAATGTTAATCCATTGCTTATTCAGTGTTTGTATTTCATGTTCTACACAGTGGTCCTGGTGACCTTTGTGCTGCATGATGTAAAAAACATGAAGGAACAAAACAACAACAAAACCAACCAGCAACAAACAAAAGACAAAAGTAGGGTCTTACTGCAGAGAAAAAGGTGTTACACTGTTCAAAAAGGGGTAATATCTCTGAGCATGAAGCACAATCATGTGTGTCTGTGCCTGCTATAAGTGTCTGCTGACAGATTCAGGAGTAAGAAGATAAATTAAAAAAATCAGTTTGTAGATACACATTCTGTTTCTCATACTTGATTTAAGTTCCATACTAGAGAAAATTGGAATAAATTAAAAATCAAATTAACTCAATTAAAAATCAAAAGATAAGAAAATTACAGAGGTATCCATTGTGTCCCTGTAACCAAAATGTGTTCAAACAAACCTGAGTGCTGAATTGGCTTTCAAAAGAATGAAATATATCCATGAGTCCTACAACAAAAAGCAGAGTTATAGGTACTAAATAATGAACATTTTTCTTCTTAAATAACTGAATGAAATGACAGCTACATCACATCATTGATATTTGCTTACACTGTCCAGAGTGAAAGGTTAAATTAGCTTTAACTTCAGACTCTGCCAGAAATCTTCAGATGGAATAAATACAAGCTTCTTGTACCTAGATAAAAATAGATGCTGCTTTGAACATGTTCATTAAACCTGATTATTTGCATACGTGTTTAATATCTATTTCTCATTTTGGGAATAAATATATGTATCCCTTTTTAGAACTTTTTTTTTTCCATTAAGAACTTTGAAGACGTTAAACTTTATTTGTTTCAACTGTTACTTCAGGTCTCCAAGATTAACTAAAATACCTTCATTTTTTTAAACACTCTTGCCAACTGTTGAGACAAACAGCTTGGAGAAGGCAGATACACACAGGGAGTAGGAAAGCCTATAAATAGGTTCACAATTTCTATAAAGTATGTGAAAGTTTTTTGGGTTTTTTTCCCATACGCACATACTTTACTACAATGATATCACAGTACACATTTTGAATTAGGGATACAAACATACTAAGGAATTTCTAAAATTTTAGCATCTCTTGTGGCTCAATTTACAACAAAAAAAATTAAAGAAATATAGTTTTATAGTCCTGTGACATGGGGTTTGGATTTGGATCAGCACTCTTTTATCAAGGAAAATCTAGGACATTATTTTAGAATTTGATTCCAATTTCCCTAGAGTTTGAAGAAGGCAAACAAAAATTTGAGATATATGAGGATTTGTCTTTGACCTTTGTGTTTTCTCCTTCTGCATCTTGCTCTGTACCAGTAGGGTTTGCAGGTTTATAAACCCAAGGGCTAATTTATATCATTCTTTCCTGCTTGCTTGGCTGTGCCCATCAGCCTACTAAGAAATTAATAAGGGTTCAGTATCTGTCATTGCTGATTTTAAACAGGAACGAGGACATGCCAAGCCATAACATAGATACATTTGAAAATATGTCTTTCTTATTATTTAACCTACTTAGCTACTTGCCAATACTACTTTCCTAAATACAGGTCATGAAAGATATTTCAATATTTTAAAAATGATAACTGAATTCCTTTGAAATGTCAGGATTTTCCTACTAAATGAAAAATAGATTTCATGAGAATTCTTAGAGAGACACCACCAATCAGAGATAAAAGCTAATGTACATTTGGTACATGCTATGAACTGTTTTTCAGCCTTGGTTTCTAATGAAAATTAGCTATTTGAACCCAGCAGAAGTTCTAACTAGCTTTCAGTACTAACAGTTTTCACCCTGGGTTTAGAACAGCTGCCAACAGTTTGGTCACAATTCCGTGACAAAATATCTGTGGTAGTGTTAAAGTGGGAAGCAACCAAGGGAATATATTTTTCTTCCCAGCAAACCTGAGTGACTCTACTAATGCTAATATGGGCATGCCTGTGCAAGGGTGACTATATATTCCCCTCAGACTGCAAACAGTCAGTCTTGCAACTTATCCAGTGTGGATAGCATAGTGAATATTAATGGTGATTTGGGGCATCATTTTCCATTTTCTGAAACCTGGAATCCTGGAGGGTCCAACTTAATTTTAGCTTTTGGGAGGACACTGAGAGGTGGGTTTTTTTGGATGTGTAGGGAGTATAGAGTTATATCTCTTTTAACCTCTAGATGTCAAGTTTCCCATTCTGGTATTTCATTCATGGGCTGCAATATCTTTTGGGCTGCCTAAGATCTTATTAAAATAAGATCACATTAAAAAAAACTTCCCTTTCAAGTGATGAAGTTAGATCGCAATAAATCAGGCACTGTGTCCCTGACAGTGAATGTGAGCAAGAAAGAAGCAAACATGTGTGAGGGGAGAGTGGCAGGCTTGTGCAAAAGCTGGTAATTTTTACCACTTGTGCTTTCCTTAAAATGAGAGACAATCATCTCATGGGCTACAATTCTTTTGTCTCTTCTCCTTGACACTTCGCTGTACCTCATTCTTCTCTGACACCAGAGAAAGTCAGAGAATAAGTGAAATACTTATCCAAGAGGTGCAGATAAATAAATTCTTAGCACACCCAACTGCACTCATTTTGCACATACTCACAGACATGAAATTCCAGATCACAAGGTGAGGAAGAAAGAAGGAAGAATCATCCAAGGAAGAGATGGAAGACGAGGATATGGGTTCAGAATTTCAAGAGGGGAGAATTTTGGTTTTGTAAGTTGTTCTTAAAAGAAATCAGTATCCAAAATTCTATGTGACAATCATTTAGGTCCAGATATTCAAAGAAACCTCTTCATGATTTGACATTCAAAACCTAACAACCTGCAAGTAAGATACTTGATTCTCTGCATTCTGATAAAATAAGCCTACAGTTCAACATTATTTTTAGTAGAAAACAGAAGCAGGAAATACACTTATATAACTACTACATTCCATGCAGAGGTATGCATCTTCACAGCATTACATGATGCAGCTATGAAGGAAGAAAAAAATTCCTAAAGCAGGAGAAATGACCACTCTACCTGTGGTCTTAGACTAGCAGCAATCCCAGCAGACTGAGACAGTTTAATCTGAGGCCATGAAAGTTAGAACTAATGAATTTATAGCTGCTGGACAGTAGAGCATTCAGGGCCATACCAAAGCCCAACAAGGCACTGCTGGTAACTTATATTTCAAAAGCTTATAGCATCTTTCTGTTGATTACTAGTTGTTACGCATTAACTTGGAAAAAAAATGTGTTAAAGTTTTTAGTAGAGGTAATACATAATTGAGTATAAATTTCTTTTTGATTCCTGCTGGGAAGGGCTGAACTACTCATATTCCATGTAGAATTCAAACAGGATTTTTGCCTGACTATGTGGTGACAGTGCATTATCCAACACTGGGTGAATGCAAAGGATGAGGCTTGTATTGGATGATGCAAGAAGGTCTCTCATGTCCCATGAGTTTGGAAAGCCTACGCCCAGATTTCTTAATCACTTTCCTCCAAGACTGGTCCTGCTGGACTTCTGAATCAACCTTAAATCAAGACCTGAAGTTAGCCCCAGTCTGTGTCCCAATCCAAACACGTACTTCATTTCCTCAAGTTATAAAGGAGAAGCAAAAGAGGAAGTCTTGTGAAAGGGGAGAAATAATCCACATACACCTTGGAAATAGAAAAAGCACTGTAGGAGTTTGACTGCATTTGACTCCATTGCCTAATATATTTGGTCATTGATCCCCTGCAATAATGAAGCAGTACAAGAATATACATTCTCAACTGTGTATGTTCCTCCACAGATAGGAATACTTTGAGTCTTTTTCTCCAAACTTAAGGAATCTGTATTATGTAATAAGAAAGAAAAACGTCTATATTTGTGTTTCACAAAGTTTAAACCTAAGACAGGAAGTAATACATATATTTTAACACTTTTTTCCTTGCTCTGTTTCTGACTTACAGTGACATTTTGGTCACACCTTCCATGGCTTTTTTTTTTCTTTTTCATATAGATGAAATGAGTTTGCATAAAATGCACCAAACTTTGTGAGCACTAGAATTTTGAACTTTCTGATCACTGGTTCAGTTCTGTTATTCCTTTTCCTCTGGCTGATACTATATGTGTGCAGCAGTAACCAAGGAAGAAGATAGAGCCTCATCCCCACTCCCCATCTATTCTCTCTTCAGGAGGCAGCAAAGAACAAAGTGCTGCCTCCAAGGAGATGACGGAACTGTGGGGGAGGATTTTACAGGAATAGCTATGTTGGGTCTAAGCTGTACATCCGATTCTAAAATCTGCTGTATTCCACCCTCAATACCAGGCAAGAAAAAAAGGAAACAAACACAAGAAACAATAACTTTATTGTTCCACAGACACTGGTAAGGATCATGTGTTCTTACTTCATATGATCTAGGTCATGGGAGCCAAAATAATGTTCAGAATGTTCCTCATGAAAAGAAGTCTGATTATTATTGGACACTAGTAAGTTAAAACTATCTGCTAATACAAAAAATATCTTGTCATTAATAGAGTAATAACTTCTGTATGTCCCTCTCCAAGGTGCACACCTCTTCGGATATGATTTATTTAAGGCTTGGTGGAGGTTACTANTCATTAATCAGAAGCAAATGAGCAACTGGTGCCGAAGATGTGAGGCAAGGGATACACTTTCCAGGAGTAGAATCTCATGGAACACCAAATCAGAAAGAAGAAATTAAAGCAGCTTGCATTAAAACAANCGCCCAGATTTCTTAATCACTTTCCTCCAAGACTGGTCCTGCTGGACTTCTGAATCAACCTTAAATCAAGACCTGAAGTTAGCCCCAGTCTGTGTCCCAATCCAAACACGTACTTCATTTCCTCAAGTTATAAAGGAGAAGCAAAAGAGGAAGTCTTGTGAAAGGGGAGAAATAATCCACATACACCTTGGAAATAGAAAAAGCACTGTAGGAGTTTGACTGCATTTGACTCCATTGCCTAATATATTTGGTCATTGATCCCCTGCAATAATGAAGCAGTACAAGAATATACATTCTCAACTGTGTATGTTCCTCCACAGATAGGAATACTTTGAGTCTTTTTCTCCAAACTTAAGGAATCTGTATTATGTAATAAGAAAGAAAAACGTCTATATTTGTGTTTCACAAAGTTTAAACCTAAGACAGGAAGTAATACATATATTTTAACACTTTTTTCCTTGCTCTGTTTCTGACTTACAGTGACATTTTGGTCACACCTTCCATGGCTTTTTTTTTTCTTTTTCATATAGATGAAATGAGTTTGCATAAAATGCACCAAACTTTGTGAGCACTAGAATTTTGAACTTTCTGATCACTGGTTCAGTTCTGTTATTCCTTTTCCTCTGGCTGATACTATATGTGTGCAGCAGTAACCAAGGAAGAAGATAGAGCCTCATCCCCACTCCCCATCTATTCTCTCTTCAGGAGGCAGCAAAGAACAAAGTGCTGCCTCCAAGGAGATGACGGAACTGTGGGGGAGGATTTTACAGGAATAGCTATGTTGGGTCTAAGCTGTACATCCGATTCTAAAATCTGCTGTATTCCACCCTCAATACCAGGCAAGAAAAAAAGGAAACAAACACAAGAAACAATAACTTTATTGTTCCACAGACACTGGTAAGGATCATGTGTTCTTACTTCATATGATCTAGGTCATGGGAGCCAAAATAATGTTCAGAATGTTCCTCATGAAAAGAAGTCTGATTATTATTGGACACTAGTAAGTTAAAACTATCTGCTAATACAAAAAATATCTTGTCATTAATAGAGTAATAACTTCTGTATGTCCCTCTCCAAGGTGCACACCTCTTCGGATATGATTTATTTAAGGCTTGGTGGAGGTTACTATTAACCATGTACATGGGTCCCAATGGCACCATTTGTTTTCCGATTTGACACTTATAAAGTATGCTGATATACTCCAATTGGAGAATCTCTCTCATAGCTACATGAGAAATATCTGAGATATTATTTAAACTCATGTGTGGTCAAATGTGGAAAAACCATGACTGTGGGATGTTCTCTTTCTTCCTCCAAGGCTCCGTTTTTTGCCTGTTATTAGCTATAGTAAAAAGTTTGCTGCTGCTCCAGTAAGCACCTTGTCCTGCGAGGTAAAAGGGCAAGGCAGGGGCAGGNTCTCACAGTATTGGTTTTGGATGCTACTCCAGCACCTGCATTAAGAGCCAAGACTTGCAACTGACAGAGTCATAGAAATAGAGGACAGGTGGTATCCCAGCTCTATAGAGCACCAGCTCTACTGTGCTGTTTTATGATTCATACTGTTTGTGTTACTGTATCTGCAGGACATCCTAAAGCAGATCAGAGCCCCACTGAAAGCAGTGGGATGCACAAATAAAGTCTACAAGAGGCAATTTACCCAGGGCTTGCCAGACACAAAAACACTCCGTTCGGATGCCAGTAGTTCTCCACCAGGTAGAAGGTACCCCACAGTCCTGGCAGCAGCTGCAGAAACAGAGGACATAGATTAATGTGCAACTGCATGCACACTGCAAAAAGGCTGTTTGACTCTATTTACTGCAACTGTTCAAGGGACCCAGGCTCCTTCCATCACTACTTGGATTTGTTGTCATTTTCTCACTCTGGGACAAGATGTGCTAAAGCTAGTGGTGCTCCACTTGAAGAGACACAGCACAGAAAGAGTTAAAATAAGAAAGCCTGAATGTTTAATCTGCCAAAAACATATGAGAAGAGCAATCAAATCTGGGATAAGTAGCTCTGAATGAGGTATGCCTGATTGCTTTAGGCCATGCTGTTTGTCAGTCTTTTAAAATTCAAGTCATTACCAGATGCTGATCTGCTCTAATATTGTGATATTTTATCTGATTACACTTATGTGATTGTGCTATATCTGCTATTTGCCTTCCCATTTTTCCATGTATATTAAATGCAGGTGGTTTTATTATTCAGAGAGCTAGAAAGTGTTGACTGTTCTGAATATAAATGGGGATATTATATCATTACCTAGCTCTGAAAGCAGAGTCATTCAGTGTGTAAATCATATACAAGGTACCTAGTGGAGACACAATAAACCATAATGCCCTGAGAGAGAAAGCAATGAGAAAGGGATATGGAGATAAAAATTTAAGGCATTGTTAAAGAAGGATGATCTTCATAATCCTATTTAGTTCTTTCAAACCACTATTTGATAATATAACCTTTATATTCAATTTTTTTTTTAAGTTCATTGAGTACCTCTTGGTGAAGTTATTGCCACATGGAACATTATCAATAATGGGACTGAATAAAAAACAAGATCACCAGTTAATCAGGCATTTTAGCTGCATTCAAAAGAATTCAGAAAAGGCCCACACATTACTGCAAAAGCTCTGTGGACCCTTCTTCTCCAAAAATCATAGCTTACTGTGGGTACAGGATTTTAAGATTACCCTGAAAAAATGTGCAGAAATCACTTACAGCATAGCTGAAGAGCAGATCAGGGTAACAGGGCAATCCTTTTTGCTTGCAAGCAAAGTCCCTTGATGATTTCACTGTGATAAATTGAAAGCATGACAAATCCCACCGTGAGAATGCTTAGAAATGTTACAAAATCACAGAAAGACTGGGACTAGAGGCACCTCTGAAGATCAGCTAGCCAAACTCGCTTGAGCAGGTAGCTCAAGACAGTGTGCAGCTGCATTTTGGGTATCTTCAAAGATGGAGGGTCCACAATTGCCCTGAGAAACCACTTCTGGGCTCAAAACCCCACACAATAAAGAAGTGTTTTCTTATGTTTAAATGCATGTTCCTATCTTTCAGTTTGTGATCGTTACCTCTTGTCCTGCCACCAGGCACATCTGAGGAGAGTGACTACATCTTCTTTACCTCCTCCATGAGGTATTTATACACCTTGATAAGGTCACCCCTGAGCCTTCTCTTCTTCAGGCTGAACAATCCCTGATAAGTTTGCTTAGCCTGTCTTTTTACGGGGGGATGCTACAACCCTTTTTGTGGCCCTCCTCTGGACTTGCTCCAGTATGTCCATGCCTTTCTGCTACTGGGGAGCCCAGAACTGGGTCCAGCACTCGAGCTGTAGTCATCCCTAGATGTTGTTCCTCTCCTTTGGCAGTTTTACTGTAATCTCTTCCAATTCTGTTCAACCTCCAACACCCATGACATACAGATTAGGGTAAATGCTCAACAAAAAAAGAAAGGTATGAAATAGCTAATACCTTCCCATTCCTGGCCCTATCAGTTCTGCTTGCAACAGTCAGAAGGACACCAGGGATATGAAAACCCCCAAACAGGTTACAGCACAAAGCAGCCCCATCACCCCTCTGTTTAAAGGGTGACTGGGAGTCCAGAGAGAAATGGAGTTGGTCAAGTTAGCAGTAACACTAAGTAAAGCAGGATAACCTTATGCAGAGGCTTTTAAAGGTGAGCAGAGTGTGCAGAAGGCAGCTAGGGGAAACCTCTACAATTAACACACAGCAGAAACCAACTTTTCTGAAAAAGAAGAATGCAAAAACAATAGAAAAAAACAAGGAGAGGAAGGGGCAGTCAATGTGAGAACCATGGATGAACTGTTTAAAACCACAGATGTTCAAGAAGAAAAATAACCAAATAGAAAAAAAAAAACAAACCATGGGAGAAGGAGCCATAACTGGTAAAAGTTGGTTTGAGTTTGCAGGATAAAACATAAGGATAACAAAAGAAGAGCAAGTCCTAGTGTAAGGTGACAGAATTTAGAGTGAAGGTGGCTTGAAGTCTGAGATGAGGAAGGGGTACATTACTGTCCTGAGACCACAGGGTACAGTGTCAAGCTATTGTTGCCTTAGGGTTTTC
>WBMV01000518.1:0-121740 GCA_013396655.1 Campylorhamphus procurvoides
CGGGCTGGGCGAGGGGGGCGCGGGCCGCGGCTGGCTTTGTTTGCTTTCGGCTCCCGTCTGGGCTAGGGTCAGTGCTTCCTCCTCTGCTTTTGTTTTATCGGGTTTTTGTTTTCAGAGCACGGGGCGGGTGGTCGCTCCAACCAGTCCCACAACTCTTCGTGAGCCTGTTGGTCTGTTCCCATGGGCTATAGAGAGCAAAGAGGGAGTGGGGGAGCGGGGGCCGAGAATCTTGTCTGCAAATACAACTCGTAAAGTGGATTCGTTTAGGAGTTATTCTGGACCAAATGTTTTAAGTCGGTTTTTTTTAAAGGTATGGTAAGTGTGTGCCACCCAGTAAAGAAACTTGCACGTTGTATTTAATGAGAGAAAAATTAGTGAAAACTGGTTTTGGAATTTTATATATGAGTTGAGACTTTAAGATGTTCTTTGTAATGAACTACAGAAAGCAAAGAGCTCGAAAACTTTCATCTGTTCTTTAATGATATATCAGTACCACTGTTTTCTTTTAAGGAGACTATCTGGTGACAATTGAAGAAAAAAGCAAAGCAACTTTCCTAAGAGCATATATGAACTGGAGATGCATGTCTGCAGGGAGTTCTCGTGTGTGTGTTCGGATGGTGGGTCACAAGATGGAAGAGTCATACAGTGAAACCTTGAAAGAACAGATGTCAGTTGTTGAAATGCCACTTTCAGACCCTCCACTGTGCATTTCATGTTGTCCCATAAATGGAGATCTTCTTGTGGGCTGCAAGAATAAACTAGTCATGTTCTGTTTGAAATACGTGGTCATAAACGAGAATTTGACTGTGTTAGATTTTGAACGCTCCTTAATTTTACACATTGATAACCTTATTCCTACTGAAGTTGCGTTTTGTGCCAGACATATAGCCTTAACAACAGAGCTGGATGTTCTAATCCTGAAACTGGAACTGGTCCAGCAAAGTGCAGGCAAAACAGAGCAATGTGCTCAGGGAGTCAGTGCACTAGAAAAGACTGTGGATGGAGGTAAGTGCAGAAATAAATTTTCGTAATTGTTTTTTTTTTTTAATCTACTCGCTCATTCCTGTTATTCTGGAAGTAGGCTCAAACAAGGTCTTTGCCCTTCAGAAAATATTTCTAGATCATCCTATGACTGTCAGCTGAATGTGCTAGGGCATGAGAAATTGTACCAACCTGCAGTTGGAGGTAACACTTCAAACGACTATGCCATCATTCTGCACACCTTCAGGATAGTGCAGCCTCTACAGATGGAGAATGAGGTCCCTGTTTTTGACATGCCATCATGGACTAAACTAAAGTAGTAGTAGTTCAATGTGCTGTGTTCAGAAAAGTTATTCTATCAGTGTCACTGCCTCAATAACTGCCTTATATATTTAAGAATGTTTCTGTGGCAATGCCTGTGTACTTTTGTAACTGTTAGTACGCTCAGAACCTGCATAATCAAGCAAATTCTCCTTTTTCAGTCCTTTATCTCATTTGGAGGCTTGCCTTAGAATCCTAGAAATCCCAGGAACAGATGTACTCAGCAGGCTTCATTCCTGTGTATTCCAAGAAATCAATCCCTATGTAATCAATTATCAATTCCCACCTTTCCAAAAGTATATGTATCAGATGAACACCAACAAACTTTCGGCAGGTCCTTCCCTTCTAATTAAAGAAATTTAAAAGGATGGTCTGTTAGAAATGGAAACTGCACCTAGAAAAAGATTTAAAGGTAAATAAGACCTGTTAGGGAAAATATAAATGGACTGTTCTTCACTGAGTGAAGATGGATCTTTTCTCAGATTATGGCGTCCTGGCCCTACTTGTTTTTATTACTGAAAACTAAATAGAAAAGTTCCAGTTTCTCTCTGAGTGTTGTTGGGAGTTGCTTTCCAGAACTTAAGTGAGTTTAAGATAACACAACTTACTGTGATTGCTGTCTTTTCCTTCTCAAAACCTTTCCAGCCAAAAGATAACATTTTTTGTGGACCAACCATTTTCAGCACAAGTTACCTTGGACTTGGTTTCTAATTAACAGTTTACATGAGGTTTTTTCCCTCATTCTTGACTGCTAAGTATTCAGATCGTTGAGGGTTAAATAAGGAATTGTTCCTATCTACTAGCATGGCTGTTTTCAAAATCTCATGGTTTGAGGAAGCCAATGTAAGCTAGGTAGCTGTAACTGGAGTATTTAATTGATACTGTGTCATATCAATTTCTTACTGCTGAATGGAATGGTTTGAACAATTAACATATTTTCATTGTTCAGGTGAGAAAGATGAAAGCCCTTCAGCACATACTTTGCAGCTTGAATTAGATGAGTACATCATATGTCAGAAGCCAGTGGAACTGCTTGGAGAAGAAAGTAAGCTGTGTGAGATACCCATCATACTGGAATCCACAGGGTTACCTACAGAAGACACAAAGCACTTCCAAGTGCAGTATCTGCTTTTCAGGTATTACAAATGTTATTTTCCCCGTAAGGGTTAATTTACTGCAAGAAACCAAAATGAGTTGTGGGTTATTGTGTGGTCTTTTTGAAAGAAACCTGATATTTTGACTTTTGGGGGTTTTATAAGGGTTAAGGTTTCTTTTGAGTTCAGGAAATAATGTGATACTCAAGAAAGCCCTTTTTTAGTATCGTGGAATTTCACTTGGAAGGGATCTGCAACAATCATCTAGTCAACTGCCTCACCACTTCTGAGCTGAGCTACTCTTAAAGTGTAGTATTAAAGGCACAGTGCAAATGGCTCTTAAACAATCACAGGTCTGGGGCATTGACCACCTCTCTAGGAAGCCTGTTCCTATGTTTCACAACTCTCTCAGTAAGAAAATGCTTCCTCATGTCAAGCCTGAAACTTTGCTGGTGCAGCTTTGAGCCCTTCCTAGGTGTCCTGTCCCAGGATCCCAGGGAGGAGAGCTCAGCATTTCCCTCTCCAGGACCCCTCCTCAGGAAGATGATTTTTATCAAAGATCGAGGAGGAATTGATGTCATGGACCAGCAGTGAATTCCAAAACAAAGCAGGGAAAAGGATGATGCGTAATAGGAAAGAAGAGTAGGATTGGAGATGGCATAATGTTACATACAGCTCAGTAGAATAAAAAGAGAGGGAGAAAAAGCTTAAATTGAGGTCCAAATCAATTGCAACATGTCTTCCAGTGATCTCAAACTTTGACATGCATCTTGTGGACAAGCAGAGAAGGAGGATTTTGACTGCAGGAACTCCAGATGGTTGTATCTAGCTGTGCCACGTGCTTCTTGGCACTGCTGTGCTAATGGCACTGGTAGTAGGAGTGTGAATTGTTGTTGAGTGTTAAAATATGAGCTATGCCTGATACAGCTAGTGCTGTTTACTTGTCCAAAGCAGGTCATCGTAATCTCTCACTGTGGTCCCATGTTGTTGTTTTGCATTTTTTTCTCTAGACGGTTTACACCCGACCAGTCGCCTTTTGGGTTTTGTGAAGAGACAAAGTTGCACTCTGTTCAGCTACTCCCTGTATACCAGACAGGTATATGGATATGTGTGAAGACACAATGGACTGTATCATAGGAGACTGGGAAAGGAAGGAGCTTCTTCGTATATCCTGTTTTGTATACTGTTTCTGTATGATTTGTTTTCCAAATTGAGATCTTTCCTACTTTTAAATGATTTAAGCTGAGCTTCTGTTAACAAAAAAGCCTTTAAATTTCTCCAAGTTCTGCATAAACCTTGAAGTAAAATACCAATTCATCACCTCAAAAGAAGAAGACTAAATTGGCTTTTATCAGTTCTCTATTGATTAATTTTGTTTTCCAAAACAGTCACTCTTTACATTACATTAGTAAAATTTTCCTCAGTCTTATAAGACTGCTGCTCATTAGTCTGCAGAGGAAATCAGGGTAGTAAACCATAATAATCACTAAGATACATGTTACCTTTCTGACAGGCTTTCATTAAAACTGGAAAGGGAAGGGATGAATGCAGATTTTAGGGGTTCACTAGCTCAAGCCCCAGAAGCCCCACAGAAGAATTTAATGCTGTATGTTAGCACTCAGATTTCATAGAATCATAGAATACACTAAGTCAGAAAGGACCCACGAGGATCCTCCAGTCCAACCCCTGGCCTTGCCCAGGACACCCCAGCAATCCCACCCCGTCCCTGAGAGCGTTGTCCAAACACTCGTGGAGCTCTGGCAGCCTTGGGCCTGTGACCCCTGCCCTGAGGAGCCTGTTCCAATGCCTGACCACCCTCTGGGGGAAGAACTTTTTCCTAATGTCCAACCTAAACGTCCCCCGAGACAGCTTCATGCCATTCCCTCAAGATCTGCATGTGGACTGCTATTAGGTCTCCCCTTAGGCTCCTCTTTTCTAGGCTCAACAAAGCAAGTGACCTCAGCCACTCCTTGTATGGCTTCCCCTCTAGGCCCTTTACCATCTTTGTAGCCCTCCCTTGGTCTCTATAGTAGATTTATATCCTTCTTATACTGTGCCCCAAACTGCCCCCAGAACTCGAGGTGAGTGCAGGGCAGAGTGGGACAATCCCCTCCCTCACCTGACTGGCAACACTGTGCCTGACGTATACCAGGATATGGTTGGCCATTTTGGCTTTACTGACTGCTCACCCAGTTTGAGATGGTTTTCTGTCTGCTCAGTAGCAAAGCCTCATTTAACTTGCAGCAAACAGAAAAGAATGAGCTACTTGCCATTTCACTCCAGTTATCTTATGCTCTCTTGTGATTTACAGGCTTTGACAGGAGGGTCTGTAGAATATGAACACAGCTGTTACCTGCTAAAGTTGCTTTCTAAATAAATTCTGCCATTTCCAGCCTTTCTTTCCCTTAAGTGAGGACCTGTATTTTGGTGAGCTGCAGTTCTGGGTACGCATTAATTCTAACCTACAAGTAATTCTAAGGTCAGGCTGATCTTTCAATCCAGGGATGCTTAGCTGTGGTGTATTTTCCAGAACTCTCCAATGCTCTTAAATCTGTAGAATTTCTTCAGTGGTATGTTCGTACTTTTGTGAAAATGCCTCCAAATGAGATAATGTGGCGTAACGTTTTGACCTGTGCACTGAGCTTCATTAAGTTCTTTTTACTAGCTACTAACAAAACCAGTCTGCAACTTGGGCAGGTTTGATAGTATCTTTTAGGCACCAGGCATGTAATGGAATTGCCAGGTTTGGATTTATGAAGTATATAAAATGCCTTTCTTATGTTACATCTAGGAAGTTCTGTGACAGCCTATGAGGAAACTGAGAACAAAAGAGAACTACTGAGTCTCTTTTGCTTTTTCTCTTTGCCTCATGTTGGATATCTCTACTCTATTGGGAAGTTAGTAGAACTAATTTCTACTTACCAGTATTCAGAGAAGTCAGAGCAGGCAGTCCTCACTCCACAGTTCCTGCACGTCATTACAAGGTACTAAGTTTATGATTTTGCTGATACTATTACTATGTTTATGCTGCTGCCCTTTCCCTGCCCTGCGCTCTCTGATACGTCCTTCATAGTCTCCTGAAAATCTCTGGGCAGGCTCAGGTGTTAGTCCAGCGGGCCGCTACGCTTAGGCTTCAAAGCCCATTCCTTCAAAGCAAAAAAGAGCTGATTCTCTGTAGTTTTGGCTGCTTGGTTTTTGAAAATCTTAATTTCTTTCCTTCATTGTTGCATTTTCATCTTTCCCTTTAGTGAGAGCCTGCAGTGTTTCACAGTGCGATGCAGCGCAGCAGCAGCTCGGGATGAGGATCCCTATATTGATACGACGGTGAAGGTGTGCCTCTCATTTTCTCACTGAAACTATGGGGGTAGTGGTATGGCTCTTAGCTGACTTATGTTTCCTTTGGAAATCCTGTTAGTTTCTGTTGGCTGAACCAATAAACATCCAAAATCAATATTTTACTTCAATCTATGGCATATTGTATTTCAATGGTCTACAGATGTCTCAATGTAACGACCTATTATTGCCATTTTACATTCTAGACCATTAGTTGAATGTTTTTAAAAATATCCAAAGCCATAAAATCACTTCTGTTTTAAACTGAATTCCATGCTTTTCTGCATAAAAATGAATGAAGGATGCAGAGTTTTCCCTTATTGTAGCTGATGTTTCTCTCAGTTGTCCTTGAAAAACCAGTTTTTGTAGGAGGAATGTAGACAATCAAACAAGTCTGCTAGCGGTTACTTTAGGCATGCTTTTTAGGAGGAGGGCTTTTGATCTTGGAGGTCTAAAGTTTTCACCTTCCTTAAAATGCTTATCAGTAAAAATCTATTGAATTGTAAAGGTGACATACATTAATAAAGGTAGCAGGAAAGATAGACTGAGGCGTATTTTAAGTTAGCATTTAAGGATTTCTTTTGAGCATGCAACAGCAGACATAAAGATACCACAGGACAGTAGAAGTTTTATAAAGTTTTCAAGACCAAACACATATTCTCTGCTTTCCATATAGGTACTAGATAACTAACACAAACATGTTACTGTCTGTTGTCCTGTCTCATCTTTCTGTGTTTTCACTGGGTTACATTCAAGTCCATCACAATTTCTCCAGTCAGCCAAATGCTGCCTTCTGTCTCCAGAGGAGGTTTGGAAGAGTGTGCACGCTGTAGTCCCACAAGGATGTCTGTGCTGCAGCTTGCCATCTGCAGGCTGCAGATCCTCCATGGGCACCAGTCCCTGCACTGCGAGGAGTACTCCATGGGCCATGTTCCCCCTGGGGTTGCCCTGCCCCAGCATGGAGTTTTAAGTGCGAGGATGATGATGATCATTATTTTTATTACTTGATATTATTCTTTTTCCTCCTGGTTTTTGTACCAGTTTTAGAGCTGCCTGGTTCTGGTTCTGACTAGTCTAGGGCAGTTTAGAGCCTCTAGGTCACCCCTGCAGGCCTCTACCTCTTACAAGAAATGTTGAGGTGCCTTCACAAAGCAGACTACACATATAATGCTGTGTTGCCTTGTTTCACTGTGCATGTTAATTTGTAAATATAGTATTTTATCTTTTAAAAGCTATAAATTTAGAATATTTCAGTGCAAATGAGGTTGCATTTTTCAATTTTTAGTCCAGTGTAGACAATAGGGTAAGCTTTACCTGAAAAGTGCATATTGAACAAATCGGGGATATAATGTAGGATACATAATGTAATAATAGGCAGGCAAATATAGTAGTTCTGTCTGTAATTACTTTTTATAAGCAACTTAAATCAAGACTTTTAAAACTAGGCAGTTTTTTACAACTTGGCCAAAATCAAACTATTTGGGATAAAGTCTTTGTGTAAGGCATCTGCCTCAGGCTCCATTATTTTAAGACACCCAGCTAAAACTGAAGTTGCTTTGAAGAGGGAAACGATTTTTTTTTTACTCGTTGTTAAGTGTTTTTTCTCATGCTTTTATGAGTATTTTTATTCTTGCTTAAGTGAAGCACTCAAAGTTAGGAAAGCCAGTGAATGTTTTTAATGTCAGATCATTGTACAAATGTTACTTTTTTTCCCTGATTTATTTAAAGACTCAAAGTACATACTAACTGAAATGAGAAAACAATCCTTTTCCTTTATAGGCTTGTCCACCTGTCACCCTGGATGTCTGTACATTAAGAATGCAGCTTTTTATAGGACCAAAAGCTATCTGTCATTTCAAAAACCATATAATTCTTTTGACTAAGGCAGACACAGAAGATATTACTGAAAGAAGAAAGCCTACAAGAAGGATGCTGTAAGGATTTGTGTCTCTTAGGGAGATAGTACTTACAGCTCTGTGTACAGTGCTGAATTTGTGGGTGTTGCAGTTGGAGTGGTTCCTCTGTGGAAAAACTGTTTGGAAATAATTCTGTTCTTAGTGAATGAGTACAGAAATCAAGTTTGTTTATTTGTTTTTGGTTTTTTAATTGTATTAACTGATGCAGAAGAATCAAAAATGCTTGAAATCAACAAAATATTAACATTACTAAGAACTTATTTGGAGACGAAGAACATGTTTGTTTCAAGTAACAAAAGTATGGAGAGTACCAAAGCTACAGGTTACAAAATGTGCTGTAGCACAAAATGAAAATGTCGTATCTTTGGGGTTCTTTCCAAGAAAAGTTATGAACATCATTATAGGTATCCATGACAAAAGTTGGATTAGACTTTGGCCTGAGTTACTCTTGTAGCATCTACATAGTCATAGGCAAATGGGACTTTCTATCAATTTCCATGGGAACTGCTATTCCCCTTTTTTTTGAGTGCTTTTCATAAAACAGCTAAGCAGCTGTTCTCAACAGCTATTCAGAAACTACAGTTATTAAAGTCAGTTCAGGTTAATTAACAGGACTGGGACAGCTGTAGTTGATTGAAGTGGTTATTTGAACAGGTATTTCTTAAAGCCTAGAGTAGACATTATTCAGGAGAAGATAAGGATAAACCCATCAGGGAGAATGCCTATTCAGAATACTGTAGTTTTCTTGTATAAAGCACATTTTCTTCTGCCAGTTGTGTTTTCAAATATTCTAATTGGCATTTGAGGGATATACTCTTTTTGCCTTCTGTAAAGTACATAAGTTGAACAAATACTAGGCTACTTAGCACCATAATTTGAAAATAAAAATGTAAATGCCCCAGAACAGTTAAAACGAAAAAGCAAAACAAAAAGACTCTGTGTTTTCCTGCAGTGTTTTTATGGGCATTGCAGACCTAGCCAATGTGAGTAAAAGCATTCTGATATTTCTTTATGTCTTGGCAAATGGTTTGATAGAGCTGCAGGGCCAAACGTGCAGTAAATCCTTACAGAAGGTAAGTAAACATCTTAGCTAATTTAAAGTACTTAAATATTTAAGGTGAGGTTGGATGGGGCCCTGGCAGTCTGACCTGTTCCAATGGGTGGCATCCCATGCTCATGACAGGGGGAGTTGGAACTAGATGACCTTTAAAGTCCCTTCCAAGCCGAGCCATTTGATGATTTGATGATTCAATGATTCCTGTATCTCTCTGATACTACCTGGTGTTAAGCACTGGAGAAGATGTAGTACACAGTTCTGATAACGTTCCTGGTGTGTGAACATGCCTATCCCCATTTTGTTATTAGCTGTTATGACTTAAATTCACAACTCTCCAGCACTTACTAGTCTGCAAACATAACTGTTTATGCATTTGAACTATCAAATGAGTTGGTGGGGTTTTGGCTGCATGGTGTTTATTTCACTACTGACAACTCAACTCTTTTCCTCCTCTCCAGTTCCAGAAAGGCTGACGGCATGAAATCCAGAACAAATTCTGAGTCAGAGCCTGGTTGGAATTTATATATTATAAACACTGTTTCAACCATTCAGCTTTACAGAGAAATGGTATTGCCCAACTCCTGCTTTTGTTGTTTGCTAACTAAAAATAAGTACTGTTAATTAGTCTCTGATGCATGCCATTGCTGAATACATTTCTCATGAATAGCCCGTAATCCTATTTCAAATGGCTACTTTCCTCCTTAGAATTGTTCCTATATATTCTTAACTTTTGCCAGTAGCTCAAGTATATCCTGTGTCTGTTGTAGGTAGATTATAGTAGAACTTACGAAAATATTAAAACTGAGAGCTGCATCCATCTTCTAAGTGAGGCTCACTTACTGGTCAGAGCAGCTATAATGGACCCTCATTTCCTTCAATCAGATGAGAAAGAAGAACTTCTAAGAGCATTCAGAGAAAGTTGTGCGTTCTTAGGAGACTGCTATAGCAGGTATGCTTTAGATGTCAAAATGGTATAGGTGAGCTGTGTTTTCAATAATACAACCTTAAAATGAAAATCCATAATTCTTTGCTGTTTTGCATTAGTATTACATATGTGTTTTAGGAAAACAGCTTAATCTGGTCATCTCTTCAGTATCTGTTGGTCTTTATTGTCATTAAACACAGAATGCAACATTATGTGAATATGAACGATGTATATGCAGATAACTGATGTGTCTGTGACTTTGTTGATGTATTGTTTTAGTTCTTAGCAAGAGTGATGGCAGAAGTGTAGCCCTCAGCTGTTTTGTTTTTTTTTTTTTCCTTCCTCTCTGTTGCCTTCAGGTTTGACACAAAGGATTACCACCTTGCTTTGCCATACTACAGAATGTCAGGTTTATCTGTGACTGAAGTTTTAAAGAGACTAGTTGCAGAAGGTGATGAAATACAGACATATGAGAGAGGACTTATATTTTACTTAACTCACTCTCTTAATGAAGACTTGAACGAAGAATTAAGCAAGGTAGAAACAAGTTGGATTTTTTGTAACCTGTTGATTTAGTTCTGAGTTTAAGAACTGTGTATGAAATTTTAATCCAATTCCCATTGAAAATGCTGGGCTGCTTATTTAGTTTTACAGTTATTCTTTTTCACATAATTTTTATTTTCTGATTTTCATTGAAAAAGTAGCAAGCAGCACTTGTGATGCTTTGGGCTGCTTTCAAGCAAGATATTATGGGTCATGATCCATGTTGTTTGTGATCTGGTTCCCACTTGCACACAGAGACACTTCTGGTTCAGGAAAACTCTGCCTCAGATTTCTTTCATCTCCCATTTCTGTAGCAAAACAAACTGTTTCTTTGAACACAGACAGATTGTACAGGTTGGTAAAACCAATTCACTGTGGGGTTCTCCTAGCACCCCAGAATATGGGTTGAATCACTAGCAGTTAGTGATCCTTTATTTTTACCAGTAGGTAGGAGAGAGATGGGAGAGGCACTGTGATTTGATAGCTAAGCTGTACTTGTCTGTTTGAAAAACCAAACAAACACAAAAACCAAAACAAAACCA
Source organism: Campylorhamphus procurvoides (assembly GCA_013396655.1). NCBI lineage: Eukaryota > Metazoa > Chordata > Aves > Passeriformes > Dendrocolaptidae > Campylorhamphus > Campylorhamphus procurvoides. Next base: position 10,713 of record WBMV01000518.1, read on the forward strand.
AAACTGCACTACTTTCATATGCCATAGAAGTCTGTATATCTGAAAAGGCCTAAGTTGTCAAATGACTTTTATTTCAATAGGAATCAGGACATAAAGTTCTCCAGATATTCTATCTCGCTGACCCTGTGCAGCTGCCTCATATCCTTTGCAGCCCCTGCATGAGAAACGTATGTCCTCTGACAGCTGTGAAGTATCTTCAGAAAGTAGAAAAGATGATGCCATCAGTGGTCCTGACACTTACTAAGGCTTCCTTGGCTCTGAAAATGGGAGACCTGATAATGTATGAACATGAGATGGACTCCTATAAGGAGGTAAAGTATGCTGTGAGCATGAGCTCTTCACACTTTGCAAAGTCCAGGTCAGTAGTTGCATTTTACAGTAAAGGAAGCTTTTTAGTCACTCCTCTTCCTCCCAATGTGCTGCGTAGGCCCCAGTGAGTGTGTGCAATAACAGCAGAATGGAGGGCTGGCATACACTGGGATTATACAGTTTACCCTGCAGATGGGGTAATCCTGTCTTGGCAGAGCCTTACCAAATAAGTAAGAGTCTTGAAGCTCTTAATTCTTGATCAGTTAAACACTAATTACTGGGATGTAACAAGCTCTGCAGAGCCACTGCTCTTCAGCTGCCTGGTAGGGCTGTATAGTAGCATTTCTAGACCCCTCCACCTGAAATTGATGTGATACGCCCATGAAAACAGCATTTGTATGCAAATAGTCACTATAAGACTTCTCTTGAAGCAGGATATTCATCCATTGTGCACACAAACTGAAATTTCTGTACACAATTGCACATACTTCTCATGTGGAATCAAAGCACTTAACCCTTATTTAGACCCGATCAAAATCTACTTCAGTGCCATCAAAGTAAGAATTGCCCATCAGTGGGAGTGAAAATATTAGTGGAGCTGTCTCTGCCATAGATGTTCACATATGATTTTAGACTGAGACCAGTCTGTAAATTACTTCTTGTTAAGGTTGATTGGGGCTGGAATATTCAAAGGTGACAGAGCTTGAAATACAGATTTTTTCCTAGCATGAGATATTGGAAGTCTAAAAACTTTTGAAAAAAATGGATATCTGTTCCAAAGTTAGATATCATGCCTTGGTGGAAGAAGTCCTGGAGAGCTTTTAAAATAAGCAGCTTTTGAATTGCAAGGTGGGAACTGTGGGGAGCTGTTTCAAAAATTATATTGAGCACCACCTGCTTTTGCAGGATGATCAAGTGAAATTGCCATGTTGTGAGCAAATGTACACATTCCACTGCATGGATTTTATTAATAGAATAGAATTATAAGAGAGTAGAATGGAACGGAATAGAATAGAATAGAATTTATTTATAGAAGGTGGCTGAGGCTTGGGTGTTGGGTTGTTTGGTTGGGTTTTCTTTCTCTTTGATCTACTAAATATGTTCTATTGCACCTCACTTTTAGAAAAGCCTTTTGTTTCAAAGTAGAAAAAAGTAACACTTTTAGAAAGCTAAAGAAAGGAAAAATGGTTTGTATGCATAGCAGGATGAAATCTGAATTTTCCTCCTAGGTCTTCTTTATGTTTGTGTAATTAATTTGATTTCTTTAGGCATAATTTCTCCACTGTTTTTAAAGTGGGAACAGCACCTTGTTATGCTTGCCTTCAAAAGCACTCACATACCCAGAAACAACTTACTGTTGCACAAAGTGCAGCACATTTTGATCATTGTTTCAGGGGTATTTTCAAAATAAAAATCAGACTTTAGCAAAGTAATCTACTGAAATTTAGCAAAGTGATCTATTAGAAATTCAGCCAGTGATTTTTCAAAGCACAATGTGTATTGCATGTCTTGGATTTCTTAGCGAAATCCAACTTTCTTACGTGCACAGTAACTGCAGCTTTCAACAGCATGTTCCTGTCAGTGTTCAGACACAAGGCCTGTTGTTCAGGGGCATTCACACAGTTTGGACCCTAGTCTCTGAAGAGCTACTCTATGAATTGTGCAAAGGATTTATTTTCTTCCCCTGACTTTCCATCTAAATGTCACTACCTGAAGAAATACTGAGGTTACTGGGTTGAGTCATGCATGTATTGAATTCTTTACCTGATTTATATCTGACTGTGTTTGCAGACAATACTGGCTTGTGGCTTCACTGGGCAACCACAACTATTGAGGCAGCGTAAGGGAGGAATTGTTATGCCAACTGAGTTTGCTGTTCACTTGAAGAGGGTGCAGCCTGGTTTACTGGTGGCTGCCACTGTGGCTTTACATGAGAACAGTAAAATTGAACTGGAAGAAGCAGATACCTTTTTCAAGGTTGGCCTGTGGTAATTTTTTTGCTTCTATGTTTTTTCACAGTGATGTTGTTGGGGGTAAGAAAAGGACACTCAGCTGCTCCTTCACCCACATTTCCGCATTTCTTCAGAAAGAGGGTTGGAGATATTCCAGTCACGATAGATGATTAGAGTCAGAAATTGGGCCTTCTGGAAAGAAATACTGATTAAGTGAAGCAAAAATCCCCCCAAATCCATGAAGTTCTTTGGTTTTACCCTGGCATTTGAATGGAGAGTGCCCTGATCTCAGTGGTCTTTCAGTGACTTCCTAGTGACTGAGCTTCTTAAGGCTACTGAAATTTAACAGAATTCAGATAAATGAATTCCATAAGCTCCTTTTGAAGAAATCATTGGGATTAAAACATACTTCTAAAGAATCAGACTTAAATATGAAGGTATATAACGTTCTGATGTTCTGTATAAATTCCTAAAAGGAAAGTATTAATAGAATACTTTTTCTAATGTCCCTGAAGTTTTCTTTCTTTCTTTTGATTGGGAGTAGACAAACCATTCTTTCTTTTCTCTACAATGAATAACTTACTTGGGTTGAAATGTGTTCTTCAGTGTAGGTATGTTGCAGTCGTAATATACCTGTTACTGTGAAAGACCTGTATCAAAAATAACAAGCTATAAAGTTCAAATTGGAACAAGTGTAATTGTTTAAAACCATTTGGAAACCAAGTAAAAGTCCTTTTTTGCTGATACAGCAGACCTTAAAACATCTCCCTTGTGGATCCTACCATGATAACCAGCTGAGCTACACAGCATCTCTTGTCATGGCCTCTAGAGTCTTCTTTTGAAGACACCTGCTTGGCTCTTGGCATATATAAAAATTCTCCAGTCTGTAAATACTTGCTGACAGCAGTGTTGACATTTCTGGCAGTGCAGTAAATGTTGAAGAAGAAATCAAATCTCTTGTTTAGAATTGATGACCTTAAAATCATTCCATGAATTTTCTACTTTGCCTAGCAGTGTATTACGTGGAATCACAGGACAAAAAAGGAATCAAAATTTGGCTTCTGGTAAAAGTGAAAAACTGTTTCTCCTGTTTCTTTAATTTCTAATACTAATAATCACTACAGTCTGTGCTAACTTGCTGTCTTCTGTCATTTTTGTTCTTAGATGTTGTGTAGTAGTGGTGAAAACACTGTTCCTCAGCTCTTGGTGGATTTCTGGGAAGCTCTTCTTGTCGTGTGCTCTCAGGAAGAAATACTTCAGAAGCTCCTATTGAGGGTTATTTCTCAGTACGTTTGGAGGATATCAAAGAAGCAACTTCCTGAGACTAAGCCATTGAAAACAACAGAGGATCTGGTAAGTGGCAGAGCACTCAGAGGAAGTTTTAGGACTTCAGTGTTCGTCCAAAATCTGTCCAAATACCATCCTTAGTATTTTAATTCTGGATAGTTTATCTGTTAAAAGAAGCAAGACTGAAAGCAAATAAGGTAGTGTGCAGTTACGTATTGGTATTGCTGGCTCTGGGCAGTCCTACTTCTTGGGGACATGTGCAGATAAAGCATACATCTTACAGGAACCTCAGCTCTGGATAGAAATAAGGGCTAAAATGAAACAATGAGAACGTGTCAGGTGGAGTGTTTGCAATTTTACAAAGCGTACTGAATGAGAAAATTGTGTGAATGATGAATTTTAAAGAATTATGAATGGGAAAGCTGAAATACAGAGCTAAATTAAAGTTTCCAGTTTATTTGTAAAATTGCATGAAAAAGAAGAAAGAGTTGCTGCTCTTCTAAGTTATACTATTTGAGATTAAAATATTCTTCACTTGAAATGAGTTTCGCATGGAACCGTCACTAATAGAAATGTTTCTTTCATTGCAACCTGATTCTTTCTTGTATAGATAAACTCCTGTAATCATTTTGGGTTGATTTTCCCATGGGTAACTTCCATAATGTCAGTGGAATGTTCATCTGATAAAGATTGCCATGAAGACATCTCAAGACTACAGGTATGAAACAGATATTAAATCTTGCTGCTTACAACTTAGAGTCATTCTGCAAATGTTCATGTGAGTATAAACAATTTTCTCCAGCAGACTCTCCTTCTCCTTCCCCCCTAAGTTACCCAAGTTGAAATAAAAGGCCAGTTGAAATGATGGAAGGAAAAAATACTGAGGAGATTGGTCAGTAACAATGATACTTACATTTGCATTCTCTCTAAACTTGTTTCCTTAATTTTCAGCAACAATTTTTAAGGGAAGCATTATTTCAGGATTATTCCAACAAGTAAGGGCTCCTATTCTAAGGTTATAGGTAGCATTTTTTGCAAAGTTTGTCTTAAATCCAAACAATACTTGTTTTTCTTGTCTTCAGTCTCTTTTATGTAGTCAGTCAATCAATGTAGCTTCAGCTCTGCCTGTCCTGGAGCCCCTGCCAGAGGCTGATGGTGTGGGCCTAACCATCCGTGTGCTCTGCAATACCCATCTGGGCAAGTTTGAGGAAGCCATTGACCAGCTCCTCTCGAGGTGTCCTGATGCAGCTGTGCTCTATGCTCAGCACGAGCTGAAAGGTGACAAGCAGGTGTGCTACTTTCCATAAAGCTGTTCACTGCCTTTTGGGTTGTTTTCCTAACTAAAGTGCTCTTGTGTACAGATGGACTGTGGATGGATCACACAGCCCATCTTCCACAAAATAAACAGCTTAACTTGCATTGAAGCTCTGGCTTGGTATTTTAATTTTTTAACTCAGTCCCCACTGATTTTAATGGAATATTTTTTCCTCCAGTTTCTTATGTCACTTACTGTATTCATTATAGCAAATTTAAAGCAGTCTTTTCAGATAGCAGAGTGCCTCAGAAAAGGGAGAATTTTTTCCCACTGTAAATGAAAAACTACCTAGTTTCTCACTAATTGGTGTTCTAAATTGGCAGTGCTTATAAGTGAAATCTTAGCGGCAAGCTAACTGATAAGAGAACATGGTCCTTCATTAAAATCATGCTTAAATATGTTCTTCCTGTCTTCAGGTGACATCTTCTGACCTGATAACATCAGACTGGTGCTGGTGCACTAGTGGAAAGATTATGTCTTCACGTCCCATTTTCCCTGTGTAGAGCTTTAATGTTGGAACTGGCATTATTTCAGTGTTCCAGGAGTATAGGAATTATTATTCCATTGCCCATCACAGCCACTCAATTAACTGTACACATCTTTATTGACCAGAGTCAGCAAATGTGATCCTCTACTAGACAGATGTACTAGAACTCTGTTCAAAATAAGATTCGAACTTTTTATTCAGATCTGAAAATAGTTTTTTTGATTGCTTCCATTTGAGAGTTGAATGTGAGGTTGCAGTACTGAATCTGAGCACAGGTGAAAGAAAAGTTACCAAGTTTAAAGAAGGAGGAAAGAAATCCCTTCCCTTCACTCCATTCTTATCAACAAAATTGTACGCAAAACCTAATTCACTGCTGTAACTGTTGGAAGTAGACAGATGAGGTCAGGGACAAAGCAATGTTCGTACAGTAATGCTGTTCACCACTTTGCATGGAGCTGTTTTGAGGGGAAAAAATCAATTCTCTGACTGCATCAGTCTTTCTAGTGACTTTTGTCTTCTAAACTTGTGTCTATACAGGTATAAGGGACACTTTAAGATTTTTGGGCAGAAAAAGGTTGCACTGAAGATTGAAAAATACAATACATGCAAAATCACTGCATTTCAGAGCACTATATAAATCGAGTTCATCGTAACCAACTTGTATTTGTACATATGTGAGCTTAGTTCAGTGTATTTTGAGCAGTTCTTTCATACTCTTAATTGCAGTACTTGTTGATCTACACTTTTTCTGTGGGTTTTTGTGGATTTAGGCTCTCTGGTGGAACAAGTTGCTTCCTGAACTTTGCAAGAGAACTAGACTTACTGGAAATGACTGCCCTGTTCTCATTTCATCACTCAAAGGTAAATCAGTTGGTTGCAACTCAACTCCAGTACGTCAGCTAACATTCTTCATAACTGTTCAGGCTAACGACAGCTGATGTGGTAACTTGGAAGAAAAGGGAACCTTTTTATCCAATTGAAGTTACACTTTAGCAGCGTGTCTGGTCATTAGCAGAGGATTCTGCAATGTATGCAGTGTACCATCCTATAAAATCATGGCTTTCATTTTGTATCGAAAACAGTTAATTGTGGTCATCATTCTGTTTCTGTATAGATTAGGGATAGACACTGGTAAAAAAAAGTACTAAATAGAGCTAACTGTGATTGTTTTGTTTTCTTTCTAGGCTGTTACTAATAACACAGGGGAGGCTTAAGTATGTATTTATTATTAGGTCACAGACAGTGTGTTATTACTAGAAGTAGAGAAATCCACCTTAGTAGCTATGTAGTCCTATTGTTACATATTTGTAGGAAGTTAATAATACTGTATATAGGTGAGGGGCCAGTGTAGTTTTTTTGACAAATTAATAATATTGCATATATATTGTTAAAAGTACGTCAATGAAATGCCTAAGAAAAACAGCATCGTGGGGTTGCATTGTGCTGCACAGGTTGTCATGCTCTATCATTAAGTTTTAGTTTCTGGTGCCAGCAGTTTTCCTTTGGAATTTTTTTTCATGTAGTAACTTTCCTGTAATTGCTTAAGAACATAATGTTAAACAGCTTGATCTGAGAAGCCACTTGCAAAACATCCAATTTTACAGAAAGTGCTGAGTTAGGGTACAAATAAGATTTCCAGGGCTTCCTTTGCATTTCATACAAAACATACGAAGTACTAGATCAGACTTCCATTAGTGTTAGTGCCATGTGGAGACCCGATGAGCTAAGATAGAGGAACGGTTTTAATCTAAGTTAAGTCATAACTTCAGATACTTTTAAGATTTCCTATAACTGTATTTGCATCCAAAGGGGCATGCCTCAAATTTCATTTCAGTTGCATTATTTAGATAATTTGATAACTTCAGTTAGTAATTACATTGTTAATTGTTTTGTTTATTTCTTTGTTCTAAACTCAAAATACCTAAACGAGATTTTTCTCGCCTGCTCTGAGCAGAAACTTTATCAGTTGTTGCAGTGGAACTGGAACTAAGGGATTTTGTCAGTCTTCTACCAGAGGATGGAACTGCAGCATTTTTCCTGCCACATCTTCTTCACTGCAGCCAGAGGAAGCTGCTGGCCTAAAACAATGAGGTCTACTATCCACTCAAATACAAAGAATGTGCTGGAATAAAAAAAGCAAATTAAACAAGTAGAGCTGCATATAAGGCACTGTGGGACTACCCTCACATAAATCATCTTCCTTCCCCATTGAAATCTTGTGTCAACTATTGAAGGACAACTGTTGTCTGAGGAAAAGCATCTGTTTTGAAGCTAATTGTGGTGCCAGTGCAACTGGAAGATGCAGATTGTACAGTACAATTGGACATACAGTGTTCACTGAAAGTACAGCAGGAAGTCAGTCTTAAGTCTGTATTTGTTGGATCACTGACCTAAGGAGTTTGGGCTTGGGCATGTGTCTAACTTTGTAAGGAAAAGAAGTACTTTGTAAGGAAAAGAAGTACTTTACCCTTCCAACTGGAATTGGGCCCTACTGACTTAATTTTGCAACACAGACATGCCCTTGAATTCCAGCTGTCAAAATCAGTCAGCTGTTCTGTTCATTCCACGTATATACCCATGCAAATCTTACACTGGAAATGTTTTCATTTAGCAACTCACAAGAAAAGGCCATAAATCAAAGAGGAACAGAGGTAGAAGATACAGACTACTGCTTGCTTGCTGGTTTTTGTTCTCTTTGTTCTGTTGTACTCAGTCTGTAGACAAGCATTTGAAGTATCACTAGGCCATAAATCTGGCTGAAAACTCTTTCTATTTTTAGGGTTTTTGGTAAGCATCTCAGGTACATATGCACTGATGTTTGTTTGTCTTGTGAGCAGAAAACATCTTTCTGTTCCTTCAGAGCTGGAATTCAGTCTAATAAACTGTCACAATGTTTGTCTTTCTTATGAATGTGTGTATACAATGTAGTTTGGGTTTTTTGAAAATCTACCAGAAATACCACTCCCTTGATCCTATAACCATTTAAATTATCTAAAGGCCTAATTAGCTGACCCTGATGGTAGTAAATCTGTTTTCATTGGAGTTGTAATGTTACTTAAACCTGTAGAAATCAGTCAAAAGAAATCATCTATATTTCAGCTAAAATACATTAACAAAAAAAGGATAAATTGAAAGTAGTTTAAGTTACCCATGTAGCATTCCTGCTGCAGCTAAAATCAATGATCTAATTTACTGGTAGGTATTATGTTGGTTTCAGTATCTTTTTACCTTAAAAAAAGGCCAAAACAATTTAGGTTTGTTACAGAGAAGCAACTTCCTCTGTTCTGACAGGTGTAAAGCCCAGATGTTTTGCTTTGCCTGCCTGTCCCATACATCCTTCCCTCTGGTTTGACACAGGTCTAATGTGCATGGAGTTGGGCTATTGAAACAACTGGATGGCATGACCATATCTGCTCTTCCTGCTTTCATTTTTGACCAGCATCAGCCGTGCACTGATACTGCTGCTTTCCTCTGTCAGGAAACACTTCCTTTTTTTCCTTTGTCAAGGGCTGCGCTACGTAACTAACACCAGAGTGATTCCACTGCAGGACTTACTTCAGAGTGGTCAGAGCAAAGCTCTTCAGTATAGATGTCAGCAAATTTTGCCCTTCACTGTCTCATTTCAGCATAGCCTTGTCTGCCTTAGAATTATTTTCATAACAGAAAAAGAAAAACATCTTGTGCAACCATGACCCCTCAGTCATCACATCTTTTAAATGTACCATCTTGAAAGATGTTACTGGATAGAATTTTAAAATAATTCAACAGAAATAACAGAACTATTTTGTTCACTGTTCAATTATACTATATATATTTTCAGTGTCAGCTTATTGATAAAGTGATAACCAAATTCCTGTTTTCTAAGCAATAACTACTACTATATCTGTCCAGTAAAATGTGACAGTGTGATGGCAGATATGCAAAACAAATTTTGCTGTTACACAGGGTTATTTGCAAACTTTTTTTAAATAAGAGGTACATTTCACTAGGCTCTTCCATGTTCCTCAGCTGTTAAATAACATGCATTAGGCATCAGATAGGATATGTTTAGCTTGCAAGATAGAATTTTTTTGAAGCAAAATACAAACTGTTATATCCATTCAGCCACCTCAGCCTCTGGCCCTTTTGGTACCTGTGGCCACTACATGAAATCTTCCAAAACATACATGGAGATGAGTTGCCCAGAAGAGAGTGTTTTCCAAGAAATGCTTCACTGAAGATAGACCTTGGAGAATCATTGTGTTAAAATGCTTTCATCATTCTTGTGTGCCTGCCATGCCTTTACACTTGATCTGATTGAATAATCTTGGGAACAAAGACGGTTTATCTGTAAGAGTGAAAATAGCTTTTTTTACAGACATTTCATCAAAAGAATAGTCTGTTCATGTGGGTCACAGAGTCCAAAATGAGCACAGTGGATCCCGGCACCTTCTGGGCATTGTGAGTTAGATTTAAAAACAGCTTTAAGATTCACTGAAGGGTATGTTTTGATGCACTTTAGATGGCTAATAATGAAAAATCCAACATACTGCTGCTACAAGTTAAAGTCTCTTTCTACATCTTGTTCTGTGTACTCTCAAATCAGCCTTTTTATTGTCCGTGCAGGTTTGGCACAATGTACTCTGTAATAGGATTTATAAAATAGAACTAGATTGTGTCTCACATTCCAGTGGCTTATAAGATTGAATTATAAAATTCTGTTTAACATTCCGGTCTGTATTTTTAGCACAGTAAGCTAAAAGCAGATGTTTAAGCTAAAAGCTTAAAATTGTATAAACTTTGTAGGAAAAAGAATTTTCAAAATTCTTCAAGATTTTTTTACAGGTAATATTGCTAGAGCAAGGAGATAGTAGTGTCTGTAAAGCTAAAACACATTCTTAAAGAAAACATTATTTTAGTTTTTCAGTACTTCAGCTGTGTAGGAATGATGAATTCAACTTTATTTACCAACTGTTCTTATTGTTTTAAATGAAGACTGAGATGGAGTCTGACACTACTGGCAATTCTTGGGTACAGAAATACTGTATCATGAAGAATTCTTTTTGAATAAAAATCTGTCACTTTAATTTCTTGGATGGGAAGCTGGAGCAATAGTCAGCTAATGTCCAGTCCTTTAGTTACTTCAGTTTCCTGAGCTGCCCTGAGGGGAGCATCACCAGGCAGCTTCTAGACATGGAAATATCTCTGAATGCCTGAACTGGTTGTGAGTACACTGCCTGTCTGTGAGTCCCACAGTGCATCTTTAAACATAATGACTGTTCCTGAGCTAGGGAGCTCTTACCTTCCTTTGGGAGCACGGTGTAGGTTGTTTCCATGCCTGCATGGATGTGGTCGGTAACGTGACAGTGTAACAGCCAGGTTCCAGGGCTCTGGGGAGTCATTTCCACAGTTTGAAATGTCCCAGGAAACAGATCAAAGACATCTGCCCGGTAAACCCCTGTTTGCTTCAGGACAAAAAGAAGTAACAGTTAAACTGTGGCATTACCAGATGGCAGTAACTTAAGCTTTATCCCTTCACCCACCAAACATCTTAATTACAGTTGGATGAAAAGACTCCTGTGTGTCATTTCTACTGAAGCATCACTTTGTACATCCATTTTGTGCTCCTAAGTTTAATAACCTGTCAGCTAAGTGGAAATGAAGGACAACTACAGCTTTTGTCTTGCAACAGTCATGAAAAGTTCACAGCTATCTTCTTAACGCAACTTGTGAGGTTACCAGTCACCAAATGCTAACGGCAGATATTCTCCAGCTCCTCTGTGTTGATCAAATAAAGGTTTGAGGATAAAAACCTTATGGTCAAATTACAAGCCCTACTTAATATTGTAACATGACTTTTCACCATAGATTATAGTCCATGGTAATTAACCTAGCTCTCATTCCTAACAGGTCAAGAAATAAATGAAAAGGACTTGGTACCTTGTAGTCAAAGCTGTGGCCATGGAAGTGTGCTGTGTGAATGTCTATCTCATTGCCCATTCCCACCAGATACCAGCTGACTTTATCTCCAACATGCATAATCAGGCCATGTAAATTTCCAAACACCTTTCCATTAATGGCTTAAAAGGAAGGAAAGAACAAGACAGAGAAAACAAATAAATTATGTGCATTGTTGATGTCTAATGCAAGATTTGAAAGCAAATGCCAGACAAAAGTAATGGCTTAGGACAGCACATTATGAACAGATGTGTTTATATTCCACATTTAACTAGAAAGAATAACATAGTAAATAAAATTTCTTTGCTGTACAACATTGTTAATTTTGCAGTTCTTAAAGATCTGCATTTCCTGTAGCTCTTTGTAAAGGGTAAGCTTTACCAGGACATGCTTTCAGAGTGCACATATCCCTTCCAGCTTATCAAGAACAGTTGTTTGCTGACATCAGAAACTTCAACATGGGAATATTTGGGGGAGGAGGGCAGAAAGTATTTATTTGGAGGGTTTTTTGTTAATATGTGACAAAAAAACTAATTCAGTGGCATTAACAGTGTTTTCAAACAGTTTGAGTAAAAGTTTTCAGGCCCTCTGCAGTGGAACTGGAAATGCAGGGCGAGTGAGAAAGTCACATTTAGGTGAAGTACTTTCAACTATATAATTTTATAGAGTTCCAAGAGCTATATTAACTACACTGGGAAACATACCATGCATTTTATTGCTTTCAAGGAATTCCTCATCCTCTTTGTCAACAAGGTGTGGGTTTGTAGAATAGGTTTTAATGTTTTCATCCAAGTACCATGATTCATTTTCATCAAAAACCATAAAGAGAAGAGCAAATTGAACTTTCTTTTCAGTACGAAATGATGGCAAATAATGTCCATGACAAACAACAAGTGTGCCTATTAATCCACTGTAAGTGTCCTGAAATGACAAATGAGAAATGACATAGCTGCAAGATCTAAAATAAACTAGGCAGAAGTACATTTAGTGACAGACATGAATCCTCTTACTATCTTTACAGCTGTCAGTAGCTGGGAATAAAGGCAGCCAGTGTCAGACAAACAAGGTTATTTCTCCACTGTTACATGCTACCCATGAATCAAGTTCATTGAAGACTAACAGCCTCATTGTCATCTCTTGCTAGAAATAAACATTCATTCCATATTAATTTCTTGCTCGTTTTCCCCCCCCCCAAACTGTTTTTGCAATTTTACAATTTTCAGCTTGGTTTTCACTCAAAAGATACTTCTTGACACTTTATTTGTATTTGTTGAGACATGAAGGCAAGAATACATTCATTTCCATTAAAAATCATTAGTAATTAAGTTAATGTGTGCTTGGTAAGAAATGGCAGAGTTGTGTTTCACAGCTGCATGTTAGTTTTCCCCAACATGACTGATTAGATACTGTGAGCAACCCTAATGTGCTCGCTTTAAGAAGGAAATCTGAGTGAGGTGATCTATACCCGCAGCAGAAGAACCAGGAAGCAAGAACATGGAGAGCCATGGCTCTCAAATTCTGCTCTGACTTTCCTGCAGTTTGACTTCAAGGAACATTTAAATTCAAAGGTATGGTAATGGGGGAAGTAACTTGATAGAGAAAGCAGAAAGAATTGCAAGCTCATCTCCCTTTTCCTATAAGTATATCCATGTTGGAGTCATGAAAAAAAACCCTTTAGACTGATATTAATTACATGCCTTAATGATGTCCACCGTTGAATGGTATGCCCATGCAATGCAATGTGGATCGCCTCTCTCAGGGCTGGATCTTTCTGGGATTTTCCAGACATATGTTTTCATTTCACCTGAATTAAATAAGTATCAATGAATTTTAGAAGTTTTCAGTGTGCTGATCTATAGGAGGTCATCTTGAAGCAGATGTTATCTCCATTTACAGCTTATATTGTCTTGAACTTCCCCTTTCCTTCCCCCAGCTGCACTGGCTAACTTATGATCACTTCTGCAGATCCCTGATTCTTCTTGACAATGTGGTTTTTGGTATTTCTTCCCTTTCCAGTTTATCATACTTAATAAAGACAATTGTATCTTTCGCAAAGATCACAGAGGAACTTCAGAAATAATAGCATAAGCTATGTTTTCCCTATATAACCAATCTGTTTGCTTTCGTGAAAGGTAGAGCCACATTGTGTCAAAAAATCACTGATCAGTCAAGAACAAGAATACATAGCCATAGTTAGCAGGGCCATTTGAACTGTAGAAAAATTTGTCATAGTGAACATCAAAAATCTAAGAACCTGAGGTAAAATACACAAACCAAAACAATGTCTTTCCCGCTATTTGAAAATGAAAGCTTGCTACACCTTACTAGAAGTCTTGGTGTTACCTGCTAGAAATAAGAAGGATAGCTTGATACCTGGGTTAGTTACAGCAACAGCAGAACTGTCTGTTTTCACTCCATGGGCATGGATAGAATAAGGTCTTGATGCTAAGTTCTTAAAAATTATTATGATTTTATCTCCAGTATTTGACATAAGCAGTGGCCCTGTTGGATTGAAAAGAAAGATTAACTTGGTTTTACCAAAGATCAGAGCAGACAGAGAGACAGCTTGTTGTGTTCAAATTCACAACATAGGCTTATAATGGAACAGAAATCCATGCACAGATAGTGGTGCTCACTGTGACTTGCCAACTTGAGATGCTGAAGTTAAGCTTCTTAAGTCTCAAAAGTTCTGAGCACCTGCTGCGTACCTGAAGTCAGTTGGGATGTTGCTACTCAGTTTGATGCTGGAGATACTGACCTCTGATCAAGCAGCAAACCAGAAGGGTTTTTAACTTTTGCAGCAAACCAGAAGGGTTTTTAACTTTTACAACAAGCCATGTAATCTTGAAGGGAAAACACCATAATAAAAGCAGCAATTCCCTGTAGGTTTTCTCCATAGTTTAGGCACTTTGTGTGGGTAGACCTATACTCAGTGTTATTCAAATAGTATCTTTTGGGTTGTGTCACTGCATTTTTCACATTTTCAAAACTGAACTTTATGATGACTCTACCTTGAATTTCCAGGTGCTGCTGCTCCTCTGCTCTGTTTTTGGGAGTGCTGAATGTCTGATCAGTGTACTCACGATATACTACCTTTTTGTATTTTGAGCCAATGTATTTGTCATTTTTATCTAAAAATGGATTGCCAGGGCTGCCAAAAGAAAAAAAAAACAAACAAACATTTCTTCATGTATTTTAAAACGTCTTTTACGGTTATGTCAATTAACTATGAAACCAAGAGTCCAGCTCAGTGAAACAGTAATCTCATAAACTGCTGGTATCTTCAACATGAAAACATCCTTGTTAAGCTGAGAGGTTTCTCTTTAGAAGGTTAAAAAACTCACCATAGACAGACCAAACCTATATAGCACTTGAAAGAATTCTGAGTGCTTGGCCTGGCAGATACTTCAAATTGCAAGAAGTCACACAGCAACTTGTATACTGAAAAACAGAGCCCTCGGTGACCTCTGTAATCTGAAAAGAAGCCTAAAACTTGCAACGTTTGAGTGCCGTGTTGAACTGAAATCTGAGGGACTGATTCTCTGCTGAGATCATGGGGGCTGGAGACAGCGGGGGGAAAAAAGTGGGATAAAAACATAGTTCCTATTATTTGTGCTTAGTATTGTGTCAGAGTCCACTGTGCCATGCAGGGCAAAGAAATGTGCTATCAAGCTGAGGAAAAAGAAGAGAATACAATTAAGTTAATAAAATGCAGGCAGTTACAATCTGTGACTTTAACCTCAGCTGAAGTTGTTCAGGTGGAACACAAAATCACCAGTTCTTGTTTAGCCTCTTCTGCTATTTGGCATGAATTATTTGATCCTGTCAGTTCACACTGAGATTCAAATACTTGGAAAAAACCCACCAAGGCAACAAGCTTCACAGTGAGTGGATTTGGTCATGAGCATACCTTGTGTAAGCTAATGAAATAGAGAGGAGTAAAAAAGAACCTTACTCAGTCTACAAATAAACATGAGGCAAAGACTGTTACAGATTTTAAGTAATCAATAATCAGGACAAAGTAGTCATCGTAGATGTGATGATGAACATTTTAAGCTTTCCACATCAAGGATTACCAATATCAGTAAATAATAAATGCACATGCGTTATCCAGGACTCATGAAAATATACACTTGTCCCACAGAAGATCTATGCTGGACTATTTCTTGAACATCATACTGTCTGGCTCAAAGTTATATGGCAACAGTATGGGGAAGGATGACAAATTCAAGGGAGCTCTAAAAACCTATATGAAAAGAAAGTGTGTCTAGAAATGTCTGGAGGAGAAAAAGCTTCAGAGGAGAAGTGGATTGCTCCTTTGCATTTTTTCCCCTGTGGATATTTCAAAGTACCTTTCCTTATGGTGTTGATGCCGCTCAAATTCCCATGTCCTGTTGGGAGAATAGTCCCATTCAACTTCCACTGCAGCAATGTAGTAAGTCTTTTCATGCAAATACACAGATAGATCTACATTCCACCAGTGGCATTGTTTCACTTTGTAGTTCTGCCTCATGCCTCCGGTGTAGTGGTCTGTTGTCAGGCAGGACACTTCAAAAACTCCTAGAGGTCATATGAGAAACAAAGACTTGAGGACAAAAGTCTGTTACCTTAAGATTGTATTACCAATGTTGATTTAGTGTTTAAGGAATGAGACACAGGCTATTATTGCTCATATACAGTCCAAACTCTGTGCAGTATGGCTACTTGTACTAATAAAATTCATACAGAGAAGCTAGAAAAATCAAGGCTTTAACATTGAGAACATATGTCCTTACATTTTGCTGCCTTTCAAACACACCTGTGCACAGTTTTAGCACTAGGATCAAAATACCAGCTATTTAAAGCTTGTCTATAAGCACAAAACATTCACTGGTAACAGTTTCTGCATTACTAACAGGATTTTTAAATAAGACATTTACCTTCAGCATCAGGCTTCATAATAGCTGTAAGAACTGTATGCGGAAACAGATTTGCTGTATCCCTTCTTGTTCCTTTAGTTACAAATGTGTTTTCTGAGAAGTATATCCCATGGACATCAGCTTCTGAACCCAAGCCCATCAAATGCCAAGAAACCACACTTCCTTTACACATCTCAAGACCAGGCTGATTTCCATACATATAACCATTAATGGCTGTAGAAGATTTGAGAATGTAAAGCTCGACTAATATATTACTTAATTCTGCAATACAGATTGATTAATAAACACTTCAGGTATAATGAGATGCCTTAGGCTGACAGAAATATCAATAACAAAATATCACATCAACAAAACTAGAAAATCAACTCTCTGTTATTCTGTGAAAACCCTCCTTTCAGCTACATCATCTGTAGGGAAGAGGTCAGTTTTCTCTTGCTGCCTGGTTGCATTCACAGGGGTTGCACATGGGCTAAAGACGTAATTGCTCCTGTCTGCTCAAAGTGGTACATAACCATGCTAAATCTTGAACTGCCATGCAAGACACTGAGAACCTGTCACTGTACTTTGAACTACCACATTTAGTTGAAATTGAATTGCATTGAAACATTTTGGGGTTTATTTCCACTGCAAAGGAATGAAATGTCTCTGCCATTATACAGTTTTCTAGCCTCCAACATGAAATCATAAAAACAAAAACCTTATTGTAGAAATTAACATTTGGCTAATAGTTTTCTTACAGTGCATTTTGTTAGACTCTTGGAAGTCTTCATCATCTTTGTCAATTTTATCAGGACTTAATGTAAACATCAAAATATTGTCATCCAAGTACCAGCTCAGATTCTCATCAAATACTGTGGCAAGTAGAAAAAACTCCACATTTACATTTTTCTGTTGAGAAGAAATAGCACAAAGAAAAATAGAAATGAGCAAACAGAAAACATCAGGGAAAAAAATGCTATGCTCATAATAATTTATAAGTCACAAAGTAGAGTAGATGCATACATTGATACTTCATTCTGATAATCTCAAAGTTCTGTAATTGCTGTATCTGGTGACTATCTGCTGCTAATGCTCTTTCTACCAGCAGGAACCACCTCTGGAAATGAATTTGTATTTTGGTCTTTAAAATCTCTACATTTTGCTAGACATTCTCATTCTAGGTGAGACTCAAATGCCAGTGGCTGCTCACAACAAAGGTGTTTTCACAATGAATTGACTCTCCGTTTGGAGCCAGACTGAAAACCAAACCCACTTGCTTCATGCTGAGTATTCCCCTTAGCACGTGGGTGAGTCTGTGACATGGAGGGGAGGTGGTGCAATCCAGATGGAGAAAGCAGATACAGCTGGTGATGATGCAGATGCTTCAATTTTTCTACTTTGACTGACCTGTTTCCCAGAAGAAAGAAGAGCTCCTTTCCTGCACACCAGCAGAGGACCCACAAGGCCAGAATTGGTGTCTCTGACTGCATCCACAGCTGAGTAATAAAGCCAGGTTAAACAGTCTGGGTCTTGGTCTGTGGGACCTACATCTTCTGGCACATTCCACTCATACGTAAATGTGGCACCAGGGCTCACATGAGAGGCTGGAGATTCAGTACCTGTTATAGAAATCACCATTGTGAATTATGTCAAGTGGACATTATTTTATCCTCTTTAACATGTGGAGAGGTGAAACAGCCCCTGCTCAGGAGCTGCACCCTCCCACCCCCCGTCCATGGCACACCTCCGGGCACGGGGCCGTACGGTGTCCCCACCATGCTCCGGCCAGAACTCACTCCGTGGGCCTGGATGCTGAATGGGCGGCTGGCGTTGTTCTGGAAGGTCACCCTGATGTGATCCCCTACTTCAGCCTTGATAACAGGTCCTGGAAAAGAGCACATGGCCTAATTACAGGACATTTCCAGCAAGTGATGTCCAGGTCACCATGAACTTCAGGGCAATCAGTGGCTGGTTGCTTTTCCCCTTTCAGGGGAATGCCCCTGGGCACCTGTAGCAGAAATTGGGTCCCTGACACATGACCTGAATCACATGGCAGCCCAGGAGCAATCATTCCCAGTTCACGTGGAGGCCCAGTGACTTTTAGGACAGTTTCTCCCTTTGGGAAGGGATTCACAGACATTAGCATCAACCCTGCCAGAACCAGTCAGGTAATCAATAAGACTAGACCTGCCTAGACTGGACTTGT
The DNA here is from genome assembly GCA_013396655.1 of Campylorhamphus procurvoides. NCBI lineage: Eukaryota > Metazoa > Chordata > Aves > Passeriformes > Dendrocolaptidae > Campylorhamphus > Campylorhamphus procurvoides. The sequence continues at coordinate 29,104 of WBMV01000518.1, forward strand.
AGTCCAGAACCTGACCTTTGCAGACCATGGCATGCTCCCACAGGGAAGCTGAGCACCACCACAGCATTGCCTTCAGGAGCTTCCTTCCACCATAGGGTGTCCCCTGGGGCAAGCCACAGGCATCAGCATCTGCAGGAGGCAGGGAGAGCTGAGGGACCCCCTTGGAGGTGGGGGCACTGCTCGCTGACTCGTGGAAGTGACTGTTCACTCTCATAACTCTTTGACATGAAAAAAATTTAGACTATCTTACCTAAGAGTCCAAGATGTGCTTCCTCTGTGAGTCTTTTTTTCTGTTCAGTAAAAGAACCATCTGTGTATTCTTTGTAAATTGCTTTTTTATAGGAGCCACCAATCCTTGTCTCACTTTGCTCAAAAAAGATGCGAGATTCACTGTGTAAAAGAAATTGCAATAGATACAAACAGTTCAAGTCATGATGCTCAGGTGTACAAAGGCATTGAGGACCTCAACCCTGTTTTCTGAGGTGTGACATGCTGAGTTTGTCTTTTGGATCTCTTTTCCATGCTCTGGCCACACACTTACATGCAGTCCCATTAACATGTGCAGGAATCCATTATCCCTCACGAGCTTCTCTAAGAAAAGGTCACTGTGCTGCGTTGCCCTTACAAAGCCAATGCACTTAGATACTCATCAACAATGATTTCTAGTCAACATTTTGCAACCTTGAGTTCACTTTTAATTAAAAGTCATAAATAATTCAACAAGAGCAGATAAAAATACCAAGAATGTGTAACATCTAACATCTCATAAAATGAGAAGATTCAGTCTGCACTTCTACTCTTCAAGAAAGGACCTTTCAGTGTTTATCAAGCACTATTCAAACAATGAACTGTGCCTTGTCCCTTGTGGAGGAGGTGTTTAACTCACAGATAAAAAATTTGAGGAATCAATGTATTCAGTGATTGGATCCAGGTTTTAAATACGCAAACACAAAGGACAAAGCTGTCTCGTGCAGGTTGTTTCCTAGATGAGATGCCATTAGCATGATTTCCATCAGCTGAGGCCACGATCCTGAATTCCTAGCTTTGTTTTCTAACTCAGAATAATCGACCATCTTGAATCATCAGGGGTCACTGCCTACATAGGACATAATAGTTAATCCCAGTGAGATGACTAACAGAGCAGCAAAATTTATAGTAAGATTACAAGGAAATAGACCTAATTTTGTCTGATATTTATTCTACCATTAATATTTAAGCAGAAGTGAGGACAATGAGCAATTCTGCTTAAAGGTCAGTTCTACCCATACAGCCTACTTTACTTAGCATGTTTAAATCAATTCTGCTTGTAAAATAAAACTTCTTTAATCAGAAGCATTTACCTGTCAACAATTAATTCTTGTCCTGTAAAGTGGTTCATTGCAGATGGGCCATAATTCCAGATGATCTCCTCAGCAGCAATGAAGTACTGTCTTATCCTTGTACTCTCCTGGTGATCTGGTGTGGATTTCTTACAATCTTTTACTTTATAAAGGGCCTGCATACCACCTGGGGGAAGAAAAGAAAACGAAAAAAGACCCGAGGAGGTAGAGTTAGGGTTAGGGAGAAAGAACTGCACTTTGTTTTCTCTTTCCCTGCTTCCCACAGCTCTTCTCTTCCCTGGAGAACTCCCACACCATCGATGGACATGCAAATCACAAACAAAGAGGAAGATGAATGTTATAAAAGAATGCATGCCAGCTGAGCTAGGAGAGACCCAGCTGTGGTGTGTACAGCAGGTGAACAGGGGTGGTAAAGGGTTTTCTGCTTGTAAAAGCAATGGCAGAGAAGATCAGGGTAGGGTGGACACACTTCTGTCAAGGAGCACTTCATCTAAATCTAACCAACAGCTGACTCGTGAAACTCCTGGGTCTCTGCACCCTAAGGGAACCATCTGTTAGCAAAACTGCTTGCTGGAGATACAAATAAGATATTAAAGAGAGCCAGTTTACATATACAGATTGGGCAGTTTGCAGGATTCAAGTTGTGCCCGGGATACTTCAACCAGAATGTTGCTGGATGTGATAACTATTTCAAAGCTGTTGAATATGTAGGTTACATACTCCTTTTTATATTAGAATTTGCAAATCTTGGAGAATGATTTTCAGTTCTATGTTCTTTCATCACAAATTACTTCTCTCCCTGGTTATTCACCAGTGCACTTTCCAGAACATGACTTTGTCAGCAGGCAAGTTAGCCTGCCTGTCCTGTCCCCCTTGCCAAACATGGAAGGAGCTCCATCTTTTTTGCTGGCAAAGAGAAAATAGTGGTTAGTTATTTTCAGTGAGAGACAAACACTGTGCTGGTTTTTTGTCCAAGGTTGAGGCTTGCAGAAGTGCAGCTGTGCTAATTGCTGCCAGCCAACAACGATTTCCATTAGAGATAAGAAATCCCTTGATTTTCATGGCACATGCTCAAGCCCATCTAATGCACTTGTAGGCATTTCAATTAATAGGAGAGTTTTGTTACCCACAGGAGAATATTGCCAGGCTTATAACCAGGTTGTGAGCCCTGCCAAAGTGAGTCAGTAAACTCTTAGCTGAAGCTAAAAATATTCTCATCTTGGAAACTTTTACTGTACCTTCAATATGATCATTCACTTGGCAGCTGAGCAGCCACTCCCCAGGGCTCTTTGGAGTCATGACAGCATCAACGAATGTGGCTGGGAAAAGGCTGATGGTGTCAACTCGATGGTGCCTTTCTATTAAGGTCTGTCCATGAAAGTATGCTGAATGGATATCAGCTTCATTACCCATGCCAAAAAGATGCCACTTTACCTTATCTTCCACACACATTGTCAGGTTTGGTAGGTATCCATACATGTACCCGTTGATTGCTAAAATAAATGTTTATTACAGTTAACTTCACAGGCCTTAGAATCTTTACTCCAAAAGCAGGTATCATACAACCATTGCTCTATTCTTCAAAACAGAAAGAGGCTCAAAAGCAAGCTCCACACCTTTGAAAGTAAGCCAATATCAGACACACACACTTCATTTCCACAGCTACCTGCTGTGATTCTGGAATTCCACTGGTCAGAGCCAAAGGCATCTTGTTTGTTTACAGTGAAAACTGTTTTTCTAAACTGTAACATTACAATACAGGGTTCAGGACTGAGAAATAGAACAGAGTAATACAACTCTGTTTAGAGTGCCTGGGAAACTACAGTGGCAAAAAGCTTTCTGGCCCCTAAGAATTTTATATCACTACTCCAAAGGTTTGATTGTACAATACTTGCCATCACTTTAAATTTTTTTTTGTTTTGTTTTACTTAAAAGGATCGTTCTTAATCCTCCAAGAAAAAGCCTTGATTGAAAAAAAAAATTATCAACAATTCATCTTTAAAAGAGACGACATAAAAATATTACTTCACCATATCAATGACAAGCAACATTAATATAATGTTCTCTCACAGTGCATTTTATTGCTTTCCTGGAAGTCCTCATCATCTTTGTCCACTTTGGAAGGCTCAGAACAGTATGTTCTGATATTATCCTCTAGATACCAACTGAGATTTTCATCCATCACAGAAAACATAAGGATAAATTCAGCATCAACATGTTGATCACCGTCCCTATTCATTGTACCTGAAAAAGGAAGTGGTATATTCAAACTCATATTCAAATTCCTTGGCAACTGATATTTTTTTGTCAGTTTTAACTGTAGTCTCAGTAGGGCTGGACCCCGTTTACTTCTTGTTTTGCCACTTTTCTTGAGTGTGACTGTACACATAAACTTACACACTCAGGAAACAAAAATCCCTTTTGACAGATACTATAAAATAACTTTACTGAGAATAAGCATTGCATGTAAATCTGTTTCTTATATCAGTATTTACACTTTCTTGTGCATTACTAGCATGGACACATCTCAGTCATGGATTTGTGACAAAGTATTCTGCAAATTATATTCTCTGTCACACACAAAACCAGACTACTTCCTACACCACTGAAGGCACCTAATTGGGAAGACCACAAGCTGTTATTTCAAAATAACTGTAATCTTCTCATCTTCCAATAAATTATTTCACTGATATTTATAAATGACCATTATCAATTACCTTGCATATGTTTTTATTTGCTCGCCTACTTATTTATGGTTTACCTTTCCTGCAAATTATTAAAGGCCCAACAAGTCCTGAGGCAACATCTCTTGGAGCATCGATGTGGGAGTGGTAAGCCCTGGTGATGCAGTCTGCATCTCCTGCAGCTGGACCTTGATCTGCTGTCACATCCCAGGTGTAAGTGTACTGGCCTCCAGGTTCCACAGCATCATCTCTCTTTTGCAGATCTTTGGTGGTGTCAGGATAAAAAGCACCTGAAGAAGCCACACAGGCACCGTTAGCACAACATATTCACAACAGGGTGTCAGAATAGCACCTGCCAGGCTTCAGGTTCACTACATGTTGCAGTACAATGGGCTGAACATCTGCATACAGATTTAAAATCCACAACTTTTAAATCAGGGGAGCAGATGTTTTCTTTCTCTTTAGGAATCTCTTAATTTGCCTTTGAAGTCCTATACAGGAGTATTTCAATGAATGGCACATTAAAGTTAGTCGTTAATTTCCTGGGAGGGACTATGTACTTCTGGTAAAAAGATAACAATTCACATACTTGCAAAACATTTGTTAAATACTAATCTTGGAAACTGTTCTAAATATTGCATATATCCTGAAGGAATATAAGTGTTTCTGGAACAATACAAAAGTAAAAATTTCCCAAAAGTGCATGTACTGCTACATAGCACACTGTTCTGACCCCCCAGAGTGGGTCTCTATCAAGACACGTGCTAGTTGTAATGAAAAAGTTCCCAAAATATTAGAAGCTAGGCTGATACTTCACACATTTTTCTAATGAAAGATTTTTAAAGACTGATTTTGAGATAACATCATATTCCCAGTAATTCACACACTTTTTTTAAGGCCCACTAATAGAACTTTCAAGAGCCATATTCTGGTGCCATCCGGTGTGGAAAACCCCCATTGCATGAGTGTGGCAAGACTGGCTATTGCAAGGACAAGCCATCACTAATCCCAAAGGCACCTCTAAATGCATCTTAAGGTGTGTCAGACTTTCATTTAATTAATTCATTAATTACTAAGGAGTATATTTCTCCATTTTAAGAGGCTTTTATGTTATCACTGTTAACAATATCTTCTCCAAAACAGCACTGATTTTTCTTTTAAATATCCGTAGCTGAATCTCTTATAAACCTTTATACCCTTATGCCAGCTGAAACACAAATACTGTTCTTGTAGGTATAATGTTGATTTAAATTTGCCACTTTTGGCTTTGTATTTCACTCTTGAAAAATTATCAAACTTCTTAGCTCCTATTTTAAATTGATTGTGTCCTAGTTTAAATATTTATTTACTGGACCAGTGTTCTCTCTGATGAGAGAATATCACACTCACAGGAGGGATTAACTTTTGATAGATTCTGTCACAGGATGGAATCAAACTTACCTTCATTTTCTTTTGTGTATCTTACACCATGTGGATGCAGTGTGTAGTTTCTGGAAGCAAAGTTTTTCAAGTGGATAGTAATGGAATCACCAACTTCACCCTTAATTATAGGACCTAAAAAACCCAGCCAGGAAGGTTTGTCAACTATCACATCATAGAAATGATTGGTGTACTGAGTGTAGACAGCCTTCTTGTAAGTGCTTCCTATCCTATGCGGTCCTCTTCTAAGAAATACTTCAGCTGACCTGTAAAGAAAATACATAAACACATCTGTAGTGTCAGATACTTGTTTTATATGTTAATGATTTAAATTAATAGTCTCAAATAAAGTCCAGGCCTCTGTAGCACTGCGCACAACTACGAGCAAGCCACGTGAAGCAAGCTAATATCAGCCAAAAATGCAAAGCATTTTCTATGAGGCTGAGTATTGTTTGAGACTGTGGGGAAGGAATTGTATGTGCATGGGCAAGCACAGACCTGAAATGTAATTAAAATGCCAATTCAGGAATTCCCTGAAACTTGGGGAGCATAAACTCAGTTGCAGAGGCTCAGTTACTAGAAGTCTGAGTGCATGAGGCTTTTGAGTTGCAAACTACATCAAACAAATACTTATTGGACTGTTTAAACAGCTATCATTTAGTTGTAGAGTATTCCTTCTGCACTGTGCTTTTCCCTGCTCCTATAAACATCAATGTCCACACAAGCACAGCCTCATTGTTAAAGGGCTCAGGAGAAGAGGAATTGAAGAGCCTGAAAACGAAAGTCCAATAAAAGGGGTTAGTTGCATTGCAGGCACACAACCATTGAAACCTGAAATTAACGTAGCAATGCTGGTCATCCCAGAGCAGGGAAAGTGAACAGCAGTCATTCATTGTATTACAACACAGCTCTAGGATTCTCAGACAAGATGCCCTCTTTCCACCCCTGATCAGAATCACTGGCCTGCTGAGTCACTGACAGTGTCTTGCACCTCACAGTTTGTGAGTGACAGAAAGATAAAGCTGACTGCTTGATTTCACACCTGATGGAGTGGCAGATTATGCTGGAGAAAACTGGCTCTCACTAGAGAAAACAAACGACAGAAAATCATCCAATCCCTCACCCACAGACTAAATGAGAACTGCATTTTTGAGATTTTTCTAATTTCTGATTTATTTAGTTGTTTTTATTTTGGTATTGTGCTATTTAGTTTTAAAGGCACTGAAAAAATAGAAGGAAAGAACACTTTTTCTCTCTCAAATACTTCTCTGATGCCTTTTATATCCGAGTTTATTGATTATTCATACCTCCAGGATGCTCCCCTCCTCCTGATCACACTTATCCTCAGCCAGCTTATTGCTCTTACCCTGCACAGGACTCTCCTTGACTTGTACCAAGCAACCCAGCTCCTCCACTGTGGTGGAAGGACCCAGCCGTGCTGTTGCACTGGTGAAAGCCACCCGTGCCAACAATGAGTAGCTAGAAAGGACACCTGGACACAGTAGGAAAGTTTTAAGTTTGTAAAGCTTAAGCAAAAGTCATCTCTTTGGCACTGGCTTCTTAGACATTCAAAATTTAACATCATTAGGTGTTCAGGGTATTTTTCTAGCCTTTTCTTCATAAATATTTCATTATAACAAATTCATATCCCCCTACATATTCCAATGCTTTTAAGTAGTAGTACATTGGAATGAAACTCTCAAGCAAGCCAGGAAAAGAATCAAAATTCCTTTATACCTCTGACAGAAAATCCACTGACACCAACAGGACTCATTTCACTGCCTTCACCATGTGTTCAGTGAGGCCCTGGTGTCTAAACCAGACAATACTGTAAAATCAAACTCAACCACTGTGAACTGCTTTACTTACTCTTCTTCTGCAAAAAGCTGCCCAGAGATGGCATTGGTACTGCCGGGTGCATAGTTCCACTCAGTCTCTGTAATGCCCAGGTAGTATTCCCGCTTCACTGCCCCAGCTTGGCAACAGCAACAAACCAGCAAGCAGCTTAGAAGAAATAACTTCATTTTGCATTCATGAACCTTGTGGAAAGCATGAAATAAAAACACAGGACAGGCCTATGCAATTTCCCTTTATAAGTTCCCGTCTCTCCCACTCCCCACCTCCTTACCTCCCCCTCCCTGCTGCTGTTTGCTCTGCTGAACACATTCAAACCAATTGCACAATGTCTCTGTGTGTCAAGAGCAAATAAAAGATTCTGGTAACCTCGTCAGTTCAGATAATCTTCAAAGAAATTTTTTCAGTTTCTGCCAACCTATTGTCACACACACATTACCATTTGGACTGTCACAGACTGTGAATCTTGTCGCTGAATTGAAAGTAGATTTCAATGGATTTACAGACTTAATTACATTCTTAACTATCTTCATTCCTCTCTCTGTAGCTTGGACACTACTGAGAAAATAATTCCTGTGATTTGAGGCACAAGAACACAACTTCTTAAGCATGCTGTGAAAAGCTCTGACACCTTTCCCCCGTGTATCTGCTCTGTATTGACACAAAGCCCAAGGTACACCTGCATCTGCCTGTTCCCCTTGCTTGTCCTGCTCCCACAGATCTGCCTCTTCCCTTCTGCACAACCACCACCAAACTGAGAGGCAAGGGAGGACTGGGGTCACTGGGACCAGTGGGTGCATCAGGGCATGCCTGGGGCAGCTCTACAACCTGCCAAAGTTCCTTTGGAAATGTAATTTTGGCACAAAGTGTGGCACATGTTGCTAGAGATGAAAAGAACCAGCTATTCAGGGATGGAGGTGGGGAATGTTTGCATCCCCTTTCCAAGCAGTTTTAGTATTCCTCAGATGAGGCTCAGAAATTCCACAAAATGACCTCCCTGTATTATCTTCCTCCTACTCTGCTGCAGACCGGATAAGCCACATTCTTGAGTGATTAAAAGCATAAAATCCAGATATCAAAATGCACTAAGTGCAGAGGCTTCTTTTGCTTTATTCAAGTTCTGTAAAGACTGGTCTCATTGAAAAACAAGAACAAAATTGGACCTTAAATGTGGAATGTTTAAAACTCACCTAACTGAAGTTTGCAATGGCACTTTTTCTGAGTATGTATTCATTACAACATGGTTGTGTGTAAAGCTTTAGGCACACAAAGCCACCTGTAAACTTCCATTAAAAAATACACGTTTTCTGTCACTTGGGAATTCTTAAAAAATATTGTCAGTGCTCTGAGCACTGACAGTCACACTCATTCTAAACTACGTTTTCCTTTGTATGGCAACTTGAAAATACCTGTAATAACCACAATCTTCTCCGAAGCTATTCTAATACCGGTGAGAAAAATTATGACTATTTTGGATAGAAGACTAAGATTCAGAACATAACTAAAGTACAGAGTTTTCCTTTCATGACATACAAACCTAAGCCTCATTTACCAGGACTGTGGTATACAGGTAAATTACCAATTTTAATCATATAAAAAAGATCAGGCACTGTCAGAATACTGAATTTCGTAATCTCACCTTTTGGAGCCTTCTACACATCTGGATTAAACAGGGGACTCTGTCTAAATTACTGTGGCCAAAGCCAAGATTTTGAAATTTGACCAAAACTATGATGAAATTCTGGAGTTTTTCAGGTTGGTGACACATGCTCAAAATGATTTATGTAGGAATCATTTCTTTGCCACAGATGAAGGTCAGTGGTGCAGTGGAAAGATCATCTTATCCAGGTTGCATATGACCCATCTGTAAATTAACTGTGGTAAAAATGAGAAAATGTTTACCTCCTGTTATGCTACTTAAATTAAAAGTCATTACTTAATTCTCAGGTAACAGACTTGTTCATGGATAGGTTGGCTATTTGGTTTATTTCTGTTCAGATTTCCACTAGATTGAGGAAGACAAAGAAAGCACACAAGCAATACCCTTGAAATCTCCACATTTATTTGATGGTAAAAATATGAGTGTTTCTTTGCCTCAGACCATTGAATCCTCTAAATTACTGTTGCTTGGTTTGCAAGAGAACTACATGTTGTTCTTATTTAAAATATAACAAAAACGTCTGAAAGGCAAGATTTTTCCATTCTCTCATTTAATCATGCCTCCTCCAAACTTTCAGATATCTGTGTGCCCAAGCACACTCCTAATATTTTTTTCTTAAGAAACTCAAAAAACTGATGGAAGTGCCTGAGCTTCCCAAGCCTGTATTATCTTCAGAAGATGTCTGAAGAGCAGCAATCTCTCTTGTCTCATAGACAGGGCCTAAAACGACTCAATTTAATGGTTAAATAATTAATTTGGTGTTATGAATATCCCCTTTTTGTTTTAAACCACCTTTCCTCATTTCTCATATTGAGGATGCTGAAATGAAATAGGAGATGCCTGTGGTAGAGTGGAAACCTAAAGTCACCAGACATAATCCGACAAAAAAAGATTAATTAAAGACAGGTCCACAGTTTACAGACATGTAATCAGCAAGATTCTCCAAGATGTTTGGTGGGAGTATGGACTGATTGCTGTTTCCATTTTTTCCCTTCTGCCCACAAACAGTATCCATAAATCCATAAGAATATAGGATTATTGTTTAAATAGATAAATAATATGTTGTATATTTAAGCCTAGAGAAAAACAAGTATGCAGTGACACTTCTATAATCATGCCTTTTTATCATGCATCCCCGCCTAGCCATGCCATCTCGAACCATCTCCCAACAGACTAGCTCCATTCTTAAACATCATTAATTACTTTACTATTTTTTGCAACTTAGTAGAACCTAAGCAATTAAAATCATATCCTAGAGGAAGAAATTGACTTGTCAAAACAAAGGAATATGAGGGCAAAATCTCGATATTGTCTTGAAACTGACTGATCCAATATTATTGTTTTCTAAATCACTTACCTAAAGATGACTCTTATTGTATGGTTTGCATTTCTAACAGTGTTTAATATTAGATGTTGATACACCTGAATCCCACTAGTTCGGATGCAATAGGGATATGTCCATTATTGTAAGTCTGAAGCCCAGATTTCTCTTTCCTCTGGGTGTTCATTCTCTCAAAATCAGAGTGCTGAATACAGCCAAATGTTGCTCATGCAGCTGCAAATGAGCCAGATTCATTGTCCACTTCATTGTGAATCCCTGAATTTTCACTGGGAATGAAATAATAATTCTCTAAGAAAGTGAAAGTACCTTTTAGCTGCTAATTTAATACAGACTATTCTTGTTCATCTGATGGTTACAGTCAAGAAGGTTAGCCTTCCATTGCAGCCAGGTCAGGGCATCAGGGCACTTAGAAGAGTATTAATAACAAGCACTGGGTGCTCACAGCTTTCCCTCATGCATTCCCTCAATTCACACCACACTTGACTAATAGAAAAAAATAGTTTGCCTCTGAGTATAAAGTGAAAAGAAATCCTGTGCAGCTACTAACAGGTACCAATTAGCACGGCTGACTTTAGAGCTGTGTTATCTAATCTGTCAACCAGGCTTGGGTGCCTTTCTTACTGCAGGAAGTCTTGATAGGCTTGTTTTCAGTAATAACTTTCCCAAGTTAAGAACTTCCAAGACCAAAGGAGCAGAGTAAGCTCTGCCCTCTGTGGTCATCACAGTCTGTCTGTAACTAAAATAGAGTCATTTAGGAAATCAGGGCTTCATGCAGTGCAAGAACAACTCCTGCTGATGGACTGGGCTTTGAACAAGGCCCTTACAGAACAACAAACATTCGTATGGTCTAAGCAATAAGAGGAGAGTATAAATGCAGTTCTATGGCAGTTTATTAAAAAAACCAGTTCTGTGGTATTCAAACATCCCTATTGTCACAAAACATCAGAGGTTAAAAAACTGAAGAGAACCTGCCAGGGACAACAGGACAGGCGAAGAAAAAGGTAGATGTCAAACAGTTCAAATAACTCATACAAAACAGAGAGGCTTGAGAGACAAAAGATTTAAGAGAAAGGTTTCATTTGTCTTTGCAGCACTCAAATCTACCACTGTGGATGTTGGGCAGGCCATCTCTCTCTTTTTCTGGTGGTGGGGGAGAAGCAGAAACAACATCTTTCCCATTTTCAGAGAATTCCAGGCTGCAAATAAAAAAGGAAGGGCAAATCTCATCACTGCTGTGAAAGCAACACATTGGTAAGAGTGTCTGTACATGGAATGCTAGAAGAAAGGTGCTCAGCAAAGGTACTCTGCTGACATAGGAGTAATGGACTTGGCATGAGTACTGAATTCCCAGCCACTTTATTTTCTTCTCAAGCCTAGCCTTAATGGTGAGAGTGAGCAGCCACCAATCCCTGTATAGCACAAAGAATTAGCAGATTAATCAAACCAAAAAACGTATTAGCAGTACATACCCTCTGATAAGAAAAATGCAGCAGCATAGAGAATGCATAAACCAAACGGGTAGGTCGTCAAGTGAGAGAAATTGCTGAAGCTAAACTGACTTGGAGATGCTGAAGAAATTAACCTCAGATGTTTAGTTACCTGGACAAAAACAGAATAGGTCCCACAGAGTGTTCGCTTCAACTCAGCAGCCACTTTGAGAAAACAGATTATCAGCTGCAGTCCACTGAGAGCTATCAGAAGTGAGAGTAAAATGACGTGCCACTCCACTATGTTGGTGGGTTCTGTGCACTGAGACCAGGCAGGGTAATCTGTCAGGTACCTGTTAGAAAAACACCAGTGTGAAGTAAGAAGGATGCATCTGACTATTGTTTTGATGAACAATTTCTTGCAGAAGAGTTACACTGACGTTTCTTACCCCCCAGAAGTGTCTTTGAAAATATAATCCCATCCACTTGATGAATTGCAGAAAGGGCCTTGAATCAAACCCAGGGTAAAAATGATGCAACTGTATCCCGAGAAAGCAACTCCGAGCAGGGCTAGCACAATTGAAATGAAACTCTGGAATACAGAGAGAGAAATATTACTCTGAGGGGACAGTATCCACAGCAAACACAGTCATTCAGTCTGCCTAACTACTTCCTTGGGGCTGAATTTCACATTTGATTTTCCCAGTCTTCAAAATTCAAAGAGAAAGATAGCAGGCAAAGAATAGTAAAATCATATATGTACAAAATAAAGATTAAGACAGAGTTTAAGATGGCTCCACAACAATAAGTGACAATATTCTTTGGGTGGGTTTTTTTAAACTTGCATTTTTGTAAAGTAGTTTCCCAAAATACTGCAGGAACACAACCACATATTAAATACATCTGTATTCCAGATAGCATATACTGAGTCATTACTGGAAAAAATAACTTCCAAATAAGAATAGGCAAAGTGATGATTTAGTTGGGGCACTTCACTGACGCACTCAGGCCTTTTATATTCCTATTTTGTTTTACAAGGATTTGGGGGAAGTGTGTTCCTAGTTTTCTTTCATCCTGCTTATGCATCAGAAGGAAGGAGTTACACTTTCTGCGACCTTGCAATCCAATTTAGCATTCTTCTCTTTGAAAGGAAGTGAAAACAGCAGTGGAGAGGGCAGAAGAATGTGCTGGAAACAGGAGCAGGAAGGTACTCCAAACAAATGCTAAGGAGGTGCACAGAAATAGAACACAGACTCACCCTGTAGGTTTTGTTACAGCTCTCACTCTGACAGCATCGATAGAACACGCTACGCTCCAGTGTTAATAGAATTACTGCCAAAAGAAAGATCTGTAAGAGAACACCATAAGGTCAGTGAGATGCTAACCACAGATACTAAGCCAAAATCTCCTTCACCCATGGAAAGCAGGGACTGCATCTCGTGCTCTCTTGAGATTTTAGAGCTGATCTGTGGGAGAGCACAGTTCCTCAAGGCACACATGAAACTGGAGTGGCTTTACTAGGCTGTCCCTGTACTTGTGTCTTGTGCTGGAAAGAAAAGAGCACAGCATCTCCCACCACAGCAAAGTGCTACGAGCTTCGGCACAGCTCCACCAGTGAGGCTGAAACAATAAAAGCAACTTCCGAAGTAAAAGAATCAATACTAACCAAAGGAAGGATATTTTATTGATACAACTGCAACAGTTCAGCAGCTTTTTGCTGACACAGGTACACGGATCAGGGTATCACCTTCCTTACCAACAGAGTTATGCTAGAAAAAGTCAGTGGTGCAAACTATTAAATAAATTCACCTGGATTTTCATTTGGTTTCTCTGCCAAATATCCATACTGATTTTCTCAGACTATTGGACTATTTCAGCTTGATCCTAGAATCATTTTGATAAACAGGATCTGGACTCCAGAACCACAATCTGCCACTCAGAGAGGTACCAGTTTGAATGGGGAAATATGAGAAGGGAATGTTTCTGAATCACAGCACTGTCCTCTCACATGCCACTGTCTTGTTTGAAACAAAACAATATATGCATTCTTAATAAACTGGCAATGATCCTAAGGCTAAAAATATTTCAACATACTGATATCCCTGTTGCAATTAACTTTTTCCCAAATTTGCAACTGTTTTTCTATTTGAATCCTCTGACAGGTTTTTTTCCTCTGCTAGAAAAGATAAGGTTTTTCTTCTGCTTTATGAAGAATATACAATTTCAAAAGAATGTCTCATGTTTTAGTAACACACTCCATTCAGCATCTTCATAAAAACCCTCACTTATGCAGATGAGCCCTTTTTAAGCATTGATTGTGTTCATTGCACTTTGATCCCTTAACACCTTCTGCCCCTGAGGATACAGCTCTTTATGAACACAGGGAACAGCACAAACAGTGGGCAACTCCCTGATAATTTATTACTGCAAATGAACATATTTCAAATATAATGGGGAAAATCCTACTATGCCAATCACAGTGAGACAATTTTCGGTATTTAGCCCGACGATAGTGGCACCTGATGCACTGTGAACCATACTCAGTCTTCTAAATACAGGACTACCTACAGCTCTTGAAAACATCTGAACCATTATGAGAAGTTTTTGTTTAGTTTTGTTTTGGTAAAAGAGCTCTAATTGAATATTCCTAGAAGACTAAATCACCATAGTTCCTGCTTCTATAATACAAATGTAAATCATGCAAAACCGAAAATACAGCAACCCCCCCCCCCCGCAAAATCACTTACATTAAATAGTATACACAGCTAGATTAAATAGTTTACATAGCTTGTCATACAGCATGTTAACATTTTTCTTAATCTGATTGACTTTTTCACCTGCAGTGGTTTTGCCAAAGTAATCTGTATGCTGTTTAAAAGCACAATTGCATTGCTGAAGAGTAACCCATTATTATTTGCTGTAGAATGCAATTCATTAAAATCCATAGAATGAGCACTTACCATCACACCTGAGAAACAGATCCCTTCAAAATACCACACATAGTTGGGGAGCTGGTAACTGGCTGCATGCAGAGCTTTCCCATTTGGGAAGTACAGCAGGATATTCACAACAATACTCCAAAGTGCCAGAGGTATCAGCAGGCAACTCAAACAGCTTCCACACATCTCTAAAGCCATCTCTCATGAACTTTTTAAGTTCTGCTCTTCTAAGCTAACTATGAGATTACGAGATTTTAAATATGAAAAGCGTTTTAACCTTCCCAGCTTGATTCAGTCATTTCATATTCACAAATCCAGTGACTGGTGTGTGATTCCAGGGACAGAAGTGCTTAACAGTTAGCAGAACAACAGAGGAATATCGCTGGGTAAACTCACTGTCCTGTATAAGCATATGATTTTAAGTAGCCATTTCCCTTCTAAAGGATCCTCCTTTGTGATCTTTCAAATGAAATATGTCTAAGAGTCAGACTCAGGAAGGAACTTCAAAGCTCTCATTTCCTAGTGACTGTTCAAAAATGCCCTCCTCCTTCCCAGAATAGAAACTCTAACACAGTTTGTGACAGAGGCAGGTTGTTCAGCCTCACAGCAGCATGGGGAAGGGGCTTGCCAAATGATAAATGGCTCAACTGTTTGGCAAATTAAATCCTGCTGTTTCTCCAATTGTTTCATTTTGTGCTTACAGCTGTGTTTGCACAGCTACAGACCTGACCTAAGTACACATGACTTCTTGTGCAGGACAAATGGTCTGGCTGTTTTTTGGAAATGCCTGCTGTTTGCACTGTGCAAAGCCAAAGTCAGGCAGCTCCCCCATTGTCATGTGTCATCATTCCTTTACCCCTGAGCAACTGACCATCCATCCCAGTACACAGAGCTGGAGTGTTTTGGACACTCCCAGCACAATCCAAGCCTTCAGTCTCTGCCCCTGTGAGTCATCAGGAAAGTAGAATGAGCTTAGGCTTTACTCAACAGGAAAGTTGGAGTCAGAGAACAAAAAGAAATGGGGCTCTATCAAATGCAGGAAGACTGATTTTAGAAGCAATGATATCCCAACGTATTTTCCTTCTGTTTCCTCATGAGCTGTTTCAGGCTCTGCATGCATGAGGCTTCTCACATCAAGTCATAAAAGCTGTTTGGATTGCGTGTTGCAACTAATCCCATACTATTGCTTTGAATGAGATCACACAAGGAAATGGGCATGGTGGTACTCACACAATTACACTGTTTTTCTACCCATTCTCTGCTGTGACTCTCCTCTTTTTCTAGAAGGTCTCATTTTGATCTTCCCATATTTCCTCTTTTACTCTCTAGTCACTATGGACACTTTTTTCCAGGTCTAATCAGAATTCACAGCAAACCTGCCTTTCCATACTCACAGGCAGAGACAGAACTCCTGTCATCAACACTGTGTCTTACACAGCAGAGACAAAAGTTGCATTAAAAGTGCGCACATCAAATTCTCATGACTGATCTTTTATTAAAAAAACTCAAAGATCAGGTAATAGGCTGAAATCTTTTTTTTTTCTAAAAGCAAAGGCCAAAATTAGTAGCAAGCAGCTTATTTTATAATCAAATTCCCTGCTATTTCCATTATAACCTGTTCTGATTAGAAGAAACTAACTTAGGAAACAATGCCTGAAGCAGCATTCATTCTACAGTACAGCAATCCACCTTATGACTTATTTGTATTTAAACTCAGCTCTGCAAATACCAAATCATGGTGTGGTTATTTTGCTGGCACACATTACGACTAGAACAGGAAACAACCCTTCTATACTAAGAATTAAGCAAACCTGTTAGACAGTTTCCCAAAAATCTTACCAAGTGTGGCAAGCACTGCTTTCCCATTGCTGTCCTTTATCCATGAGTTGATGCCAGGACTGTTACTGAAAAGTCATATTTACTCTGCAGTCTGAGTGACTTCTCTGCCAACTGAAATGAATATAACCTAAACCAATCATTTCTCCACAATCTACTTGATAAACCACACAAAACACTGGGTTATGAACCAGCCAACAAAGGAATCCAACTGGCCTTTTTTTATATGATAACATAAATAGTGAGTACTAATGCTGTGCATTAGTGCTACATGGATCTGAGCTGAAGTTTTAAGTCTTAAGCTCTAGCTTAACCATTGCATCTACTGCAATTTCTAAAATTGTTTCACTTCTTGAATTAATTTTGTGTACCAGAAAGACAACCAATCATTATGCAAGCATAAAGGCAAAAATCTCTGAGTTGCATGGCAATTATGTACAACTCTGTTGAGGATCCTCTTTTCCCCTTCTCTCCTTTACTCAATTTAAACTTGCAGATACTTTTTCAAACAGTACTTCTTCACATACAAAGACACCATACTGCACAGCTGCGAGAAATTCCATACATACACACACGTGCATACTCTCCTTCCTTCCTTCACAGCAGGGCAAGACAGGAATAAACGTTACAAACAAATGGCACTAAAGATTCTCAACTACTTCTATGTGTTTAGGTATGAATAAATGCTATTGCAAAAACTGTGTAACCTGAGATTCTAAACACATACACTTCCTAGCTGTGAGTTCTTTTGCTGCTGTGGATACATGTGAAAAATTTTGTTGTCACACTTAATTTCTCTTTTTCAGGTATGCATTTGTACAGGGCAGACGTGACTGTGTGGACAGCCTGAGATACCCCTCAAGTTTCTGGCCACTTTTAAAGACCATCTTCCTAGTTACAAATAGCCTAAGGATACACTGACATCCATGGGAATTTTTCTCCCATAAACAGAAACCAACTTGCCTGTTTTCAAAGACAACATTAACACCTAAATTCCAAAACTGAGCCTCATTTCTATGAAACAAATGGCACATTACATTTTGGTTTTCACTTGAAAACTCCCACTGCCAGCTGCATACTGACCTTGACAGCAATGCTGTCGGCAGCACATTATTCTGATTTACTTGTGATAAAACTCTCCCTCTAATACACTATAAGCTATATATCAGTGGTTCTTGCACAGAATCTTAAAATAATGCCTCCAGGCTGTTTACAGGTATTTCAGATTAATCTGGTTTTGCTGACTGAATTTGGACTGTATTTCCTGAACACTGTGAGGCCGGAGGGTCAACTGAGGGAGGTAAAAACCAGGAGTCAGTCCCACATTTTTTTTGCAGCCAGGCCTGTGATGGAGCAGTGTGAAGGTGATCCTGCTGGGGAGGTAAAGGGGACTCACAGCTGGGCTCAGTGCACAGGGACCCCCTTGGCAGGTGCCAGCCAGCATTAGGATTCCACATGTGCAGCTGTAGCTGTTGCTGAACCCCTGTGGATTCTGCTCAGCGATCTAAACCAAGCAGAGAAGTAGTTCCCACTCTGGCAGAGTCACTTGGAGAGGAAAAGCAGGTTTTAACCTGACTGCATTATCTCCACGAACTCTTGCCACCACAGTCCTTTACTCCGAGACCGGGCAAGCAGTGTTTCAGCATAGGCAGGAAAGCAATTACTGACACCTGCTGGGTATTTTCAATACAAATCTTTATTTGTCAAATACAGGGGAAGTTCAGAAAAATCCTGAAAAGGTGAAGTGCATGTGTATACCCCAAACCCAGTATTCATTTATATCCAGGTCAGACTAGATTTGGGTTGTGATCATTCCACGATCAGAACAAAAGGGCAAATTTATTGGGAAAGCAGGATAAAGTACAGAGCTGTTGTGTCAGCAGAAAGGAAAAAAAATAAATAAAGCCTCTTTAGTGACATGTGTTCATGCCATTGCCTGTACTAAGATGAAATGAACGAAAGAAATTCCAGATACATTTTGCCTTTAGGTACTGGCAAGTTAGTGGAAAACGTGCATATGACTCCAATAACACAGGCTGGCCCTAAGTCAGTTAAATTGATGGCAACAGCACAGTTTGACAACAACGTGTATTTCAGTATGGATGGAATATTAAAAAAAAATCAATCCACAGAATACTCGTTACACTGCACATCCATGCACCAACATCAATGCATTGTCAGGTTTCTAGCAAGCATACGCCTGTGTGGGGAACAAAAAGAAACACGTAAGTGGAAAGAATACTAGTATTGTGTCCAACTATAAATGAAAAAATTAACTTGACCACATTTAGACAACCACAGCATGGCTCTCCGACTGCAGTTAGACCAGGGAAGACAGAAGGAAGAAGACAGTAATAACTCTGAAAAAGCCCCAACACTCAACTATGCCAATTAAAAATGTGAAACACATTCTTATGTGTGATACAATTCTGAAAGTGTGATATAAATTATATCTGATACATACCACGGCAATTCCAACACTACCACTATGATACTGATTTTAACAATATGCCCAAACTGTTTAACATGGCTTTAAAGAAATTTGGAGGAAATTCCCCTTTCTCAGTCATTAAAAAAAATTTAAAAAAATCCACCTTCAGAACCCCTTCAGATCTGTCTGCACATTTTGTTAGCTGTGTGATTTAATTCCTTCTCTTATCTTGCTTTTACTAAGCAAGGTCAGAATGCTGCAGTTTTCATTATATGCAGCATATTCTCAGTAGTTTATGAGCTGCTGTGGGCAAAACACAAGGCTAATGCAGTGTAGTTAGAACAAGCACCACACTATGCAACCATGGTGTAGGCAAAGACCACAGCCACCAGGAGATCTGTATCTCAGTTATATCACCCATGTAGTGCTGATGATCACATGTTCCACTGGGCAGACAAAACCCTTCCAGCTCCCAGTTCCCATGCATCACTGTGACAGCTGAGGAATCAGCTAAAAGCATGTGGCAAGCACTACATGGAAATACTAAACACAACAGAGCTATAAAAACAGTTGTACAGGGAATTTGTTGCTTATTAATATCTAAAAAGTAACTGCTGATTAAGACTCCACAGTAGCATCATTAATAATACTTGTTTCATGTTCATCCGAGAAGCAAGGTTATAACTCCAAATGACTTACCTCCTCGTGACTGCAGCACAGCCCACACAGTCCTCCCAGAATGCCATTGATTATCTGTATGAAGCACAGAATGAACTCTATTGCTCCCAACACAAGGAGGATGGAAAAGAGGGTGACATTCCACTGCACAATGTTTTGAGGTTCTTGACATTCAGACCATCTGTTGTACTCAAACAAGTACCTGCACACAGCAATTAAGAGCATTATTAACATTGTGTCAGAGTGGGATGCTTACCATACACTAGAACCAAATTGTGCCTAGTCTGTAACTGTGTCAAGGATATTCACTCAAAGTGGGAATAGAAAAAACCAGTGTTTTATTCCATGCAAAACTTCACAGAATACGCTGATTTGGAAGGGACCCACAAGGATCATTGAGTCCAACTCCTGGCCCTGCACAGGACCACCCTCAAGAGTCACTCCCTGTGCCCCAGAGCATCATCCAAACACTTTTTAAGCTCTGTCAGTCTTGATGCTGTGACCACTGTCCCAGGGAGCCTGTTCAGTGCCCAACCACTCTCTGGGAGAAGATCCTTTTTCTAAATACGCAATCTATAGCTCCACTGACACATTTTCAGGCCATTCCCTGGGGTCCTGTCACTGGGCCCCACAGAGAAGAGATCAGTGCCTGCCTGTCCTCTTCCCCTCCCAGGCAAGGTGTAACTGCAATGAGGTCTCCATCATTGTCCTCTTCTCCAGCTGAACAGACCAAGTGCCCCCAGTGTCCTCACATGGCTTCCCCTCAAGGCCCTTCACCATCTCCACTGTCCTCCTTTGGACACTCAATACTTTTCTTATATTGCGGTGCCCAAAACTGCCACAATATTCAAGGTGAGGCTGCCCCAGTGCAGAGTTTGGTTTAGCAATATGCCAAGACATTAACATGTTTCTTCTTAGTTTCTTAAAAAAAAAAATAAAATCAAAGATATAAAGGAAGAATCTCCTATTACTGATTAAAGAGAGGCGCAAGCTCAAGAAAGCTGAAAGAGCAAAGCTATTTCTCTAAACAAAGACAGAGCTTTGCAGAACTGGGCCTTTTGTTCTAAAGGCAGCAATTCCAGATCTGAGGCAAATGGGTCACCCTCTCTTGTGCTGCTGTCTTTGGGCTCTCACAGGACTACTTGAAGGAGCCAAGCACAAATTTGGAGGGGTACTGCAGTATTTCAGTGGTTACTGCTCACTCACATCTTCAGAACATCAGCACTGATGAGCCTTTGGCACGGATTAACCCAGTTCTTCTATACTCAGTCATGGCTGGGGGGATGGAGGTCGAGGAGGAGGAATGACACCCTCTCCCCCGCCTCAGGAAAGATGCATCTAAAATTTAAAATTCAAATTCTACTGCAAAAAGCTCTATGTGGCTTCTTAGTGCTCAGACTGCCTCTCTTCTGGCATCGGCCAAAAGCTGTTACTAGATACAGCCTTGAGGCTGCCAACCTTGTAGACAGTGTAAATGCATGCCATGATACAAACCATATCAAGATTTGAGGGCATTAATGGAGAGCAACATAAAGAGGCTTTTTTTTTTTGCTGAAGAACCCTAATTAGGGATAATTAGAAGGTCCTGGCCCTCCCCACCCTGCAGTGTACAAAGGTTCTTATAAACCTTCTCTAGTTTCATTTACGAGGTTCTATGCCATTGTCACTAATAAAGGCATTGTGCCACTTCATCTAACACAAAACAACTTCAGAAGCAAGCCTGACTAAACAGACTCTTACACAAATCATATGACTAATTTCATAACAACCACTATTCATAGTTTGAAAATCCCTCAACATCCTAAAACTTTATGCTTTGTTAGAGATGTTCATGGACATGAACAGTAGACGATAAATAGATTTAATTATATATATATGTTTAGACCCCTTTCTGTAAGAGAGGATTTCGATTGCTTTGATTTCACACTATAGCACTGTGAGTAACTGATGCCATTTTTAGTTCTTAGTGAGCAAGAAAAGTGGATCTTGGTATATGGCTACTGGATATTGCTGCAAGGTACTGCAATAAATCCCATGTGTACACAGGATAAGGTATAACATCCTCATGAACAGACAACTTACCCTCCAGAGGAATCAGTGAAAGGATAGATCCAGTTTCTCTGTAGCTGGGTAAAACAATATGGTCCTTGAGACAAGCCCAGTGCTGAAATGATTATACAATATCCAGAGCCAAGGATCCCAACAATGGCTGCCAGAACTGAAGACAGCATCTGCACAGCAGAAAAACAGGAACTTTCAGCACAGCCATCACCTTGGCTTTGGGATTACCTGGGCCTGGGTGTACAGGCTCACTTACCGCACAGCTCTTCCCATAGCCCTCGTGGCCAAAGCACCCACAGCAGTCATCATAGCGCAGACCAATGAACACTGCAGCTGGAATGAGTACCTGGGCAGGGAGCAAACACACACACTGTTCATTTGGGTTGCACAGGGAGGGCAGATAAAACACAGTTCTTACACAGTATTTATTTCTGTTGCTTCTTAGTGGTCAGCCTGCACAGAGGATTCAGCTTAACTCCTATTTAACACAGTAGGTTATCTAGCTACTGGCATCCCCAACCCCAGGACAGGTATATTTCTGTCGCCACTTTGTGTATACACAGCACTTAGGTGCACAAAGAGCCTGCTGAGGTATTGTTCCATTTCAAGTATTTCAGCTTTACATGTTTTTGTTCACATTAAAGGTGGTGTCCTGCAAATAAAATGCTTTGCAAAATAAGGCATTCACTTTCCTTGACATGAGACTGCAAGACAAATATCTCAATTATCCCAAACCAGCTGCTGTCAATGTACTAGTCACTTAAGAGCAGTTATCACTGCCTGTGTGACAAACCAGTCTGACTTGAATAGAAAGTCTAGGAATATTCAGGTAAACATCTTATTACAGACATCTAGTTTTCTTCAAGTTTTTGCAACCAGTTTGCAGTAACAGAAATGCAAAGTAACAGAGCAGAAGCTATCTGTAAGATACATAAGTAGTCCATACTCCAGAGCTTCTAGCATAAAATCAAGCAGGAGCAGAGCTGATTAACACTAACAGCAATTAATAGAGTCCACTTATAAAGAATCTACACCCAGAAGTACCATGGAAAACCATAAAGAAAGAGTCATTTGCAAGCTGCACAGAACTACTTAACAAGAAACTAAAACAAAAACTATCCAGTTGAACAGACACATACTTGTCAGCCCTCACTCAAACCTATTGCTGAGCCCCAACGGTGCAGGACAAGAAGAAGCTGTACAAGTGTGTTGCAGGAGCTCTTCCATTGATTTCACTTGCATTATTCTGTGTGGAAAGCCCAGTCTTTGCAAATCTCAGTCTAGGTTCCAGTAGGGCTGTAACAGCTGTAAACTCCTCTCACTACAGAGAGCACAAATGTTTTCAACATTTGAAACCTTTAGACACCTTGTGATTACAGAATGTTAAGGTTTGCAAGGGACTTGTACCCTATTTCTGAGGCCTTTTAAAAGCAGATGAAAAAGGAAGCTTGAAGTCAGGGAACTTAAATATGCCACAATGTGATCCACAAAATGGAAAAGGTAGAAAATAATAGCTTCAGATTAACAATGTCCTATAACGAACACACTCGATTCTTCATTCTGTGCTGTTACTCAAATGCAAAGCTTTGACAAATGCTACTTGATTCCTCTCAATAAGTAGCTAAGGCAGAGAAACAACTATCAACATCTCAGATAACAGAAATTAAGGAATTGTAAGTAAATGCTAGTTAGTTAGGTACATTTAAAAGGAGAATGGTTCAATAATGCAACTAAAATTTAAGATTTAACCCTTTATGCAAGCTGTGACCCACTGAGAGGCTTGGCTTCAGTTTTGCATTTGGATTCTGTGACCTAGCCCCTATGGTTTTTTTAGCTTTAAAGTGACATAAAGTTGCAGATAAGATAACCAATAGTGACTAATAATGCCTGTGGGATAATATAGCTTTTTTTTTTATCCAACTCCAGAGATTCCTGATGATGAGATATTTGATGAATAAAATAACATAACTGGTAAAAGAACAGAAATACCAAGTAGCTCCAAAACAAACTCGAGAGAAGCCACCAGGCCATTACTTACCAGAAAGCCTCCACCTAGAATGCCATGAAGGCACTCCACATATTTGCCAAGGCGTTGCTCTGAAGCAAATCTTGTTTCGCCATTGGGAAAATAAAGCAAAATGTTGGCCACAATGCACAGCAGGGCAAGGATCAGCAACTTATAACCAACACATCTAGCACATCTTCCAAAACACATGTTCTCAGCTTTACAATTTCTCCTTCAGGTAGTCCAATCCAACCTATCTCATACCTGTCCACACCTAAAAGAAGATCAGCATTTATTTTCACCTCCTTATATACTGGTGGTTGCCTTGGCTACCTGGATGACGTTTCCAAGCCTTGCTAACCACCATTCCCAATTGCAGAGTGAGGAGCAGGGATGGCAGGACGACACCGCCCTTTTTAAATGCCATAATTGTTGGCAAACCAAATGCAATGAAGGAAATATTGAGTACTAGGTAATTTCACCCTAATATATGATGCTTGGAAGGATCACTGGTGAACATGATTAGCCATGAACAACAGCCTTAAACCACAACATAAGTTCTGTTAGGAACTTAAGGAAAAATGGGTTTGTTTTCTTTGTTAGAAGCAGCTTTGAATTTTAGGTTTATAGACTGATTCAGAACAACCTGAAGCCAGAGAAAGGCTCAACTGACTTCAACAGTACTGAGTCAGAGTTTTGGGTATAAACAGAATAAGGTCTACAGCAATGAGGAGTATGTAGAGCAACCTCTCACTTTGCTGTCCTGTTGATGGAACAACAGCAAACCTCACCAGGAGGGTGGAAAACAAATAAAACGAACAGGTAGACTTCTAAGGAGTGCCTTCCTTCTTGCCACTATAAGACAAGCTGAATTTAGACTAATAGCCATTTGGTAAGGGGCTTGGTAGCAGCTGAACCCCTGGTGAAAAATACTGCTTCAAAAAAGCAGCATTAAAAAGACTGTCTTTGCACTGAAATATCATGTATAGAGACACACACACCAAAAAAAAAGTGCCAAGAGAGAAACAGACTGTGTCGGGGTTTCCAAAACTGCATGTACCTGTAAGATCAATTTGCATCGTAAATGGAGATACAAAGTGACCTATAAAATTTAAGATCTAGCCTTTTGTCTTTTCCCTCATGCATTTTGCTAAAATAGCCCAAAGGCTTTCTTCTTCACATACATATAGCTCAGCACAGAGGCATGAGCTGTCGTGCCCCCTGACATCACAGAACAGAACGTAACTACAATGTACAGGCCCAGGCTAGACCTGGGAGGTGCTGCTGCTGCCATCATCACAGTACAATGTAATTCTCATTGCAAAACAGGAGACAAACTGAGTTTGGGAATGCACAGGATATCAGAAGACTATAGTGAGAGTTTTTCAAAAATACTCATTCAGGTTTCTTTGGGTTTGCGGGGGGAAGGAGATGGGGGAGCAAGTGTTTAACAGCTAAATAACACAGTAAACACAAGCCCAAATCAAAGCCATGGTATACTTGCAAGAGAAGTGTACAACACTTAAGCTGAGAGTGTGAAAAAGAAAAGGCTGAGGTGGGGGAAGAGAGCAGTCTGGTGCAGCTGTGGTCCTGTGATGTTTGTGATGTAACTTCTCCTTGTATTGTAGCTCCTGACCTTGGAAACTTCCTTCATGATGAGAAATATCCTCCAATTGTAGAAACATAGGCTGGTTGCTATTGTGCACTTCACCTCTGATGACTAAAACAAGCACAAACATCTTGCCAGTTTCCTCTGCAGAAAGAGAGGGCTGCTCAGCTGAAAAGTCCCTTTGTTGTGTTACACTAAAAAAAACACCAGTCTCAACAACCACACCACACATATGGTCACTGGAACATGGATTTAAAAACTCTTCCATTTATAACTTAAATAATGGTTTTCTAAACACTTGCTTGAAATAATCAAGAACCTCCTATATTTAAAATCAATTCTATATTTAAAGTAAAGCATGTGGGGCATTGCATGGGCATTACAGGCTGGAGTTAGAACCAACACCTCTCCAAGAACACAACAGTCGTTCAGATCCCTCTTCTTTATAGAATCATATAGATTACAAAAATATTTAGGGTTTTTTTACTTCATGAGCCTTTTTGCTTCATAAATCTCAATTTTACTGCTCAGCAAAGTGAGGAGCAGTGGATTTTTGGAATGCATCATGAGCATGTTGATTTTTAAACTATGACACGTACTCAGAGATGAGCAGTAGCCAAACACAAGCTTCTTATCCACCTGAGAAAGAGCAGGCTCATGGCCAGCTGTGGCCTTAGAACAGCCCTGACTCAGTGTGACCCACCCATTTCTCCATGTCCATGTGATGCATGGCCCCAGCCATCACCCACAAAAACACTGTGCTGTCACTGTGCCTGTCCTCACCACCTCCCAGGTACACACTGGTTGGCAGACTCAACCTGGACAGTCATGAGAGGAAACTGCTCCCCATGAAGTCCTTGGTGCATGTGGTTTTCTGGCCACAGACAGAAGAAAGTTTCCAGATTACTTTTATTAACTACATCACAGCTCCTCATATGAACTAATGAGCTACTTCTAAGGATCAGCAATCGCCTGTTGCCATGAGCACATGGGGCAATTGCTCCTTACACAGCGGTAACACACATGTCATTGCTTGCTGGGTATCTCTGCCACCACTTCAAGACAGAAAACTGATATGAACCATAGAATTCAGCTTGGAGTGAGTGCTCACACTTCTATGCAACAAGACACATTGACAAACACAGAGAAGATTTATTAGTAATAATGCTGACCTAAGAAGGAGTCAGCAATGATGCAACAAAAGTGGTTTTGACATTTAACCAACCAGTCTGGAGACTCAAAAGCTTACAATCAGGGCAGAGCTACAACCAAATGAGTGTACAGAAATTCCTCTCTCTAAAGAAGAACCCATAAACCTTACTTAAGAACAACTATTACTGATCCTAGACTTGCAATGCCACGATCAAATAAACCACTTCAAAAACTGTTTTCTGGTGACATACAGAAACCATGCTGTAGCCTGCATTCATTAATTCTTACAACAATGTTATTAAGATAAAAGTAGGACATAGGACAAACAAATCCTATTTCTACTTCTGCCACAGCCTGTGAGAGAAATCTTGGCCATGCAAAATTGCCAACAAAAGTTAGTTTCCTCTTGTACTGCACTATTTACGCACAGGTTTGTATTTTATATTTCCAGTCTATCCCGAGAATGTGGCATTCTTGCAAAAGTTAAACAAGCAGGCATTACCATCACTGCATCACCATAAGCCTCCTCTGCTCTATACTCTGTGTCTGTAGTGCCTGTATGGATCAGAAAATCAGCATTAGCTCAGGGTACAATCTCAGCACAGCCCAGCAGGATGAACAGACAGTCTTCAGGATCGCCATTATCCACTGGTGTCTCCCCTTCCCCACAGCAACCTGCACAAACCAGGTGTCCAGTAAAACACAGCCCACTGAGAACATGGAACAAAAAATACCACCACTAGGTCTTTGGCTCTTGTGGTAGTAAAGTCCGTCATTAAGCAACTTTGTGTTCCTCTTACAGTGATCCTGTGGGTAGGGAGGCTCTAATCTAGCAAAAAAAAAGATCACCTCTATCATACCATGTATTTTAGATCCACAGGCTCAAAAAAAAGGAAAGAAAACAAAAACCCAGCAAATTCATTGCCTGTTTTGTTTTATTAGCATATACTTCATCTATTGCTCATGCAGTCTTGCCTCTGGAGCTAGCCATTAGTATGTTCATGTTGATTTTTTAAAATTATGCTGAAATGATTCTTGCTGAAAAGTCCTGTAACTGTTGCTTGGCTGGGAATAGTCTATGTATTGATTCCATAGCAGTAGGATGCAAAACAATATTTAAATTGGACATGTCTTTGATATTAGCATGACTTATACTGCAGCATGCTGCCTTTGCTTGCCTATCTTTCAGCATTGGTAGTAGTTGAATCACAGACATCACAATCAGAAAAGCAAATCAGACATGGCCACAAGACTCTTGAATAATGATTTCCTAAACTTCAATCCCACCCTTTCATCAACCTTTGCTATCATCATTTAAGTTGAAACTCTGAAGTCCATTTAACAATATACACTCAGTGCACTGAATTTTTGCTACCAGCAGGTCCTTAAAATGGTTGTCTGTCTCAAAGCCAACCATTTCACAGTCATGTTCCTCCAAAGTGTACATCCAGACCTCAAAAATGCTATACATAAGTAGCACACATTTTTAATAGGACAGAACTATTAAAAACCCCGAAACGTTAAAAATTATTCTAAAAGTTAAAAAAAAGACCCACAATTAAAGACTATGGTTAAAGAACAAATCAGACTACAGAAGACCCCTTTTCACCTGAGCAACATTTAATGGAGAAAAGCAGAAGAAATAACATTTAATGCTGATTATGATTTAATTAATTCTTTGTCTTTTTTTTGTTTGTTTTTTTAAGGTAACACACTGGAATAACATGACTGAGACTATTCTGTGTAAATCTACAGAACATCTGTTTGCCACATGGTGCCTGTACTAGATCCAGTGCTTTACTGTGGCTGCTCCTTTCCCAAGGTCCTTCAAACCATTCTAATGAACTGCAATTGGCTTGGAGGGTGGGGAAAGACTAAGTTCCTGAATTAGGAGTTTTATATTCCTTTGTACTATAATTACAGCTAAAAGTAGCCATGTCACTCGCACACCAAAACACAGAAGTCAATGCTGCAGAACTACAGATGTGTTCATTGCAGAGCAGCATTCCCTCACCCCAGAGCCATCTCCTCTGGGCTTGGGTCCTGCCCACGGGACCTTCTGCCAGTGCTCAGGAGATGGGGAGCCCCAAGAATCCCACCAGCTCCCTCTGGTGAGAATCAGGTTCTGCTGTGACCAAACAGGTTCTGCTGTGCCCATGACACTGCCCCCAGTGACCTCTGGCTCTCACGTCTTCCTCAGCAGCTCCTGAGATGCAGGAGTCTCCAGGTGAGAGGCACCTGCTATGGCAGGAGAGGACAATGCTCAGTGACAGCCCCTGGTGGCACAGGAACCAGGCACACTCTGCAGGAACAGGGACTGAACTGAGGCATCACGCCCTGCAAGTCAAACCCTGAAGGATTTGGCACAACAGGATTGGGTTCAGATGCTAGTTCCAAAAGAGAGCTCTTCCAAGAGGAGACTTATTAATGGTAGGTTAAAAAAGGAAGTAAACCAGTGTTTTTCTTTTGCGGATCTTCACAGCAGACAAGTAGTTCTGCTCTTTGCTCTCCATAAGCACAAAGAAAAAGGAAACGAAAGAAAAATACTGGGAGTTTCCACTAAAGGCGAGGGGAAAAAAGCCCCAAACAAACCAGAAAAGTAAAACCTCACAGCCCTTTCCCTCCTGTCTGTACTGAGTCAGGGGGCACCTTCCTCCCAAAAGGCAGGACTGTCTGAGGAAACTGCAGCCACGTCAACAGCAGCACTTGCTGTCACACACAACACCTTGAGGCTTTCTGTGTTCACTCTCAATGGACTGCCAGGACTTTGATCAATTACACTCTGCCCTAAAATGGAGAAATAGCACTTACTAAAGGTGCACTATTTAGGGGCATACACAGAGCTCACGGAAAATTAAGATGTGTCCTGTAGAAACATTACAATTACAAAGTCATTACAGCATTCTTCATATGTGGACTTTGTAAGTGAGTTGCTGATTAATCCAGTCTATGATTAATGTGCAATGAATATAAATAGATTATCACAACAGAAACGAGTTTCCATCTAATTTTCATTACAATTTATTACAATTATTTCAATTACTAAACTCTTCTTACCTCACTCTTACCCTTCTGACTGTCTCCCCCATCCCACTGAGAGGTGAGTGAGCAAGTGGCTGTGTGGGGCTGGGGTTAAACCACGGCAAGTGTCTGAACAGGATGTTGCTAAGTAACATTAACAACAAGATTCTATTAAAGTTTATCATTAGTAACCTGGTCTTGATAATTCTGGGATTCTGAATTAATTGATGTTGCCAAAGCAGAATATGTATTTTGTTTTTAATTATTTAAGATTATAAAACAGTAACCCAAGAAACACGAGACATCTCTACTTTTCTGTCAAAATAAAATTAAGATCTAGAACTTACAAGCTTATCTTGCAAAGAACTCAGAGATGTTCCTTAACACTGTAAACTGTGTTTCTAAAAAGGAAAAAGAAAAGTAATCACCTTTGGTTACCAATAAGAGTTCTATATGTAGGGGTTACTACAGGGTACACAGTTATCAGGTTTATATAACCTTGCACTGCTAATGGATTCACTTTATCTTAGTGATAAGGGTGTCACAGTGTCTTAGAAGTCATGGGAGACACTTCCATCTTTCCCTGTCTTAAAGCAAAAAGGCTCAGCTATGGCCACAGCACCCAAAGAATACTCCACCAGCGCTGCATTGTGTAGTTCTGCACAAACACAAGGCTGACCAGCTGAGGCTGCTGAAGGGGTGCAACACTCTCACCTCCTGTACCAGGCCAACATATGTCCAACAGTCTGTCCTGTCCTGGAATCTCACACTACTCTGCAGAATGAGAAAACAGAAGAGGCTGGAATTCACCTCCTGTCCTCCGGCTGCACAAGGAAGGCTTTGTGTGAAACAAAAATGAGTTCCTTTAGTGATGCAGAGCTTAACAAGAACAGAAAATATGTATGTATAAAAATCTGAAAATTAACTATCTTTTCTTGTAAGAGAAGTACAGCTTGGACTCTCTGATCATCTTCTCAAAGAGTTTTCACACATAGTAGAACACGTAATGTTGGAAAATACTTCCTCACTTGCAGTGTAAATCCTCAGACATGTGGAACCAGTCCTGTTCCAAAGCCTGTGCACTTGCACTTAAGTAGAAAGCAGGCATTGCCTTGAGGATCCACCACAGTGAAGTAAATGATCTCAGTTCTAATGGCAAGACATTTTCAGAACTAAATTTCCTACTGCTCTGAAATAGAGAAAATAAAACTTAAAACCCATAAAAATTCTGTCTCAGTTAAAAATAAACAACTATATACCTACTAGACATAACTCACCCCATCTTTTGAACTGTCCTACTGGAACCAGAGGATATATTCATACAGGCAAATGACAAAAAGAGGATTCTAATCCATACTCACTTCAGTAAAGCAAAGCGCTGTATTAAACTAGACACCTCACTCTAGAAAAGAACAGGAGAAAGTTTAAAGAAAGTAACTCCAAATGGGTAGTATAAACCATAAGGAAGGGGCCTCAAGTTGTGCTAAGGGAGGTTTAGATGAGATATTAGGAAAAATTCCTTCACCAAAAGGGTTGTCCAGCCCTGGCACAGGCTGCCCAGGACAGTGGTGGGGTCACCATCCCTGGAGGGATTTAAAAGCTGTGTGAATGTGGCACTTGGGGATATGGGTTAGTGGAAGCCTTGGCAGTGCTGGAAGAGTGGCTGTACTTGATGGTCTGAGAGGGTTTTTCCAACCTAAATGATTCCATGATTCTATAATAATCTGATACAAATGAGACACACCAAGGTTTAGATGAACACTTTGAAATTACAGATGTTATCGTATGAAAGCCAAACTACTGAATGGAGCCAAAGTCCTCTTATAGCCACGTAATGCCTATATCCATAAAATATTTCACTTTATAGCTAGTAATTGGTTAAGTTCAAACACAATCCTGCCAATAAATTAAAGTAAACACATCTACCTAAAGTACACAAAACCAGACTAACACAGGCTGGTACTGACACACATGGGAATTTCTGCCTCTGCATGAGTAATCACTGTGTTCATGGATTGTCTTATGTTCCTTCAGTAAGGCTGTCACTGTACTAAACATTAAGATGACTTTTAGCTCAAAGATCTTATTAAGCATGGACCTTACTGAATTTAACCTGATTTCAAATGCCATCAGCCTCCAATATTGCATTTCTGCCCTTCAAACACACTAATGAAAGAAAACCATTAAAGATCAGTGCTGAAAGTCTGCTGGTTGGGAAGCAGAGCCACATGGAGGGGATTTGGACAGCTTCAGCTGCAGGGTCCACCTTCCACATTCTGCTCAGCACAGGAATTTTCCTGCTTTGAAAATAGTAAATTCACTTGCTCTACAGGTAGCCCATTACCCCTAAGAGTCCATCCTCTGTTGTTCAACTTGGACACAGCTCCCATGAATGTAATTAAAAAGTTTCCTTGAGTCAAGGCTGCAGGCATGGGTGTGCATGTAGACAGGTATTTCAAAACAGTCTCTGTAAGCCGTGCTATGAACTTCTGCTGCTTTCTAAAAATACCTCTTAGTAAGCAATGGGTGTGCCACTGAATGAATGACTAATAACTTTTTCCTGCGAGCCCTGGAACAGATGGAGTGCTTGTCCTTGTGTCACAGGATCAGTGTTTTGAGAGGCAGGTGTGCAGAGTACGCTGACCCGCCTGCTGAGACAACGCAACGCTTCTAATAAAACCCTTCACTTTTCCTACACCTCTTGCAACCCTACTGTCATTATATAGCCTCGCTAGGAAACAGAACTGGTCAAGATTTCAGAAGTATGAGGAATATTAGAAAGTATAACTGGGCAAAACTCAAATGTCTAAATCCGTGAGAAATTAAATATGCAAGTTCACTTTTCTAAGCATAATACCTATGAGGCATACCTAGGATCACATCTACACCTTTGGGGTGGAAGCACTCTAACTGAAAAATAACTTGGGAGCAAAGTCTGTGTGTATCATATGCCCTAGAATATCACGTAGAACTAGAAATATTACTGCATTTTTTGTGGGGTTTTTCCCATTATTGTTAGTGCATTGCAAAGACTGCTGTGCATGTAGCAGAAATGCATATTGTCAGGGATAATGACTGGAACCTGATGCCAAGGAGCTGGTTCCAGGCCCCCTCCTCCCAGTGCTGGTGGAACCCCAGATGGACATCTGAGACCGAGCTCTGCTGCCCAGGCCATGGGCACCCAAACCTTGCAGGGGCTCTTCCTTGCCAAAAACACACCTTCTGTCCTCTCTGTGAACTACCAAAAACACAACAAAGGGATCAGGGTGAAAAACTGGACTGGCTTAACCCACTGCCCCCGAGGATGAGCGTGTACATGGCTGTGGTGTTTCCTCAGTTCCCTGTTGCTGCAGCTCTGCCCGTGTCTCACCTGCAGAGAGGTGACACTGCCAGAGGGGACATGGGCACGGCTGGGTGGCAGCTGGGGACACAGAGCCATGGCCAGGGAAGTGGCACCAGAGGGCAGCTCATCTCAGGGGTGCCATGGACCTTGGTACTGGCCACAGATGGAGATGGTGCAAAAGACAACTTAAGGGACAGACAAGGAAAAAGGGAAACATGAACTCTAAGGGCTGCTACAGTCCCCTGCCTTAGGCCAGCTTCTAAAGGCTCAGTATATTTTTCACAATGAGATACAGATAACTAACTAGAGTAATTGCTAATTTTTTTCCTCAATCTAATTTATTTCTAACTTTTTACTAATCACTATGAATAAGACCACAATTAGGCTTTTGGACTCTGAACATTTGCTCTGTTAGGATCCATCACAGCCCTTACACAAAGATAAAGGCAACAGGAGCAGTGCACCTTTGAGGTCACACAGCCTGCTTAATGCCAGGTCCCTTGTGCTAATGCAGGAGATGCATTATCTCTCAAAACAATATGGGAGTGTTCTGAAAGGAACAGGGTACAGCCTGGTACCGTACCATTAAATATTAACAAGTGATAACTAATCTACTCAAGGTGAGTCAACTTTGACCACAGTTTTAACCATTTACAAAAAAAAAAAAGTTGAATAAATCAAGACTAAGCACATAAACTGTTGTAAGACATGCTACACTGTAGATTTTTGATGAAAGATATATGTGAAAGAGATCCAAAATTTATTTAGCTGTTTGAAAAAAAAAGAAAATATTTTGTAACCAATCCTGAACTTGCAGTTCTTAGAGCTGTACACAACGCAGTGTTTTCCATTCAAACTCGATTACTTCCATGTCTTTAGAGAACAAAGTGAACCACTAACCCATACACGATATATCTCCGAAATAAACTGCATCCTGGTACACATCTCTCTAGCCCTTCCAACTGCATTGTAGCCATCATCAAATTTGAAGCAGAAACAGGAGCAAGAGGGTTTTTTACAAAACAGAGTAAGAGGTACCTAGCTCTAGTCCCACTCCTAAACACAATAAACATTCACAGCATAAAGAAAGAAAACAAAAGAGGAGTGCATTATATATCCTGCAGCTGAGATCCTGTATGTGCTTTTAGTCTGGATGAACTAGCACTATCAACAGGCTCACTCTCAATTACATGTTTACTTTTGCTGACATTTGGTTCTCAGCAACCTGCAACATTTCATTCCCTACACAACAGGGTTAAGTGCTTATATTTATCTGTTCGTGATATGTAAACTTATTGTAGCTGCCCACTTAAGACTACACAGAAAGGCCTTTCTGCCACTCATTTCAGTCTTACAGTTACTAAAACGGAGTTATCTGGGAAGCAGAAAGTGTTGCCATGGAAATAAAACCAATTTAACACAGGCAGCTGCAAAATCTCATTAATTGAGATGGTAAAGCCATTGTTTCTCTCATTAAATGTGGTTGGTATAATCTCAATGACACAACAACAAAAATACAGCTTCTCTTCTCTTCTTGTATATTCCATGCTTTAGTGAGATATGCATCAGCAGACAGTCTTGCAGCACTTTTTCATAAGTCATGGCAGAGGATACACTGAAGTAGTGAAAAGGAATTCATGATTTGTGTCAACTTCGAGCACACAAGTGAAAGTCCATCTATAAAACTGTATGTAGCTTGTTCCTGACAAAAGCAATAAAGATTTGTCTTACTTGTTTTGAAACAGAAAGATCTGATTTAAAAGATAAGTTTAAAATTTGCTTTCACTTCTGAAATCCAGACTGTCAAATTCTGTTGGTAAAACAAACATGAATGTCTTCAATCGCTATAGTGACAAAATGAAATGGTCCATGTAAATCTCAGGAAAAAAAAAGAAACTTTAAACTATGGAGTACAATAATAAAAGACAGATCTGTGAAGTAGTTAGCATACTCCAACTCTCCAATACCTTGACAGGATACTGGCACACTATCTAAAAACCATATGGGCTTTCAATGAGGGAGTAACAGCTAATTAAGTTTCAAGCTGGGACACACTGTCTGCAAAACAAATAAGAAGGTGTAGCTAAAAGAAGGAAGAGTTGGAATATCATTTTGCTTAGCAAAAATTCAGCAACAGAGCCCGGTCTAAAGAGATACTTCATAGTGATAATGACAAGAATTAGGCTGTAAGGAGGGACAGGGCATACCCATAGGCAAGATTTCCAGTGCTAAGGATCACTTGAAGCTTAATGTAGGTACTATAACCAGCAGTATAATTCTACTCCTAGACTGGCAAATTTGATAACAATTGATCCATAATTATGAGGCACAAACAGTGTTTAAAACAAAACAGTTGCCTTAGACCATCTGGATGTGTATTTACAGAGCAGCTAATTTGTTGCTGTACCTAATGCAGATTTCATGATTGCAAAGAGATGTAGGGGAGGTGAGGGAGGAAGGTGGAAAATGCACCCCCAGTGCTGGGGATCCTCTGGACACAGGAACAGGCAAAGCTCTCAAAGCGGCGACAGCACAGCAAGAACTGAGGGTGTAGAGCGTGTCCCATCCTCCCTCCAAAACTCTCACTAAGAAATCCAAGCTAAAGGAAGGCATTGATAGTCTGCTAACAGGCACAGCATGTCATGTCTTTGCTCCATGAGCCTTTCTTTGGATAGCACGGGGCTGTCAAGAAACAGCATACAATTCAAAAAAACACAGGTTTTTACACATTTTCAACTGGCTCCTAAAAAGAATACAAACTTTTGCAGAATTGGCTGGAAATTAGAGTTACCATTGGATGATCTGCCACAGTTTTTTAATTTATTTGTTAACTGAGAAATCAATTAACTACTACAACAGTGCAAAGGCAAACTGCTCAGGCTCAGCTCTCCACTACAGCAGTGACTGGGGAATAAATCCACTGCAGGCAGGGCCACTGACATGAGCCCATGAGCCTATGGAGCCTAATGCTGAGTACAGAAATACAGGGACTGCAAGGTCAAGCCACCAGCCATTTGAGTATGCTGGGCAAAATAATGACACCTTATTTGTGGATGAAGGAAGATTTTGGTAAGACAATTAATTTCTTCTCCAGCAAGGTTTCCCACAGAAGTCTCCAGGAATCATGGATATGTGCAAGGTATGCCACTAGATTCTTAATGTATTAACTTAAAATTAAAAGTTTTATTTATTTTGGAAAAACAAAACAGTTGTGATTTCCAGGCACAGCTGAAAACCCAAATACCTGCTTCCTTTAGAACATCTTGATTCTTGCTATCGGAGGAACTCAGCATAGAAGAAAATACTATTCAGTCATGAAAATCTCTGTTTTGAATAGAACTACAGCATGAGGATAGCTAAGCAAACAACTGAAGAGGAAATAAATTGTAAACATGGACTCTGACCCCATTCTTAACAAAAGTCCTGTGAAATCAGCATGGGAAATGAACTAGCCAGCTGGAAGCATGTTTGTAGCTATGAGTGAGGTAAATATGAGGCATTAAGCACCCCAGTCTCACACCAGATGGATTAAAGAGAATGCAGTGTACAACAGCATCCTTACTGTCCATCAAAAGCAGCACTGCTGCCTTCCACTGGGTATTTGTATCAGAGAGACTGATCAAACCCTTGGCAGTCTGTAAGGCTCCTTGAAAGAAGAATGGGAGAGAAAAAACACCCAGAGAATTGCCCCATCACCCACTCTAAGAAATCTGAGTGCTTATAGATGCAAAGAAGGAAATTCCAGTCCAGGCATATGATGTGAAAATTAGTTTAAAGATGTTTGGTGTTGCAGAGCACACAAAGACACAATAATTTAAAAACAGAGCCATAAAAAGCTTGTCAAAACCAGCAATACAAGGATAAAAATATGCCCTCACAGGACATGATGGGAACTATGTATTTCATAGCTGTAGCCAAGATTTCACTCAAGCACCAGTCATTTCAATTTCTTATGTTTTCCAAGGTTGAGACACCCTGTACAAATGTTACAACTGAAATTTTCTTGTTTCTTTCTCTGCTAGAAAATGAAAGTAGGAACAGACCAAAGCACAAAACCCACTGTTTTTTGTGAGGATAATACACACGGGAGACACTCTGTATATCACTGCTGTCTTCAGAAACACACTGAATCAGGATGAAAGCTACCAGGCTCTGAAGACATATAATGAGTGACAAATAGTCACTTTGGGAAGGAAGCCTGCAATTATCCACCTATAGCAGACAATTCATTAGCAGGAGCTAATTAATTTCATCTTTCTTGGAAGCTGAAATCATATCTAAATCCTGACTGTTGATAGCAGTATTGCCCACACTGGACAGGAATCTGGGCTTGCTTTAGTTCTAATGTGCCTTCCGCCCCCCTTCTCCTAAACACTCTTCATCAGCAAATGTGGCCTTTCTGTACTCACCGTGCTGTCCACGTGGCACTGAGAACACCACCCCACACCAGCCTCATCTGTCAGAAGCTCCTACCTGCACAGGAACAGCAGGGAGAGATCTAAGGTCAAACAGATAGCAGGGAAACGCTGCACATCCCCAGGCTGTCCCCAGAGCCCGAGGGAGCCTGGCAGCTGGGGCAAGTCCCCAACATCCAGCTTTTCCTTTGGCATCTGCCCTTCCCTGCTCTCAGGTGCCTCACACAGCATCCCCCAGGTCTGACAGAGGAGTGTGGGGGTAGGAAAGGAGGTGAATTTCTACCATGCCAAAGCTGTGTGGATGGTTGTGATGACGACTTTTACTTTTCCACATACACAGCCCCACTCTTTCAGCTTCTTGCCAATATGTATTTCATATTCATGCCTTTCACAGGGAAAGAGTGGCTGAACCAACAGCAAGAGGAGCGAGGTCTGTCGCCTCAGCACACCCCTCTGGGTTCACTCCATAGCTGGCAGAGCTGGAGGGCTTTGTGGAGCTGTCCAAAGGAGAGCTGGGACTAACATGATCCTTCACTGCAAGGAAGGTTTGGGTCATATGAAGGGAGACCCTTTTTCAGCTCATTCTTCTTTGCACTCTCTTCAAAGAAAAGAAACTTGGTCAACAGTTTCCCAGCCTCTCTTCAGCCCTCAAGGGAACTGCACAACACAAAGCAACTATCACACCATGTTAAGTGTGTGAAGAGGGATTTTATACAGGAACTTACTTCTGTATAGCTTGCTTGGGATCAGTGTGCCACCAGATATATAAGATATAAATATATATAAACACACAAATTTACTTGCAGCATCAGAGGCTTGAACAGACCTGTTTTCAACCACTCTGCTGTAAATGCCATCCTACCCATAAATTTGTCCCAAAACTTGCCCTAGCTCAATTTAAGGGAGGATCAGTACACGTCACAGAACCTTATGTAGCTCCAGATATCCAAACTACATTTAGGCAGTAGCTACACAAATCACAAGGGCAAGAACTCATGACCTTAGGTCATAATTGTCTAATGAATTCAGTAACTGACATAAAAACTGATCAAGACACACCTATCTACAATTTAAAATTAATAGATACATCAAAATACAAAACTGGTAGGGTATCATCACTGCTTACATCCTCCACAACTGTCTGGGCAGCCTTCCAATCCTATCATTTTCCATAGGAAAATATGTCATTTCACCTTTTGCTGCACAGCATAGGCTTTGTATGACTCAGGAGGTGAGGAGAAGAGGAAACACCCTTCCCTAGCACAGAAAGGAGTGCCTTCTGTTGTGATATCACAATTGCTAGAAAAATGCCATTCAACAGGACAGGATGACACAACATTTACAGACCACCCCACCCCAGTTATCAGCCCTCAGAGTCTCCAAGATGAAGCATTCATTCCAGGACAAGCAACTGTGACTAATGCTTGACAGGGGGTCACTGGTCCTCCTCTCAGATAAAGGCCAGAGCTGGAAAATGTGGGCTTAGAACGGAAGGGAAGAACCCCTTTCAGAGGAATTGAGGGTGCAAGCCACTCAATTTTTTCCTGGAAGAAATATCTGAATCAATCTGAATGGTGTTTTCCAGCTCAGGCTGGATGCCATTAGGTGGCCCTTACACCATCCCTGCTGAAAAAATGTGTAACTTTAACCCTTAAAGGCTGGTAATAGTTTAAAAATGCCATGCATAAATGAGTATAGTTGAACAGAGGGGTCTGTGGCCTTCAGTGGCACTGACAGTGTTGGTGAGTGGAGGAAGGCAAAGCAGAGGAGTGCTGGGAAAGCCTGGCAAAGATCTGGTGGAATCATCTGCTTCTGAGCCACCTGTTGTGACTCAGGATGGCAGGGTGCTGGATGCAATACAATTTAAAACTTTCCCCTTATTACAAGCCAGGATTCATAACTGCAAAAAAGCCACATTTTAGTCTGATAAAGAAGAGGAAAAAAGCCAAGTAAGATTTTCCTTCCAGTTACAGTAAACATTTTCTCTCTGCCTGTTTCTGAGCCACTGTAAGTGGGAGACAAATTACAGATCTCTCTACCAAATGGGAATGTCATGAAAGTCTATTTAACGTATCAAGTGACACATGGAGAGTTTTCACATTGGGAATGTTTGCCACAAAAGCAATAGCTGGCTGTCAAAAGCCAGGAAAACTGACATCCTACTGAACACCACACACAGCCTGTGCTCTCAGTCAGGACTTTGTTTGTCTGCTCTTTGGCTGCAAAATAGCTGTCCTTCTTGGGATGAAATATGAAATTTATGAGCATGAGCCTTCCAAAATGCTCTCCTCAGTGGCCAGGCACATGTTGCTGCTACA
This sequence comes from Campylorhamphus procurvoides, assembly GCA_013396655.1. Classification (NCBI taxonomy): domain Eukaryota; kingdom Metazoa; phylum Chordata; class Aves; order Passeriformes; family Dendrocolaptidae; genus Campylorhamphus; species Campylorhamphus procurvoides. Next base: position 68,638 of record WBMV01000518.1, read on the forward strand.
CCAGAGGCGCAGTAACCGATCAGTGGCAATGCCTTCACTGGTGTCTGGGTTAGGGTTAGGACAGGACAGCACCTGGACAGGCCAGCCCAGGGGAAGCTCCAGCGCCTGGCAGGGGCAGCTGCTCTGGCTGGGCAGGGTGGGATGCCAAGGCACATCCTTTCCAAACATGTACCAAACAGCACATGTTGTTCACAGCCTCTACCACTCCTAGCAGAAAGCCTAAGAGGGGATGAGATGAGGAAAATAAAACAAGTGCAGCACAACTAGAAACTGTTCAGTGAATCATCGGGCTACAGACCCCTGTGCCAATGGCATGGAATGCACTGGGATCAGTGGGGACCTTCCAGTCCACCAGGAACCATCTCTGTCACTGTCCTGGCTGTTCTGCTACGTCTGTGCTTCACACCCAAGAACACATTGACTCAGTTTGTGTTCCATTATATGCAAACTTGAGAAGCCACTCAAAATGTATCATAATAAATACCTGAATAAAACCTTTTACAAAGTAAACTAATGTGATTGCCTCAGAAATCATGAGTCTGCTTAGCTCTACAGACATGTCTGTTCCTTGGAGTGGTCCTCACAACCAAACCTCTGGTCTACCTAATACGTTAAAGAATGCATATTATTATTAATTTCTTGCCATCCTTTGTTGAATAAGTCTATGTGATATGAAGCATTCTATGAAAGGGGAAAAAAGGTGAGTTATCCTAATATGCAGCATATGACATAATTTCAAAATACAATCTATGGAAAATATCTTCAGGTTTTGATTGATCTTGTCTTAATGTTCAGTGAAGAGGGCCTTTAAATCCTGGAACATATCTAATTCAGTGTTTCCTGCAGTCTTCCATCTTGTAGCACAATATCCAAAGATCACAAAATAAATATTAAATCAACCTTTAAATTGCAAATATGGAGAAATACATACTCTGAGCACAGTCCAACTGCCTAATGTCAGTAAAATGGTGCTCCTCATCCTGCTTCAATCTAAGAACTTTTTCAGACTTGTGGATGTGTATGTTTATTAGCCTAGAATGGCTCATCTTTGTATCAGCTAGTTTATCTACTATTTCAATTACAGAACCGTCCATGACACGTAAGAACTCAGACTATGTTATTAATATTAGCTGATTCATGTATTTTCATGTTAGCCTTTGCAAAGATGTATTTTGTAGTATGAAGAAAGACTGTGTGTCATAAAAATGATGATCTAGAACTGACAGATATCTACCCATAACCCAAGCCCAGATTAAGAAGTGTCTCAACCACTTTAGTAAAATATTAACAGAGGTTGTGGGTTGTTATAGTAAAATGAGAGGCTGCACTGAACGCAATTTCATTTAGGGACGTTCAGAAAATTGACATCACGGCTGCGAGGACAAATAAATACCCAGCACAGGGCACTTTGGATTGACTGCAGGAACACTGACGTTCTACAGGCTCAGCTCCTCCAACGGCACAGCAGAAACTGGAGTTTGCAAAGGACACTGAGAAGCTCCTTTTTATAAAACCGTTCTGAGAACATCTGGGACATTTTTTGTCTTCAATTGTGTTTGCAATTTCTGTAGAGAAACATGTGCACAGGCGGTTGTGCCAAGTGCCTGGGAATCATCCTCATCCCCTTGGCTGTGCTCTGCACCCTCGCCAACATTTTGTTGTTTTTCCCTGGAGGAAAAGTGGCTCAAGACAACACACACATTACAGATGAGGTCTGGTACTTTGGAGGGATCTTGGGATCTGGTGTATTGGTAAGTACATGAATTTAAACATTCCTACCTCCCCCAGCCCCAGCTGTGACTTGCATTGTCGAATATTCTCAGTACTGCAAATTCCCCTTTGATAAACAAATAAGTTATAAGTCATCCAACAGTTTGGCAATAAGTAACTTAATCTAGTGATAAGAAAAAAATACAGAGAACTAATATATCTAAAAGAAGATGTAACTTGAATTCATCCTAATTCAACCTATATTTCTGTTATTGGTAGATGATCTTCCCTGCCTTGGTATTTCTGGGCCTTCAGAACAATGATTGCTGTGGATGCTGTGGCAATCGGAGCTGTGGGAAGAGGTTTGCGGTAAGGGAAAGGAAACACGGCACAAAAGTGAAAGCTAAATTGTTACCAATAGGATGCATGTTCTTCCTCTCACAGTCACTGAGAGACTAGACAGATGCTGTCCTGAGTGTGGGACACACAGCCCTGCCATTTGTCTGACTGCTGGAAGTGGGAATAGCGAGCTGTAAAAATGGGATTATGCCTCTGGTGTGTCACAGGTACCACAATGGTACAGCCTCCTTGCTTTTTGCTATTGCAAGATCCTCATAGTTACTATCACAATTAAAATTAATTTCTGAAAGATCTGCACTTTTTTGTTTTGCAGAGCATGACAGTTCTCTTTAGCCATTTTGTGTTGGCAATTTTTAAAATTACTCTGGCACTTGGGCATTACGTTCCCAGCTCACTGCAGACCCACAGAACAGCTACAAGTGCTTCAGAATTCAAGCAGGGCATTAGTTTTTGCATGATTTACTCACGTATTAGTATATGTGAAAATGCTGTAATAGAAAGCCAGAAAAATAAAGACATACTTTCCAATCCATCCCAATTGCACTACCAGAGCTAACACTGATAAGCACCTGTGAGGAGATCAAGTATACTACTATGAAACCTGAAGGGAGTCTTGGGAAGGAAAAATATAATTATTTGGTCCAGATGTGACCAGGATATCAATGCTAACTTGTAAGGGGTACTGTAGATTATTTTAAAATGCCTTGAGTAGTCCAAGACTTCAGTCTTGCTTGTGATCTCCTGAGAAAGACCTGGGCTGAAGGGGCAGGGGAGCCCAGGCAGAGGGCACAGGGGGAGCAGTGCCATCTGCTGCCAGTCCTGCCCTCTGCTCACCAGGCACAGCTTGGGTAAAGCTTCTACACACCAGCCCAGGCAGGGGTTATACACTTATTATTGAGATATTTTAGCTGTTCAGGAGCTGACTATTTAACCATTAACAGCTGAATTAAGGGTTCATTCTGTTGTTTGACTAAGACCAAAAATAACATTATTTTTCTCTTCATCAGATGTTTTCTTCTATAATATTTGCTGCAGTTGGACTTCTGGGAGCTGGATACTGCTTTATTTTGTCAGCAGTAGCCCTAAACAAAGGTCCTAAATGTAACACTGGAAACAGCTGGAGCTACCCTTTCCAGAATGGGTAAGACAAGGCAATTAGAAAAAAAGGATATACATGTTTTGTGATATGACTCAACTTCCAAATCCATTAAAAATGGGAATTACACTGTTTGTTTAAAATACAGAAGCTCTTAGAAGTGCCAGCAACACACAGCAACACTTCATAAGGCTCAAGAGCACAGACATAAAGAATAGCCAGTACAATCAGAACTACTGAGTTTCAAAGGAGCCAATAAAGAATAATGCACAGCCTCGTCCCAGGCTACTCTTGGGATGATAAGCTGTATATGGGGATAAATTCCACCTAGATGAATAGAAGGGACATGTTATGAGACATGTCCCAGCGTCCTGAGGGAATTGGCTGATGTAATTGCCAATTCCCTCTCCATCATATTTGAAAAGTTCTGGCAGTCAGGTGAAGCCTCAGGTGACTGGAAAAGAGGAAACATTGTCCCCATCTTTAAAAACAATAGAAAGGAGAACCCTGGGAACTACCGACCTGTGCCTGGGGAGATCATGGAACAGACTCTCCTGGAAACTCTGCTGAGGCACATGAAAGACTGGGAGGTGATTTGGGATGATCAGCACAGCTTCAGCAGGGCAAGTCCTGCCTGAGCAGCTCAGCACCCTTGTCTGATGGAGGGACTCCAGCAGTGGATGAGGGAAGGGCTACAGATACCAGAGATCTTACATGGTCCCCAACAACATCCTGCTCTCTGAACTTAAGAAAGATGGATTCGATTTGAAAGATGGGTGAACTGTTAGATGGAGAAGACAGTGTTTGGAGGGTTGCATCCAGAGGGCAATGGTCAACAGTTCAGAGTCCTGATGGATACTAATGACAAGTCCCTACTGGGACCAGTGTTATTTAATATCTTCATTAATGACACAGACCAGGGGATTGAGGGCACTCTCAGCGAGTCTGTGGATGACACCAAGCTGAGTGGTGCAGGTGACATCTGAACAACAGGTCCACCCAGAGGGACCTGCACGAGCCAAGGAGTGGCCCACAGGAACCCCACGAGGTTTAACAGGACCAAGTGCAAGGCACTACTCTGGGTCAGGGTAATTCTCTGTATTAATCCAGGCTGGGGATAAATAGATTGAGAGCAGCCCTGGGAAGACTTGGGAGTGCTGGTGGATGAGAGGCTGGACCAGCCCTGGCTGTGGGTGCTGAGCCTGCAGCGTGGGCAGCAGGACAGGGGGGATTCTGCCCCTTCCCTGCTCAGGTGAGACTCCAAATGCAGTGCTGCCTCCAGCTATGGGGTCCTCAGCACAGCAGGGACACAGACTTCTTGGTGCAAGTCCAGAGGAGGCACCAAGATGATTAGAGGGATGGAGCACCTCTTCCATAAGGAAAGACTGAGAAAATTGGAATTGTTCAAGCCTGGACAAGGAAAAGCTTCAGGATGACTGAACTGTGGCCTTCCAGTATCTGAAGGGAAGCAACAAGACAGAGAGGGACTTTTTACAAGAGCAGGTAGTGACAGGACAAGGGGGAATGGCTTCAAACTGAAAAAGAATAGGTTTAGATCAGATACTGGGAAGAAATCTTTCCCTGTGAGGGTGGTGAGGCCCTGGCACAGGTTGCCCAGAGAAGCTGTGTGTGCCCTGGGAAGTGTTTAAGGCCAGGCTGGACAGGGCTTGGAGCAATGTGGTCTAGTGGAAAGTGTCCCTGCCTACAGCAAGGAGGGGGGATGAGATGATCTTTAAGGTGCCTTCCAACCCAAACCATTCTGTGACTCTATGATTAGTTTGAAATTTGATGGTATTCAAATTATTAGTATCTATGTGTAATTTTATCTTGGCTGTAGCATTTGGAAGTTTCCTGTTCCTCACACTTCTCAACCTAAACGTGTTCACTGTCATGTGTATTTATCACTTAAACCCAGCAATGTCACTGCTCAGGCTGAAGTCAAGACAGGTCCAACAGCAAACAGGGTGCTACTCAGGAGAGCAGGTGTGATCAGAATATCCCATCACCTCAGAACCTTTAATGCAGTCTGGCTCAGGCAAGAATGACCTGGTAGTGTTTGTTGCATAATACACCACAAAATTATAGTTCAGGTTAAAAAGAAAAAAAAAAGAAATCAAGAAGTATAAAGGTGTATGATATGTATTATTTGTTCATGGGCCAGCTAGGGCTGGAAATCAAACCCCCTTTGCCTCATTCTGGGAGTCTTTGGAAAAATGTGCTCCATTTCAAACTGTTTTGGTTGCAGTCAAAAAATCACTTGACAAGAACACAAACAAAACAATACTAAGAATATGCAGAGGAAATATACTAATTGGTTAAGCAATTCACAATTAAATCAAAATGGGAAGATAAAAATTAAGGAAAATACTTTTACCTTTCCTGTAAATGAGGCACGCAGAACAGCAAAGGCTGTTCTTTTCAGCTCAGTGGGAAAGAGGCCACCTGTTTTGTAGCATTTGATGTCTTAGTTTTGATAATTCAGTGGTTTTCATTTTATTACAACTTGTTCCAAACTGCTGTTTGGAGGTTCTGGATTGCATGCCCAACCACCCCTCCCTCCCCCCACAGAAAGTGCTGTAAATAAGTAAAAGCAACAAACACACCCCTGGCAAAACACTGGCACAGGTAACACCCATTTGGCAGCCACTTGACTACAATCTTTTCTTGCCAGAAAACCAAACTGTCCAATTTATCAAAAACTTGTCTCTGATTGTTCCCTTCCGATGTCTTGTCTTTTCAAATCAATTGCTTCAATTATCTAGAAACTAAATTGAAATCATGTTCTAGATACGTAGCACTGGTGTGGTAATGGAAATTCTTGCCAAGGTGAACAGAACCTCAGCCATGTCACAGCAGTGGCAACCCCTCGTCTTTGAGAGACTCTCCCTCTGCAAGCTAACACTCTTCCTCCTGTTTGTTCTCTTGTAGGGATTACCTCACTGACCATACACTGTGGAATAAGTGTTTGTCACCTGAAAACATTGTTGTATGGCACCTGACCCTCTTCTCCTTGCTGCTGGTCATGAGTTTGATCCAGGGAGTGCTCTGTGCCATTCAGGTGGTGAATGGGCTGTTTGGAACCCTCTGCGGGGACTGCAAATGCTGTGGATGTTGTGGGGTGAGCAACTGACAGTTATTTTGGGTACTGCTCAGTTCTATGCACACCTGACTTTATTTTGGGTACTGCTCATTTCTATGCACATCTGACTAGCTGACAGTCTGAAAAGCTCAGCTAGCCTTCCTCCAGCGCCACGAGAACATTTCCTAAAGTGCAGCTGAAACCCCACACTGCTGCCACTGAGAAATAATAAAAAATTTTGAAAGTCACAGCAATAGTAGCACTAAATTAGCTCCATGTTTTCACTCTTCCAGGGAGATGGAACTGTCTGAAGAGTATGAATATTGCAGACAACCCTCCTCACTGGGAAGAAGGATCCCTCCTGCAGCCTCCATAGAGGAGCCCTGAGATGCACTGGCTCTGGCTCAGAAGATGAGAATGAAGGGCACTTCCCCTCACCAATGTTAGGAAGCCCTGACTCTCTTTCCAGCCTTCGTGAAACCCCTCATCATGGAATAAAATAACTTAAATTCAACTCTTGACATTGATATTTTTGTAAAACATGTTCCATTTAAGAAGAAGCTATTCTCGGGCCAAATACAATTTTGGGTTACAATTTTTATTCAGGTCAGTTAGGTAGCTCATAATTCCTCATGGCTTTCAACCTACACGTGAGGGCAAATGCTATGTATTAATCCTTTTTGCAGAAGTTCAATTTTGCTTTGTTTGGTACAATGCTATAGGAAAGACAATAGAGAGCACAAAGGCAAAAATACTTTTTTGAATGAACTTTTCAAACTTTAAAAAAAGAAGCATTTCTCAAAGAAATCAAGAAGCAAATCAGGAAAGTTTTGAGATGTTTGAGGGATTCAAATCAACTGCTTCTTTCCAAAATTTCTGAAAAAGGTTTTCACAAACCAGCTTTGCCAGGCTGGACATCTCAAGGCTTCTCAGTATTTGCAGTATCTCTTGCCTAAAATTTTCCTTCTGAAATAATGATTCTGAAATAATGAAAAAATGTGTGAAAGCACATTAGGGTTTATGTGCTTTCACAAAATGTATTTCATTTACTCTGTATCTACACTAGGAATATCTGAAGAACAAAGCACTCCAAAGCACTGAAAGTACTTGAGCAATATGCAGAAATGTTGAAGAGCTCTATTTAGGTACTGAGAGTTACGTCTGTAAAATCAAAGTGGCCTCAGCAATACATTGTGCAAGATGCTAAATTATAAAAAAACCTCTTACAAACAGTTGTCTGTCCCACCTGTTCTACTGCATTGTGCAGGAATTTGAGAGTACCCTTTATATCACCACCCACTGTGCAAGCAACTCACGTCTATTCTTTCATCTGTGGTGAGCAGCTGTCCTGCACCTCATCTCACATTTGTCTGGTTTTATTTATATGAAGCCTTTGGGGACATGGAATGTTTCTCATCAGCATTCAACAAATGGATGGGTGCACAATTTCGATATATTAATAAACAGAGTACATAAATCACTGTGGGACATGGGATAAGAAATAACAGACAGCAAGCTATGATGCCTAAAACTAAAAGCAGTGGGTGCTTCATGAGTTGGTGCTTCCAAGAGACCCCAACTACACAGGGATTTTCTAACATGAGCTAATATATACTAGATACTGACACAAGGCACACATATTTTATCTTGTGATCCAGACTGAATAAGGGATCACACTGAAAACAATGCACTATTTAAGCCCCCAAAACAGAATTTAACAGCAAATGGAGCAGGTGATGATGATTCTGCTTAGATAACAGTATTAAACAAATCGTAAACCAGCACTTGTGTTGTTAGTGAATTATGAATTACAAGGTGCCACTAAAAGAAACAAGTAATGGTGGCAAGTTGTAAGCATTCCAAGTAGAACTGTAACCACCACTAACAGCTGTAACAACAACTACTAATATACAGAAACATACTGGTAAAAGATCCCATTTGGACTTGATAAGTACTAATATTTTTATTCAAGATTTATGCCCTTTTTCACAGATTAGTATGTCTGCACATTTATGCCAAGAAGTTTTCTACAGTTCCCTGGGAAACATGTACTAAAACCTGCAAAAAAAAACCCCAGAAACAAACACAAACCATTAAAAAACCCCAACACGCATCCAAAATCTTTCAAGTTCATTTGTATTTGTTTTTCAGGTACAAGATCAGAGAAATAATTAAAAAAAAAACCCCGAGAACCAAACCCTGAATTCTATAATTTGATCTGATTGTTTGATCTCATTGGTTTTGATACATACAATCTATTGCAAGGTACTAAAAGTTAAAAACAAATGCTCACACGTGTCATATAACAAAATGAAAAAAGTAAATAAAATAGTTAAAGAACTAGCATGTACATGGATGTATGTATTAGGAAACAAGTTTATTTGAACACCCAACCACATTTTTCTGTAATTAAAATAGACATTTAAATCCTTCCCTTCCCCCAAACAGCATTTATTGCCAAAAAGTCAAAGTTACATTCTAACAGTATTACCAGAACACCAACTGTAATTAACAACATCCCATTACTTCAGCATCACCAAGACTTACGTATGCCACCCTCAGGGATGGTCACAGCAAAACTGTCCAGCTGGCACACTGGTTGTGTTTATATTGCAAATAGACAGTGTACATTTAGTACAGTAAATGTTCGAGACCTGAAATAGTGCAGTGAAATATTGTCAGTAATAAATTTAGTCTCATATTACATATGTTTTGAATACTGAAAAGTTCTGCCACAACCCTATTTAAAGCCAGAAACTTTTTAAAAAAAAGAACATTGAAAACCAGATTTTGTTGTTGCTACACCTCATCTGATACACCCTCTCCACTACAAAAATGAGAAGCTGACAGCATAAAGAATCACTCTTAACTTCAGCATGATTTGCTTTGTGGCTGAGTAAAGATCTGACCTAAGACTCTGGCAGCTGTTTCCCCCCGAAGTGCAGTTCTGCACAGCACCCTCCTGTTTCAGATCTGCTGCTGGTTTATTGTGGAAGTGACACAGAAACAGGGTTTATGACTGCTTGACCAATTTCAGGGCTTTGCACCATGGCACTCAACCCCAGAAACACCAATACAATACAAACCAAGCTTGCAGAGTCACAGTTTTGGTATACAAAGGATACAACTTCACTAGAAAGCTGCATCATCTTCCCTGTAAAAGCAGAGCCTTGGGATGCTGACGGTGAGTGGGGCCAGGCAGGAATCAGCACTCACAACAGCCCAGAGCTCAACTGGCTCAGAATATTGTTTATTATGACAAACTTACATGTTCAATGGTGCAGACTTGCTGGCAAATGAAAAAACTGCCTTCTCTAAGCATAGTCTGTTGATGACTACCATCTCCTGGATCCCACCACCATTCAGATCTGCAGCTGCTGCAGGTCCTTCCAGCACCAAGGGCTGTCAGCTCCTCCCCAACCAAGCAGCGCTGCCAACCTGGCCATGCAAGTTGGCCAAAAGATCTCCAATTATTGACCAACATCAGTCATGGCACTACAGAACAAAGCCTTAGGACCATCTGGTTTTCATTTAGGCTGACAACCTGAAGAAACCTTAACAGAGAAAGATTAAACCTAATTACAGTAATATTGGTCAGCCCTGCCCAGTCCCCTGTTTGTTGGAAAGAAATTTTGTGCAATCTCAAAAGTTAGCACTGGCAAAAATAATTAAAAAAAACCCCAAGTAACAGCCCCTCCAAAAGAATAAAAGAAATGCAATGCCCACTCAGTAATTAAATTCTGTGCAGACACAACTCTGCTGTTACATCTCTTTTTCTACCTAAAAATACCAAACCAGAACAACCAAAACCATTTTAAAAAGCTACTTTTCCCTATGCAATAGAACTTCACAACTCTAGGTCTTTGCCTTCCGTCTTTTTTTCCAAATGTCAGTATGTGTGCTTTTTATTTTCCACCTTGTGACACCACAGATACCCAGCAGTTCATCAGACAGGGTTGTTCATTTAGTGCTTCTGTTACGTTTTTCACTGAACACCAGAGATGCATTTGCCATGTGCCCCTGTCTGCAACCACCCTTTTCAGCAAGGATTTACGTTTATTACCTCATCATTTGCCTTCCAAACCTACTCTGTATTCCCACCACTTCAGCTCTGACCTTTTCACCTACCTTCACCCAACCAGATGGAAAAAAGAGTCTTTTCTGTCACATCAGTAAGATCTTGTTAAGTGTTATCAGACGTGGCAAACACACATTTACATTTAATGCTACATCTCTTCTCTTTATATAGCCTGGATTAAGCTTAGAGAAAAGTTTTAATGCCATTCGTAAACAGACCTATTTTTCAATATAAAAATGTAAATTCATAGATTATAAATTAAATAATTTCCAAACATTTAAGAATCTTCAGGACTTCATTTGCATTTCAGGGGAACTGCAAGCTCAATGTCCTTGATGCCTTCTCAGTCCCACACCTCTGTTCAGGAAGGGTTTGCAGGATATACAATAGGTAGGAACACACAACACACCTGGGCACCAGTTACAGGAAGTGGAAGACAAGAGAACTAAGCAGCTCTATCAGGTGAGTCCCAATGCTGCTTTGGCAGTGCCCTGATAAAGTTGTTGGTTTTTTCATGTATACAACTACATGGATTTTGACACTGTCAGTTAAAAACATTACTGAAAACAGTATGAGCAGGGTTTTTTTCCCCACTATATATGACATTAACAAGTTGTGCCACATCTTCCAGACCTGACTTTAAGAGTATTTTTGCACTTATGATACCTGCCACAGATTTTATATATATATAAAAAATTGTTTGTTCATATGTTAAATTACAAAATTGTAGTGTTTAATATAATAAACATAAAAATCTAAGAATTTTTTTAAATGCTTGCTTATAATACATTGCTTTGTTTTTAAAAGGCAGCAGTCAGTACCAGCCTGGTTTATTTCGGAACAGTATTTTAGTATAAAAATGTTGCTAAACAATTCTGGTACTTTCAGATTGGAAGTATTTATTTTCTGAAAACTATACAGTAATATCCTGAAAAAAATAAACTGCTATAGTATTGTTTGTGCCTTTATAAATATATAATGAGAAATACTATGGCTGATATGGGTCAGATTTAATCTATATTCCATACAGCACAGTTAGTTACTAAGAACTAAAAGAAAATATTTTTAAGGCTTAAGTAAGTTGATTAAAAAAAGTTTCTGATACTATTGTCATAAACATAGTTATAAAACTGCTCTCTTGGCTGTGCATGTTTTTTGCACCAAGTGACCTAGTAGTTAGCTTTTGTGGCTCACAAAAGGTCTGTGATGCCAATCAACACCCCAGAGATCAGTCAGAGACATGCACAAAGATCAGCCACTTTCTATCCTTCAAGTGAAGCCTTTCTGCCTGGTCTGAAAAGGTAAAGAAGTACACAGATGTCTAATGTAGTGTGCTTTTTAAAAAGAAACATATAGGCATATATGTATTTTTTATACATATATATATAAAATACGTATTTTATATTTAAATTATTGTCAGTCAAATCCAGGCAGAGATTAAAGTGACCATAAAGGTGATGTAACAAAAGTCATTAAGGCAGTACATTGAATCTCTTGAGGATTTTCAGATATTCTATTTCTATCCCAAGAGAAGTAAGAAATGTGAATTCCACTGCAGCCCCAGTCAGCACTGCTTTGTTACAGCCAGGTCAGGAAGGGCTCATTTTTGTTGAGTACTGACTCCACGTCGTTGAGAATAGGGATCAAGTCTTCTGACTCCAGAGTCCCAAGATCAACATTTGTTCCTGGAAGGCAGTCGAGGAAATCAGGGAAACGTGTCTGTTGTGGATTTATGTTCATTGTTGTCTGTGGTATAGTTTCTCCTAGGAAAAGTAAAGAAGAACTTTTGAAATACCGAACTGTTCTTGTGGGTAATTTAAAACAACAGAATTGACCTCAAATTCAGACTCCCCCTTTTCCATGAACACTTGTGAGCACTCCTATCTCACCACACACATTACCTCAAAACTGTATTTGGATGCAGAGTCTTCTAAGAGTGCATTTCCCATCCTTGCTTTGCTCTCTAAACCACAAAAGGCCCTTTCCAGCAGTGCCCAAAGCATGCAGCTCTGGTGTTGCAGGACAGTTCCAAGTTTGTTCCCTGCTCTGCCCAGGGAGCAGCAAAGAAGCCTCATGTACATGTCCCTCCTATTCTCTGCTCCAGGGGCAATGCTGTCCGTGGGGAATAATTGAAAAACATGCTTTAAAGCAATTTAACTCTGTAATATTACTTTTTTTCATAAATTAATGGCAAGCATGAAAAACTTCACTAAAGAAACCTTTTACTCTAAGCATGATCCAGAACTTCTGATGACTTCAAAAGGAAGTGCTGAGATTTCCACTCTTTGATTTTCTAGTAATTTATTTCAGCATTTTAAACACCATGAGGACACTAATATAAAATAAATATATACCAAAACCTAAACTAGCTAAATACATTCTGTTTGAAGGCAAATCTTACTTTGCCACTGTAAGAGACTTACTAAAGAGATTGATTTTCCAGAGTTAGAAAACACAGTGATTTGTACATGTAACTCAAGACCAGGTTTTTACTCCTCTTACCTTGGACAATGCTATGAAAACAGAAATTAAGGCTCACATTTTCCAACTTTTACTTATTTTGTTTAATATCAGTCTAAGGTAAAATGGCAGAATATGGATTTAAGTTAAAGCTGAGAACCTTCTGGGTACTAAGCACCTTCTGGGTATTCCCCCCCCCACTCTCAGTCTGATCTCTTGCATAAGAACGATGAGATTATTGTTCAGTTATGCAATTACAAAACATTACTATTTATAACACAAAGTTATTAATATGACTATGCTTTAAGCTAAAGCAGCATATTCTACCTGTATCCATCTCATCTACGTTGCTGAGGAAATCTTCAGGTGTCGTTGGGATACTGTAGCATCCTAATCCCAAGCCACTGTCCGTGCTCTGTTCCCTGGAATGGTATGGCCCACTAGAAATTGAAACATGAAAAAGCCTCAGTAAAGATGATCTGGTAGGCACAGCCCCTGGTGACATTTTAAAGTTAGATGCTCAGTCATTAAGCCTCATTCTCAACTGTTGGCCACTGATTAGCCAACATCATATTTGGGTCACATCAGCCCAATTCCTTCTTGAACCATGAACTGAAAGATTTGGGGTCAGCCATTCAGCCATATCCCTGTTTAGAGCGAGTACAAAAGAGGCTGAGATAGGAACTACTTTGGAGAGACAGTTTTAACAGTCTAGAGAAGGCAGTGGAAGCAATTGCCTAATGAAGAAGGAACTTGCCTGTTCAAGAAAGGATCCGACCCATTATTTGTAATAGGCCTCATGTCCTGTGTCATGGCAGGGGGATTCACAGCTGTCTGAACTGACACCATGTTTTCTGAGTCCAAAGGAAGTTGTCTGCATAGAGCAGCTTCCTGAAAAGGCAAATAAATATACGAGAAGGGTTATTGGAACAGCTTAGAAGTACTGCAGTCTTGTAACAAGTGACCATGTAACATACACACATGAAGAAAGTAGTTCTGAAGGTGTCACTGATGACTGGTTTAACTGATAAGAAGAAAATCCTGATGCAGACAGACAGTGTCTCTCACACCCACCTGTGCTGGCTCAAAGCCCCACAGAACCTCTGTCAGTTTTACCACATCTGGAAGCCAGTCCCAAAGCTCAGCACCCATGAAGGACATAGCACATTAGAAGAAAACCACTGGAACCAAGACTGTAATGCAATAATTTTTAGAATGAACCCTTTGCCTGCCTCATGACCTGTGTCATGGCTACTGCCTGCAGGATGACAAACAATCAGAGACAAAGAAAACTTTTTTCACAGCTCTTCCTGAAAGATAAATTCTTCCAGCATTATCTCTGCAAAACACCCATGACATCTAGTGGTGCAGAGTTCTACACAGAGGGTGTCTGGCTCCTCCAGGGTGTGCCAAAAAATAACTTAAGACCTTAAAATAACAAAGCTGTCTCTGTTTTTAACCTAATTTCTCAACTTATTATGTTTTTAAATGAAATAAAAAAGTAAATATATCATTTAAATCCTAGTGGAAAACTTTTCTTCACTGAATCATTCATTCATTCTCCCACGTACAGAAAGGATTAACATGTTGTTGAAGCCAGAAGATGATGTTTTATTATGTTTTCAACTGATTTTTTTCATTGAGAAAGAGTGGTCTGGTCTCGTCATGAACAATAACAATTATTCATTGGGAATTAACATATCCTGGTGCCCATTAATGTAGTCTTGATAAAAATATAATGTAGTATTGATAATAGAATTATCAATATATTCAGTGATAAATTATAATTTACATTAGATGGTGTCATTATTTAATAAATGTTAAGAACAAACAGTCTGAAGATTCTTAATAGTTTATGTACAACAGGTTGTATAAGATTACATTTGTCAAGTGACAATTCTAATGGTGATGTTTCTATTTAGAATTTAATCAACTGGAGTCTCTGAAAATGTACAGACCTCAGAGAAGGGGCAGATGTCTTTTTTAACTGTCTACATGCATATATTCTCAGTACTTTTTTAAAATATAACAACTACCATCACACAAGATTTAGACAGGCCTTCCAAATCAAAAGACTTGTGAGCTGAAAAGCCTAAAGAATAATTCACACTATCATTTACAAAATCAAAGTTCCTGTCTCTTTATTGCAAGAAACACAACATTTATTATAAAGTTACTTATCTACTCTCTCTTGGGAAATGGTGTGTCACCTCCCATGTCTTTATTTCATCATACTCCATGTTGCTTGTAATATTATCTCCATGGATACTTTATAATGTAGAACAACAGACTCCTGCACCCTGGAGAAGGATTTGGCTGGGGAAGCAGACAGAGCACTGGCTCCACCATCTGTGATGTACATTCCTCTTCGCCTGCAGGTGTTTGTTCAGAAGTCACACTGCAATTTTAGTACTGCTGCAGGTGTCAGATTCCTTCACCTCTTTGACATTACTACAGCAATGGTCAGAAGTAACAGATGAACTACACAATGCCCCAGGCTGTATCATAGCCTGCTGTGTCCTGTTCTCTATTCTAAGCATGACTACAAGGTTTTTGAGAAGAATATTCCTGAATCCCCTATCCTAGGTCTGTCAAAAAGTACCAGAGACATCTCAACGTTGCTGTGAGCAGCAACATTATTATTATAGCCTCAGTTGGGCTAGTGACCTCTCAGTCTTTGAATGCAGGAAGCTCCCTTCCCCTTAGCCAGCAGAGACAACTTCTGGTATTTAGTTGAGAAAAGGCCAAAACCCTTAATGATCTGCTTGGCACTATGGCATATGCTATTTTAAAAACCCAAAGAGGACTTTCAAAATAAATAACAAAACCTCACAGTATTCTGACAACACAAAGCCATGTCAAAAAGCTTCATCAGCAGTTATCTGCCAAACTCTTTGAGAGCATCACAGCATTGCAGTGAGTTGAATGATTCAAAGCCTCTGAACACAGTTCTGATATAAACCCTTTTAGCTGTATGCCAGACAAATGCAGAAATTCACTGTCACATTTCCTGGGACCCTCCTTGGCAGAACTGGCCTGAACTCTATCCTTAGCTGACAAACCCTTGGAGGAGATGAGTGACAGCATTTTTATAGTGAGTTTACATTGCTGGTCCCTGCAATTCCTCTTCTGCCAGTGCTCATACTTAGGGTGGAGAAGGCAAGAGATGTAGGCATCAAGGAAATCAGATCCTGGGCCAGTCTGTCTGGTGAAAGGAACACAGAGGGGCATTTTTCTGTTGAGGCTGTAGCAGGCCAATAATGATCTACTTTGCAAGGACAAAAAAGCGATAAATGTTCATCTGCATCTTCCCCCACTGCTTCTTCAGCCTCTTCTGAGCCCCTGTAACTTTCTGAGGATGTGTTTAGGCAACAGAATCCCCTGGATCAGAAAGAAGCCTCTGAGAAGTGCTGTGTTTTTGGGACTATTGGTACCTTCCAAACATGGTGCAGGATGGCCCTCATGCACACAGAGAAGTGCTGGGGCACCTTCCCTGCCCCAACTTCCAGAGATTTCTGACTGACCTCTACTGACTTAAGAAGCTCTTAAATAGCAATCACATTCTCCCTTTTCCTTGGGAAAGCTAACAAAAACAAATGAGTATGAAAGAACATTAACTCTTCATAGAATGACAAAAGTCAGAAAGGAAACCTTTATACAGAAGCTGTCATGTTAGTTTTCTGACATGCTGCCCTTCTTGTATGTACTCAATCTAGACTTCTAAGGTTTTACCAACTAACGACATGAAGAGGAAGACAAAGAAGGAAACAAATGCCCGAAGCCAAGAGCTCCTAGAGCCATGTCCTCCTCCTGGCTGGGCATGCTGCTGCACCCCATCAGCTGCTGCCAGAAATGGCTGTGGGGAGCCAGCAGCTGCTGCTAGACTGGAACGCGTGTGACCCTTCAGAGAATCCCTGCCCTCTCTCTCCAATGCTCTGCTCCTCCTCACAGCTGCTGGCAGCAGAGCACACACTTAGTCAGCAGTTTTCCCTTAGATAGGTTACACTAGAAAAGCAAAAACAGCAGGGGAGGGTCAGAGCAGGAGTAACTGTACTTGAACACCGAGGGCTCCAGAGGGGTTCAGCGTGTCCTTCTCAGCTGCCAGGGTTCAGGATGCTCAGGTTACTGGCAGGAGGTTCACAGCATTCTGTTAAGAAGGACAGACTCTGCATCTTGCTTTCCTTCCTAAGAGCTGCACCAGTTCTGAAAACTTTAGTAATGCAAAGTGATACTGCCCTGCTTCATGCAACATGGAGCTCCAGCACACCCCACAGAGGCAGAGTTTTACTGGGCACAGTAACCTGGAGGGTTGATTGAGTACAGCACAGCTGCAGAGGGCTGGGCACGGATCAGTTTCAAAGGCAGCAAAGCAGGGAAAGCAGCCCTTGTGTCAATGGTACAACTGTGAAGTTTAATCTGCTCTTGTCCTGAAGCAAGAACAAAAGAGCAAGAGCTAAAGAGAGTAAAAATAGCTAAACATGTTGTTAGCATAATGACAATGATGACTAAGCTCATACCACATATCCCCTCTCTCTTCCATACCCATTTCTATCCTGTTCTGAGCTCCTGATGGTAAAGGAGAAGGGATGCAAAAGACTTGAGACCATTGCCTGTGTCTGAAAACTGATCTTGTGAAAGCTACCATTTTTAAAGGTACTTAGAACTGTTACCTGCAGCATATGGGAGGCCACAAATAACAGTATTCTTCTTGATAAAATTTATGCTGTTCCTGAGAGAAACAGGTTATTTTTTTCACTAAGGAATCTGATCAATATGCCATGCAAACACAACATCACTAGTGGAATAGCCCATAACAGACAAAATAAAATCGTTAAAACTTCATTTTCTTTAGGCAGGATAAAGGAAGTTACATGTCTATTTTGTACAATATTATATAGAGCTGAAACTTAAGAAATAGAACAATAAACAAAATATCCACAAATAACTGTCTGGCAAGCCTTCAGATCAGAGGTATTCATGTAAGATGTGAATGTGATTTAACTCTAAGGGTGCAAATTTAGAGACGTGGGATCAGAGTCAAGAACAACTCCATATGTTCTGCCTTTATCTTCAGTGAAGCATGAACATGGTTTCCTATGCAAACGAAGCTAAACCCAAACAATCAGTGATAGTTGCTCTGGTTGCTCAGGAACAGACACAGAACAGAATTTGGTTCTTACATTACTGTTAGAGCTAGTAAGAAAGACTCCAGTTCTGTAACTTCTGACTAATGACCATTGTGTGTTCTGTTCAGTGCTATTTTATAGAAAAAATGACATTATCTATTTATATTACCTTTTTGGTTATCCTTACCTAAAACCATGGTTAATCTTGACATAAAGTAACAGAGCCACTACCTGCACTTGGTAAAAATTCGGATGCACCGAACTAAAAGCCCTTGAACCAAGTCAGAGTGGCCTTGGCCTTACCTGTCGCAGCAACTCCTCCTGACGCATCCGAATCCGCTCCCTCTCCATCTGGATCCTCTGGAGCCTCAGTTTCTGTTGCTGCTGCTGCTGCTGGGTGGTCAGTGGGCCAGGCAGGGCCAGAGGCACAGGGGGCTGTGCAGGGTGGCTCTGCTGGGGCAGGGCTGTGCTGGGGGGCAGCTGCACGGGGCTGTTCAGCACTGAGGAGACACAACAGCTCAGACACCTCAGGTACCACTGCACTGCCACACTGCTCACTTACAGGACAGTTATTGCAACTACTGCCTTTCAAATGACTCAGAGAACTACTCCAGCTGGCAATATCTGGACTAGCAACTGCTTAATAAATGATTTTTAATGTTCCATGTGTATCAAACAAGGAAGCTTACAACACAGCAAGTATTTGTACTCACGCTGGCACGTTCAAATATTTACCTAACAATGTTGCAAATGACATGCAAAGTTTTTTAATTGAAAATTCCTCTACAAATGTCTGTATATATACAGTAAGTTAGTAAAACTGTTTTTAACTTAACATTTTCTTTATTGACAGATATAAATTAATTATTGCAAGAATAACTACCAGCAGATTAACAACTGAAACTTTATCTGTTAGGGTATTCAGATTTGGAAATAAGCCATTAATTCCCCACTTTTGGTACGATATTCACAAGGTTCAGCAGGGAAAGAACTCTGTAGATGGCAGGTGAGAGAAATAGTACCTTTTGCAAGCAAACCTGAGTAATATCCAGGTAAACCCTCTCACTTGCAGACAGAAGGCTCTGCTGAGCAAGCTGAGGTGCTTACACTGTTAATGTTACTTAAATCAACATCTTGTTTTCTGATCAAATTCAGAATCTATACATCGGAGCAGAACTTTCTGTGGGATGGACATATCTATTCATAGAACTGCTATGAAAGAAATTTTAAGTCTCTGTGTAGCTTCACAGTCAGTCTGGTGCCACCATGCCATAAAGCTAAAAGAATGCCCTGGCACCTCAGACAGCAGGTATCACTTGGACATGGAAACAGATCCACCCCTTCCCTTCAGAAATGTTTCCCTCTTAGTAATAGAATTGGGAAAAACAGGAGGAATATGAGACAGAGAGGGGAAACTGGACAGCCTCTGTTAGTACCTACTTTTCATTTTTGAGTAAAATGTATCAGTCCTCATCGATGCAACCCAAAAGCCCTCATGAACCATGGAGGGAACTGTTCCCTCCTTTCCTTACCCATGTTCATGTTTAAAAATTAACCAACATTTTTTCAAGGGTTCTTTCACTGAAGGGGCAACAGCATAATTAACAGAGCTCTTACATTTTTAACAAGAACACCCCGGACACTAAAACACTCTCCAGAAGAGATACAGCATTTTTCTATCCAAAGAACTAAGATTTTTATCTTCCTTTTTATCTTGCACTCCTTGTTCTTACCATGTGAGAGTTAGATCTCAACTCAGTTCTCACTCCCAAAGGCCTGACCATATTTATGCTGGGCCCATGTCTGATCTTGGATGACACAGATCATGTGCTTGTAAGAAATGGGTTGATTTTACAGCCTGGATCAAATGTGATGCCCATATAGTTCAAAAAATGCTGAACTTTGCTCACTCTGCCAATTCCAAGGTAAAATCTTTATACTAGGCAGTTTCCTGTCAGATCAGGTACTGTCTTGTCTTTCTGCAGCTGCAGTAACACTGGTGTGCAGGCATGCAGCCAGCACAAACTGCCCTGCTGTGTTTGACAGAAATATTTACATATGCTCATATGCTTATATTAAATCTGCATTAATCACACAGGTCCAGTATGTAGAGACTGTGGAACCATAGGACAGCACAGCTATGTGATATTTTAACTTCAGTGGCAAATCCAGCTCAAGGAATTATCTGAGTTAAAAGCAGTCCTTTCCCTGGAGTCAGCCTTTGTGTGGTCCACAAACAGCTGTATCCACACAAATGACACAATGGTTCTACATGAAACTGAAGTGACACTGTCCATCACCTCTTCCAGACCCAGCTGCTCCCTCCTGCCCACATTCTGCACCCTTTACAGAGCTGGCAAAAGCATTTTGTGGCCATGCAGCAAATAAAAATTGCCTGGAGACAAAAGGAAGATATTTTCTGGCTAGATCAGTTTCCACCAAAAATAACTGTGTAGCCATGAAACTCCTTATGTGCAACCAGTGTAGGAGTCCAGGTAGGAAAATAAGTTGGTTCCAAGAAAGGTAGAGTAAGGTCAGCACTGAGCAGTAACTTCTGAGTGGTAAAGTCCCAGAAAGGTTACAAAGTGCAGTGCTGGGAGGGGAAAGGTGGGAATGAGAGCTGGGTGCAGAAATCAAACCACATTTACAGTGGGAAAACAATATATGGAACCACATTTTAAGATGCAGTGAGTCTAGTCTGAGTCACATTTAAATAAGTAAGAGATATTATAAGTACAATTAAATAAATTACATCAGTTCAACCTGGTGTTAAATTGGCAGAACCATAAGCACTCAGGCAGGAATTTAACTCTTCTTGTATGCCTAAGCATGTGCTTACATTTTTGGCATGCCAATGAACAGAATAACCATACTAAAAATCCAGGCTGGCTGAAGGATCATCACAACATAGGAAGTTCTCTGAAAGAAAATTGCTTTCACCTAAGCAGCACATACAAATTATAGGGTAGATAACGCTACAGAGACAGTAACTTATGGGTAGTCTTACTTACATGAAGACAAGAAACATCTATAGAAAGGAACACTGTGGCTCTCAGGAAATACTGTTTCTCAGACTAAACTGATACTAAAATGTCTTTAAGCACCAGGAAAAATCTAACTAAAACATCCAGGAAAATGAAGGAAACAGTAATAGCCAGTCATGCTGAACAAGCACACTGGCTCCAGCTAAAGGAGCTGCGAATGCAGAAAGGGACGTGCTGACTCACAATGTGGCCTGGTGACCACAGGAAGGCAGTGCTAAAAATGTTCAGATTGTACCCAACAGTCAAAGACTGTGAGGAACAGAACCACCTTAAAATTTTTGGTGCCACAAAACCCTTGGGCACCTCATAGTTTTGTGTAAACATCGTATTTATTGGGATCAAGGCATTTCCAGTGAAGAAGTCTGCAACTGCACAGGCAAGGCCAGCACTTCTGATATTAAGCAATCCAAGGATACTGTGCAGACTCCTGACTTAACCAAGACAAATTTCTTCCTGTTTATGGTGCTAAGAATAGCATCCAGTATTGATATCCTCCAGACAAACCAGAAATTAAATACTCTGAGTTTTCAAAATTCTAACATCATGGTTTGTTCAGGACCCAAGTTAGATTTATTACAGATTTATTACGAGGCAGATCAGGCCTAGCTGCATGGACCAGGGGTTGGATTAGTCCTGGGCTATCTCTGGGACCAATCTAAGGGCAGGTAGGTTTTGTTCTGCAATACTATCTACTTGGGCAGAACCGAAACCTGGCATTCAGGTAGAACTACAGTCTCTTAAAAGAAGCATGGCAAAATATGATGATATAGTTGTTACAGGACCAAGACTTCTCACTGCTTTAGCATTTTCCACTGTGCCAGTTTTCCAAACAACAAGGAAAAAAATTGGAATAAACTAAGTTGCTTTGCTGAACGATAGAGCTACAATGATATGCATATGGAAACTAGAAAACTACACTACCTGGAATCCCTTTAAGCATGCTTGATATGTCTGATATTGTTTAGCTTTCAAGTAATTGTGAATCTTTAAACTCACCGACTGCAATAAAAAGAATGGAAAAATTGCTCTTGTGGTATATACATAAGGTTAGTTTGTGAAAAACCTACCTAAGTGCTTTTGCTGGAACTGCTCCACTGAACCAGAGCTGAACCCTGACACTGAAAGTTTGGTAACACTGGTTTGGAATACAGCCATTAACTCTTTTGTCACTAAGGGTTTGAGGAAGCCCAGTGAAAGTCTTGTGTCAGCTCCAGCGAGCAACTTAACAAATGATGACATTCTACAAATCTCTTTTCCTTATGTTATAATCATATGGCACATCTGTTGTGCTATTTATATGGTTTTAGTAAGTAATTTATATTTCAGTTCTGAGTTTGTATTTGAATGCTGTGAGGAACATAATGGAGTTTGGGTTCGAAAAGAAAAACCTGCCACTCTCACTCCAACCAGAGTGCCCAGCACAGCCCTTACTCTGTACACCAACACCATCAGACTGAGCAGGGACCCCAACAGCTCCTGTCAGACCTCAGGGCAGCCTTGGGACCTCAGGGCTCTTTTTGAGAGGTCAAAAGGTAACCAAGGAAAAACAACTGGTCCGCACTAAGCTTCACTAGGCATGGCCTGGCACTCCACTGTAACATTTCTAAGGTTTTGCAGAGAAAAAAATATAAAAAAGCTCAAACCTGCCACTCTGTGGTAAAGGAGGTTGGGTATAACATCAGAGATGAAATGTATTCATCATTCCAGCAGACAGAGTGTGTCCTTGAATTCAGTTCTCTTGTGGAAAAACAAATTTATTTTGCAAAATGAAGTCAGTATTTTCAATAAACAGCCATTACACAATTATCCAGCCCAAATGAAAGCAAGTAAAAATATGGAGCTAAGTTCCAAACCTGGAACTACGTGGCCACATTTTCATTGCAGTCCATGAAGTTACAACTATTTAGTGCACCTCTCAAGTCAGACCTATGTAATTTTGTTTTTCCAGATAGATGAAAAATGCAAAAATTCTTTTATTGCTTTTGTTTTATTTAAAATTAATAATGATATTCTATTGAATTAGGTTTTCTGATATTATAGGAGACTTTTCTTTTGACAACTTTGCTGGGTACTGGCTAAGCAAGTATTATTTCATGGGCAAGGGCTTCTGTAAGTTGCTGAAGCCAACACATGCAGGTGTAAATTGTGACATATGCATTAAACTGATTGTGCCAACTTCTGATATTCTAGTGTCAGAAGTGTCTGGATTTAAGTGTGGATCTTTCTGCTCTGTTTACAGGCAGCCCAGAGCTGAATTCAGATAAACTGTTCAGTGCCAGGTGTCACACAACACAGTCTGATGAAAAACAAATGTCTACAGTGGTTACAAATAATAATAAAAAAAATTAACCCAGCCATATTACAGTTCTGACTTAGTCACGACTCTGGGGAGGAAAAACAACTGGGCTCCACTCCTTTTCTCGCTCCACTTCAGCCAACAAAGAACTGCTTGTTTCATTTATTTCCCAGAAACAGCATTAGCCTTCCAACAAGGTCAGCAAAAAATGCTGCTTTTCAATCCTGGTGCATTTTGTTCCAAAAATCTGTAAAGTATTAAAGCCAAAAGCTGCCCTACCCCAGTGCACAGAGACTCCTTTATTCAGATTTCTGAGCTGAAAATAGCTGTACAGAAATTTCCCAACAGTTTCAACTTTTACGTTCTGTGATATTCACATTTAACTAATCTTTCCCATCTTCAATGATTTAAGCTTAAAAAAGCCCAAACAAACAACCTGCAGGTGCAATATCAAAGCCATGATTTAGCAGGAAGTTATTTAAAAGATTAAAGATTTACTCTGAAAGCACTTTTAACAATAAATCAGTAGGAACAAATAATGGTGGGGGCTGCTTGAGTGTAGAGACAGCTTTAACGATAATGACTAATTATTGATGACCATTAGAGTTTAAAATATTTACTAACTTACTTTCACTTTTGTTTCATGCAATCTTCAGCTTTTGCATTTCATTCAGTTTGAAAGGATGTGTGGAGGATTTCACACTATGGAAATGGCCCTCCACCCTTGCACTGCCACATATTTGGATTACTAACACTGAGGGGAAAGGCTTGGTACACTAACAGGAATTTCTTTGTGTCAAAATTAAAAATTAGTAGATTTTGAAACAATGTCAACATCTCTCTTGAACACATCAACTTTTCACATTTCAGATTTCCTGGATAGTCAGTTGCTGGTTTAAAGGTGTGTGTCCACCTGGATTTAATTTACCTGATACTGAAATTAATTCCTACTAGTCTCCCAAACTATCAACAACTGTCCTTAAAAAATAAATTACTCCATTTGAAATCACTTAATAAATTCCTGGTCAGAGACTTTAATTGCAAACAACCAAAACCCCCTCGTTCTTTTAATTTTCATTCTGCGTCACAAAACTCTCGTTCCCACAGAAGGGGCAAGTCCACCACAATGCTTTCAGCTCTCCTGTAAGTAATCACCAGAAGCAGGTGCCAAGATTATTCACACTGACCACAAATGAATTGTGTTTGCTTCTTTCAGGATATCCAGTAATTAAAAATGACCTGGAACAGGAAACTTTTCCACTGTGCAGGTGGTGTGAGAGTGCAGGCTACACAGAAGGAAAAACACGTTCCTCTCCATGTCACGGATTTCTATTCCCATTTCCAGCCAAGGCAAACCAAGCCTTGCAAAATCTAGACCACTTCATGGCTGTTAGTTAGCACTGAAACACATACCACCTGGTTTGGAATACTTTGGGAATTTCTGTGTTCCCATCTCCAGAGACTCACTTTGACACAGAAACCAAAACTGCCTTTTATCGTCCTTAAACAATGGTAGCTACACCTCTTTTGTCATGGCAGGATATGGAAACTTTGTTTCATGTGTTTATTGCTCCTAGACAGGATTATTGCATTGCTTTATTGCTTGGATTTCCTGTCTGATGAAAAAAATTAAAGCAGAGGCTAAGTGCTGTAACTCCCAGTTATGCAGACATAATTAAAGTACCATGTGCTGAAAGCTAAACTTCTTAGGTTAATGCACAATTTTCTATTAAATAGCTAGTCATCAGTTTAAGAGGCTCTTCACATTAAAAAATTCTACTGTGTAATATCTGATGTCCTTCATCTTAGAGAACCAGTGAATTAATATTGAAAGCCATGCCTGCTTTATCACTTGGGTCATGCCTGCTGGTGGGTCTTGGCAGAGGTAAGGTTCTCTTTTTCAGCAGGGAAAGAAAAAATCAAATAGTTCTCCACTTGGAGATTGATACAGAAAGCAAATGTGGTTGAACTTTCAGGATCAACACATACACTGACACTAAACAAATTAACACTGGGCTTTTCACTGTGTTCTGCCTGAACTGCTTGATCTATAAAATGGAGATAAATATTACCAGCTTCTGCCAGATATGAGCCATTTTGTTTTATTTTTCTTATACTCTGTATTTACACATGATCTGATCAGGTGAAAGTGGAGGTGCCAAGTGGAAACTAAAGTACATGTAGCACCCTTCTCCCTCTGCCAGAAATTATTCCTAAGTGTGTGCGTTACATGTTCTGAAACTGCCCCACTCAGTGCTGATGATACAGCACCTTTTTCCATTTTGAACCCTAACCCACACCAGGACCTTCTCCTCTGTCACCAAGGATTCCTGCACCCGAGTGCACAAAGGAGTGCACAAAGCCCTGAGCTCCTGCTCTGCTCTCACCACTGACTCCGGTTTCAGCAGGAGGCCAAGTCAGAGACCTCATAAGGCCCCTTCCCACGTAAGATCTTATGTGCTGGACACAACCTTAACTTGCTGTGCAAGGCCTCAGTGTGTGGGAACTCATCCAGCTGCTCTCCTTACCTCAGAACAGGCATCCTCACCTTTGTGAGCTCACAGATCTCCCAGCAGCTGTCCCTCCATTCAGTATAACTGAATGAGGCCACAGGTTCTTACCAAACCTCTCTGAGGATGTCACTGGCAGAGAACTGATAAACCAGCAACACAGAGAGAAACTAAAACAATCTCCTCCAGATATGGATAAGAGTACAGCAACACTGGAAGCCTCAGAAACTATAACATAAGGATCTTTATGATTTTTTTCCCCTGAAAATAGGCATATTAACGAACTCATCTTGACAATATATGTTATGAGGTATTATGTCAGTGTACAGAACTAAGAGAGATGTGGGTACATTTTCTGAAGGCAGCATTACCTGGGCCAACACACACCATGTACTAACACAATGATTTATGAGTTGTGAAATCAAGTTACCAACCATAATCACAGACTAGCCTCAGTCAGAAGGGACCTCAAAAGACTGCATTTCCAAACTTACATGGAAAATAATACATTGTGAGATTAAAAACAGACAGGGTAATAGAAGATGTTGCAGCTCTAACACATAAAGGATCCACACAAACACATCTCTGCCTGTTTCCATGCTCCAGCTCTTGTCACTCCCACCCTGACAGTCAGGTCATGACTGATTGCAGCATTTAAAAGCCTTTCTGCCCGTCAAACCCATCTTTGGGCACATTCTCATGAGTCACACGAGTTCTCCTGTGTACCAGAAGGGGTAAAACCAGGCACACCTTTCTGTAATTGCTGGTCCTGGACTGTGCACTGTGAAGAGGCCACAGGGACAGTGGTGGCCGGGCACTGGGGAGTGTCAGTAAGGTGTGACCTGGCTGGGGGCTTGAGTTAGATTAAACACCCAGTTTAACCAGTTTCCAGGTAGATACATTGAAAGCCCCTGTCCAGGCCCAGACAAACTCAGAGGCACTTCACAAAGTGGCAGAGCGCCCAAAAGTCTCAAACCACCAACCCCTGGGTGCTGCTCAATACCCCTCTGAGTCCCTCAAGTGGGATGCAGAGTAACTGTGTCTCACAGACTGCAGCTGCTGTTTGCTCTGAGGCCCAAATGCCATCTCCAACTGAGTCTTCT
Source organism: Campylorhamphus procurvoides (assembly GCA_013396655.1). Lineage (NCBI taxonomy): Eukaryota > Metazoa > Chordata > Aves > Passeriformes > Dendrocolaptidae > Campylorhamphus > Campylorhamphus procurvoides. The sequence continues at coordinate 95,500 of WBMV01000518.1, forward strand.
GAGGTTTTTTGCAGATAGTCTGTTCTTTCTGTATGAGCTTTTGAAGGAACCCACACAGAAATTCCAGATAATTTAAACAGACAACATAAATGCCATTAGAGGGGTTTATTACTTTATGTCAAAGTAAGTTGCAGACTGTTAAACTTGGAAAACATCTAAATGAAGACCAGATTGTGCTCACCCACTGGATGAAAAGTACAATCACAAAAGAAATTTCTTTAAAACAGTTTGAAGGAAAAAGGATGGAAATAACAATGGCTTTGAGTGTTGCATAATAAGAGAAAAACCACAAAATAAGCAGCATTTAATGAAAAATTGTTGCAAAAGAAACTTTTGTAAGATTGAATTTTTCCCCTAAATCTTGCTACACATAGTTCAAAATCATCTTCCACAATGTTCCTGCACCAGGGAGTGCCATGAAGGCAGAACAACATCTGCAGCTCAGACTCAGGTATTCCCACAGGGGCCTTTACTCAGGCAGCAGTGGGACCCTCAGCTCAGAGCACTGCAACTGCTCCCTCCTTCCCCTTGGACACTGAAGAGTCCTTGTGGATTGCTCTCCCTGTTCAGGGACTTGGGCCTGGTGTCTAAAATAGGGATGTACAATAACCTCTCCTTCCATACATGGCCCTTGTGTGACTGAATCATTTACTGGCAATAGATAATTAATGCCATATCAATCAGCTGAAAAAGACTGGTTTAGAATGGGCAGAAAATTAAGACCTGTGCAGATTCTGCATCACAGTAAATGTGATTTTTGAAGTTTTTAGGAATATGCAAGAAATAGAGTGTTTCTGCTTGTCTTCTGTCAAAGGCTGATCATCTTCCCTCCTGCTTCCCACAAAATACACAGTTAAAAGATTCCTATTAATGTTGTACTTTTCTTAGTACATAAATTTACAAACTGTCTTGAAAGAACAATGATGGTAAAATGTTAGGAAAAAGCACACTGAATAAGCCTGAATATATGATAACCTGGAAGAATATGCTTTCAGTCTCTGTGACAAATTTTGCTTTTCATTCATGCACTGAATTTCGTTCTGGTGAGTAAATCAACATAGAAACTTGACAAGTATGTGTTACTTTTCTGTAAATTTAACAAGATCCATCAAACAATGGATTCTGACGCCTTTGCTCTGTAACATTCAAAAAGCAGTGCTTTAAATGTTAGTATGAAAACTAACACTGCTGAAGTGTGTAGCTTCATGTATAGCTCATGAACAGACAAGATAAAACCACAGTAAGAAAAAACGTAGAAAAATACAGCAGATTTTTTTAAGGTAGGACTACTAATTTCAAACAACTTTCACAATGTGTTTCTGTATTCCTCCAGCAAAGGCATACTATGATTTGGTATCACAAAGTCACACTCTGTGCTTTGATATAATGTTTATAAGTGTCTTTGTACAATTCCCAGCAAATACTGCTGAAAGGAGTTTATAAACTGAAGCAACAACCTGTACAGAACAGACAGTATTTTCCTCCTCTTCATAACAAGTACAGCAAGGAAAACACATGTGCCAGTAACTGGAAGTGCAGTCCAGTGTGCAGACCTGAAATACTTAAATCCTTTTCTTTTAAGTGGCCCATCTTAAGAAAGACTTCTTTTAATTGCCACAGTACAAAAACAACGCTAAGGCAATAGACAGGTACAGACTTCATTAGCTAAAAAGTCATAAAATTAGGGTCAGAAGAGTGACTTTGCTGGGTATCCAGTCCCCCCTTCTCCTCTGATATCTGTGGGATCATAGAATCAACTAGGTTAGAAAAGACCTCTGAGACCATCAAGTCCAACCTCTGACCTAACACCCACCTGCCTACTAGGCTATGGTGTGTTCAAACAGGTGGACTGGAAAATAAGGGACTGTGATGCTGAAATTAATAACATGGTGCTGGAAGCTACTCAGCTGTGCAAACAGATTTGCTTCCTTACAAAGCATCATAGCATGCCTTTGAAAGCCACCAGAATGAGAAGAAGTTCATCAAGATATATTGAGAAAATGTCAAATTGACAAATATGGAGACTGTGTAAATTTTTACATACTATTTCTACCGGGAAATTCAATGACCGATCTGAACCACTATGCCAAGAACTACATAAATACCTACAAAAGTGGAACCTCATCATATGTGTATGTGAAGGGTGCTGAATGAAACACAATCTGTATCTGATGGGACAGATTTTGAGTTCTGTGGAAATGCCCTTTCTGGACACCTGAAGTTCCTTCAAAAGTAGTTTCTTCATTAGGTGTACACTTTTATTTCTCATCTTTTGTATCTCAATAAAGACCCTCCTCTAAAATTCAATATACCTGTGTTTCAGTACAGGATTTGGCTTTGATTCCCTTCCACTAACAAACTGAGGGAAAAAGCATGCTGGACACTGTCCTGACTTAGGGCACCTCCTTTGTTTTTTAACTAGGGACAGTGTACTAGATGTCAACATAAGCGGAGGAGTTGATGTGAACAAAAAGCCTGCTGTCCTATTCTTACCTCTTTGCCATTCCAGCACTGCTATAAACAGACTGACACACTTGCAGCTGTGCTTTGAAGCCACAGTGGAACAATTGGTAGCTTTACCATATGCTCTGACACTCTGCAGACCCCCTAACCTTTCAGATCTTACACAGGTTTCTCCTGCAGATATCCACCCTTATGTTATGATTTGCTACTGCCAGCTAAAACACAGAACATAACCCACACTCTTACTGCATATATTCAAGCAGGGCAGTTGTTGAGAGAAAGGCAGAAGAAAGAACTGAAGCTAATTACCTCAGAGGTCAGTCTAGGTGTTCCTTATAAATGTAGGGCAAAAGGAAACATGCCCATTGCACTACTTCTATTGGTGACCATTAGCAGACAGAAGTTCACCATTTTACTGGCATGTGAAGAGACAGCCCTGATGAACCACACCACAAATGAATAACTAAGAAATCATGAGATCAACTGAACAAAAATTAACCAGAACAAGAATCTGCTGTGTTTTTAAGACTACCTATTTGACACAGTTTTGTGATTTTGAGCCTGCAAGCTCAACTATGTGTTCTCATTTTCTTGATGCAGTAGAAAAGTTAAAGCTCCAGAAGTGAAATATTACAGATTGTTGGGGTTTTTTTCCACTTACATATCTTATTTAACGTTTTCCATTTTCATGGTTTTATTTGCACTAAGACTCATTTCTGGCAACAGCAGACAAATGTAAGTTGATTAAATTTGCACTTAAAGTGCTAAACAGTGCTATAAAAGTCTGTAGGTAATTCATACTGAAAACCAGACTTTTTAGTCTTTTCCAAGTTGCTTCTAGTGCAGAACCCCATTGCAAAAGCCCCATCACCATCAAAAAACTACCAAGCAAACCATGTACACTGTGACCTGAAAAAACACAGGGCTGTCTGCAGACAGGTCATCCAACAGCTTGGACATGAAATGGGGCTTGTGAGAGCTTTATACCACCTCAAAACAGAAAGAACTTATTTTTCTATGTTTTCTATGTTTAACACTACATCAAAAATTTGTCACAGAGGCTCTCAGCTAAAATGCATGAGATTTAGATACTCAAACAGAAGGAATTCACTTGCTGCCAGCTCTACAGAGGGAGAAATAGGTAAATGAAGGGGAGAACATACTGCTAGGTCTGATGGCAGAAGGAGAGCTACTGTCTTGAATCAAAAATCACTTTGATTAGCAAATCAGGAGAAAGTCTCTCCTATCTCCTGTGTTTTCAGAGAGGTGCCATGCAGTACTTACTGAGATTTGGCTGAGACATTGCCATGGGCCTCTGTGGCAGTGGCGTGGAGGTGGCTGCAGGGTGGTGACTGTGACTAACGTGATTCAGCGGCTGGTTCAGAGGCTTTCGAGGATCTTGCCATGTGGTAATTTTTTCTATGTGACTGAGAAAAAAAAGATAGAACACAAGTTTAACAAAAAATATCCAATGTCCTAGTCTTATTTGTTTTTCTTATCCCACATCTGTCTGCCCTTCTCATCTTACTCTAACCCGCCTGAAATTATCATCTGGCCCTTTATTTTTTGCTTCTGATCTTTTGCCCCTGCCAGTCTAAGTTCTTTTGCCTTATTGTTGAATAACTACTTTTACTGGAACTACTGGTGAATTCTGCTGTGATACTGAAAATCTGTAATACACTCATCTTCCAGATTATTCAGTTGCCCGAAAGGTTTTTACTCTTGTCCTACCAGTCTTCTTCTGCAGACTCAATACCTGGCCATTTCTCATTCAGCAATATGTAGTCATCTGGCTGAGTTTTGTGAAGACAGGTGTTTGTCTTGCCAAATCCATCTGCTTTCTTCCTTCCCACACCACGAAAACTACTCTGTCTGTATGTCTCCAATACCAGAATACAGTCCCACTACTAAACCTGGCAGATGACAGCCACCTGACTTATGTGTAATCCCTAACTTCTCTGTAAAGATACTAACAGTTTTTATTGCAATATAGCCAGCAATGTACCTGCCACTCCAGTTTGTAAACTCTCTGTATGTGTATTACCTTGAAAACAATGGAGTTGTGTATAAATCCACATAGATTTTACAGGGAGATAACTATAACAATGATCACTGTAAAATATTTTTGGCCACAGAATTCACTGGGGAAGGAACTGTGGTTTTGTTCAACTGAAAGTTTACACTGCAATGCATCTGTTTTTAAAGAAACTTATCAGGACAAGGATTTTAAGGATCATCATGTAATTCTATTAGAAATAAGAAACGAAAAGGGAACTCTGTTAAAGCAATCAATGGTCTGGTATCTATCAAGGGATTACCTGGCTCCAAGCCCAACCAACTAACCAGGCTATGGGTTACTGTCTGCACTTGGATGGGTTCTTCTCTATTAGTTTTTTTGTTCAGAACAAGTAAGTCTTTAAGAAGAACATGTAAAGAAGGACAAAAATTTAAATATTCTATGTCTGAAAAACCATTTCAATCCAACTTTCATGAAAGCACAGTGTAACATCCCCCTTACTGTGCTCAGTCTTGAGCTTATCATTGCTTTTGATGACACTGGTGGCATGGCCACCGTTGCTGTCACCACTTCATACCCAGCTGATAACCACAAGTATTTCCCAAGCAAGTTTCCATACACATTGAAATGTACATCTCAGGTATTACAAAAAATAATGTGAATTATAAGTGTGTGTGGGGGAAGAACCTAGACCATTTTTAAAGAACAGAAAAAAGTGCCACTGTCTTTATTTAGTCTGTAGCCATTTTCTTTTCCTAATATTTTACACTGTATATACACAGTTCCCAAACCCTGACTGAAGATCACACTTCCAAGTCAATGCTTCTTCTAAGCTGCTGAGTCACTTTCTTTCTACACAGCTTCTAGAGCATTTATCATTCACAATGAGACCACTCACCACTGTTTCTCCCTAGCATTAAAACACTTTATTCACTCCTCATTGTAAATCTTTTTTACATTTTAGTTTTTCCTTTTACTTACATTTCTAGAATAAGAATTCCTGTATATGGCATAGGAAGCTAAAGAGCCCCAAACTTTAATGATACCTTACCTCATCTATAATACTGAAATAGAGAGAACTATGTAGATATGCAAGGAACTTTCAAGACTTGTATTAATAAGATTCTTATCTGAGGCACATACAAACATGACAGAGCAGTCCCAAAATCCATATTCAAATTTTCATTTAAATTTTTTTATAACCAATTTTTGCAGTCCTTATTATTATTATATATCCTAGGGTCAGAGGTGGCCATTTCTCAAGAAGGTCTCCATTCATAAATAAGGAGGACAGGAATACAGAGTTAATCTTAGCTTCTATTTCTGCATCACAGATGAGACTGATGAGGGTCTCCACAGGCAAAAAAGATGGTTCAGTGGTCTCACTGAAATCTGGGCAAATTAAATATTTACAACTCAAAGGGGATACACAGGAATCAGTCAAATATGACACAGAATGTGCTCCCACAAATGCCCCCCCCGGCTGCCCAGATCATGGCATTCCCACCCATAAAGTCCTGTGATGCCCCAGTGCAGCAAGTGGCAAATTGCATCCCAATGGTGGTCCCCCCTCAGAGAAAAGTTAAACCAAAGCTTGGATCTAAACAGCTCAGTATTTTACTAGGATTTCATGGTTCTGTTTCATCTGTTGTACCTCAGGCTTTTCTTAAATGTCTCCTGTTTGGGTGCCTGCCCCCTGCTTTGAAATGTCAGTGTTCTCCAGAATTGGTGCTGCTGCCTCCTGCATTTTTAAGTGCAAGGCTCTAATCCCCCACTTCCACTGCAGTCATGCCAAGGCAGCTCAGGGAGTTTAAATTAGCAAGCAGTAGCATGAAGGACTTGGACTTGCTTGTACTCACTCCAACAACAAATGTATCTCAGTGGGTTCTATTTTCAGACCCCTTTTTATCCTAGTATTAGGAAATTCAGAGCTACTCATCTAAAAAGGTTTAAGGGGAACAGAAAAGAATGAATAGATTATTCCGTAAGTGCACTCTCACCTGAAAAAAACACAAATGCAGAGTTTGTCTAACAGTAGCTTTTTGGGGTCCTTTCTCAGGGCTTGGACACAGGGACTGAGCCTGATTTTGTGACTGTGCTCACATCACAGTGAAGCTGCTGCTGGGAACTGGTGGCTCCCCAGCAAGCAGAGCCCTCTGTCCTGACTCATGAGCCCCTCCAAAGGGCCCAGGCTCCTCTGCCCTGGAGCAGCTCCAGCCACCCCACCATGCCAGACATTGGGAAATCTGTTTGCACCTCCTGTCACAGGGCCAAAGCATTGCCCAACCTTCCCTCTGTCCCTCTGCTCCCTGTAAACAACAACAGGACAAAAAGGAAGTGTGGCTGAAGTCAGAGCCCACTCACAGTGCTCTGACACTGTCTGATGTGGCAAATAGGCCTTTATACAGATGGAAAGTTTTGTAAATTTAAGAAAATCACCTCGGGGCCACAACATCCCAGTCTATTGTCTGAGCTTGCTTGTGGTACTGCAGTGAAATTTCTGGTAAAACTACAGCCAGAGCCAAGTCCCACACTACTCCAGTAACCACTGCCATGCAGGATCCAGCAGTAAAAAGGAAACTGTAAAAGCTCACAGAATCTTGGGGATCTGTAAAAGTCTGGTATCATCTATTTCCTAAAAACCTTAGCCCTATTATTTTTCTTAAAGTGACTTTTATGTCCTGCAGTCACAGGTGAACAAAACTTAAGGTATAAATAGAAATTATTTTTAGCTTTAGAAACAATTACCCTATGTGCATGTGTCCAACTCTTACAGAAATTCATGGAATATGTGTGTATATACAATAGTGCAATACAATCAAATTGGGCTTTCAAATTCTTTCACTATCCAGGATCTTTAGTATCACGGAAGTGAGTAAGTTCAAAAAGAAAGACCACAGAATGAATACCCTTTGTCATTAAACAGGGGATTCAAAAACCACCACAAGAATCTAAAGGAATGATATCTACTTAGTATAGTCTTATTTAAAAAAAAGGAGTCAGTCACAAGATTCCAGTTCACCTACAGAAAAAATCTCATGAAGTGACTTTCCAAAGTACAATTTTACCCCTTTAGGGTAAACAGAAACTCCCCCCCGTGTGCAAGTATTTAGTTCTGTGTAACAATTAGGATGAAAAAAATTCCTCTGCATATAAAAATAACCTTTTTTTCTTAATCAAATCTTTGATTTCATTTCCCTCATACACTTCATAATTATTTCCAGGCCTTGTGTCCATTCCTAGGAAACTTCAGGAAGGGAGAGATGAGACCCACTGTGTACAGAAAAATAAAAATACGGTTTGGGCAAAAAATTAACTCAGAGATTAGTATTTTTAAACGCTTACAAACAGCAGTTACATTTATTGGTGCATTTAGAGACCCCCAGGCCCTCTGCTCACTACAGAAACACCAGCAGCTCCCAGCAGGAGTGGGGCTGCTGTGGTGACCCCATGGGTGCCCTGCCTTAGGGTGGTGACTTTGGCTAAGGGTGGGACTGGGAATCTCGGAAGGGGATGAAGAGAATCAAGGAAATTCTATAATTAGGTGCTACTTCACAGCAGGTTATGGCAGCTGTTAGAACCAGTGGGAGGACAGGCTGGGGGTACCACAACAAGTAGCAAAATTCTTCCTCACCAGACGGGGCACAGCCTGCCAACCCCTCACCTTGCCCCTGCCCCTCTCCCACCAAGGCCAACTGGTACCAGCACCTCCTGACTCAGCTGACCTGGGGATGCACTTCAGTTATTGCCATCCTTCTAATCCTAAAAGTGGGAGGAATTTATTGTTCGCTAAAAACAGGAGGTGAGAAACAGTTTAATTATCTCTAATAAAACCTGTACATATGCTATGTGGTCCCTTGGATATTGAAAGGAAATTTGTGAATGTTTCTTTGTAAGAATCCTTCATTAAGCGCTCTTCTTAATTATTAGCAAATTATCTCTTTGCAGATATTCTCTCTTCTTCATGGCTATTACATGCACAAAAGAAGGGCAGGGTGTGGTTCAACAACTGCCTGAGAACAGTGTGTTCCATCTGTAAGATGCAGTTGGATGTCTCTGCCTTTGCCACGCTGCTTCTCCCCTTCTCTCTCACCACAGACTGGAAAATTTCAAGAGCCAAGTTCTGTTCTCATCACAACAGAAAAAGCCTTCACAGAAATTACAGCACCGTGTCTTAACATCACGCACTCACCTGTGCATTTGGTAACTGCAACTCATTAAAGTAGAGTGCAGCAGTTCCCATGATGTGAGAGCTGCCTGAAGGGACACTACAGGGACAGTCACTTCACGAGTGTAAAGCTTGAAAACCATGCAATGATTTCAGTAGGGCAGCCCAATTTTTACAGCATGTCACTTGTTTACAACTCTGTTAAATACAAACTTCAGTGGAAATGGGACTGAGTTAAATTATGATCTGAATCACATCCTGTTAAAGAGAATGAGCTCTGCCCTGAGCCCACACAGAACATGTTTGCAGAAAACCCCTGATTGGCATTGACAGTTTACATGCCAGAGTGCAGACAAAGCATCAATGTCATTAGGCTGGCAGTTGTCTCAGTCTTTTCTTTCAGCTTATGTTTACATTACACACACAAAAAAAGGAATGTGAAAAGTTTCATACAATGAACTCAGCTAACTCAGTGTAGCCTCTCCTGGTCCTCTCACGGTTGGGCATTGTAATACCCTCGTTCATTACCTAATTACACACTTTTTCCAGAAGTGCCTGCTTTACTCACTAGATGCATTTCACTATTCAAACGCTCCATTTCTGACGTGCTATGAATTATTTTAACTAACACACAGCTTCGTCCTATACCTACTGCAACATTTTCAGGCTCTATTCTAGTGACAGGTGTAATAACCTATCTTTAAAAGATAATGAGTAGATCATCACATTGCGACTTCAGAGATCTCCACTCAATTTTGCAAGGCTGTCCCATTCTACAGATCAGAGGCACAACATATTTAGAAGTGTTTTCAGGGAGCACTTTGAAACATCTAGCCCCTGATCCCACAAAATAAGTATGGCTTTTGTGTTCAAAACACAAAAAAAAATTTGCCTATTCTTTGGACACTTCCAGAGCACTCCCTGGCACTTCAGAGTGGCCTGGAGAAGTCAGTCCATTCTGCAGCTGTTGCAAAGCACTCGGGGTGCCCACCCGACCCCTCAAAACAACTGCTGGCACAGCCACAACAGCTGCTCAGCATTATTTCCTAGCCTCAGCAATTTAATTATATGCTGACATTACTCACTGTTAATCAGGAAAGCACAACATTTTGCCTTATTCAAAGCCAAAATGTTAATAATATTTTGCAAAAATCATGCACACTATATACATGCAAAGGGAAAATACCCTTTAGGTGGAAGAGCTTAAAGCTGCATGCCACTGATTCCATTTCTGCTGTTCAACAGATGGAAAGAATAAGAACTTATCATTCCTGACATCACTAAAAGCACATAAACATAAACTCCAGTATCTCCCAATCACTTCTCTTACAGAGCACAGAAATTAATAACATTCAACAGTTCAAGCCCTCATTGCTGTGGGAGCTCAAGTGAAGCTCTGCCATGTTCTGACCTGCAGCTTTAGCTGCTCAAATTCATGGCACTTGCTTTTTCAGACACCAATAATGTTTCATGAAAATTTCATGAACCTTTAACAAGGAGCCACAATGTAATTATTAAACTGATTGAACCATGGACTCTGTTCCCCTAATGCATGTTCATCATCATCTCCAATTTTGAAGCTGGAACATTACATCTGTATTTGAATATTCATTATCCTATGCTAAGGAACTTTTTCAGTGAAAGAAGTTGCTCTTTTCCTGAATTAGTTTCAGCATAATTTGCTGCTGTAAAGAGAACTTTGAGAATGTCCTGCTAGCTCCCCTGTAACTGACTGATTCCATTGTTGATGTACACAGAGGCCTTAAAACACATTAAACCAGTTACACAAATGAAAACAAAACACCCTTTGAGTTCTATTGACAACTTAACCTTTAGAATTTGGACGAAATCCCAATTCTTGAGAGAAAGGAAAAAAAGGTACAGAATGAAGCTATTATATAGAACATTCTTATGAGATTTTTAATGTATACAATACATAGCAGCATTAATACATTTGTTTACCTGATGCATGCCTGTAGCACTCACATTTAAAGAGACATATTAATGATTCTATTAAAGCCATGTCTATTTTATTTTGAGGGGAATGTAATACTCTGAAGACAAAGTATTCCTTTGTGAGAGATACATGACATTTTCAGATTAATGAAGTTTCCAAAATCATTAAGTTACAGAATGAGAGATAATTAATTGCCCTCTACTTGAGCTAAAGGGCTATCACCAGGTTTTGTTGTGAATGCCTCTGTTTCCCAATATAAAAACCTTGTCAAAAGGGACCTTATTTATGAAACAGTCAGGGTTTACATACATAAAATATAAAATGGTGTTGTCTTGTAACAAGAATGAGAGCAGTGGCCCAACCTAAAAAATACACTTTGACTACCATGATGGCATTTCTAGACAAGCTGTTATTACTTTAATATATTCTGCATTCCAGTAAATTAATAAATTAATAAATAAACAAACAAACAAGAACTCTCCTTCAAATATGCAGAATCTCTTTATAGGTCCCTAGAACTTCTTTCCACAGAAGCACAATAGTTGTTCTAACTTTTTCCTATGACAAGCTGTCTTTTTCCAGTTCTGTTTGGTCAGGGTTTCCAACCCCTAACACTGACTAGCTTGAGGAACAGCTTTCCCAAAGACAATTCTCCTTCAGTGGAAACGAAGCACTCTGGCTCAAAATACACACATTTGTGTAAAGCAGTTCCTGGTACTGCAGCTCTCAGTCAGGGATCATTCTCACAACCTCTGCTTTCAGGTCAGTACATTTATTAAGCTCCAAAAAGGTCAAAATAAATTCTGCTCTCTGAACTTCACAGGCAGAAATTTCAATAGGAATGCCAATGGCTACAGCACAACAGACATGCAGAGCCCAACTAGATACTAAAACATAATTTTGTTATTCCTTTTTCCCTCCAAGCCCCAAATCCCTAACTCTTCAAACCAAGATCTGCATCTTGTAGTAAGACTTTTAGTTTCCCAAAGAGCAAATGCAAAAGGGTTTTCTCCTACGATTAAGTTACAATATAAGCAACTAAAAATAACATTTCGACAAAAAAAATCATTCAATGTATCAAAATCATACCTATTGAGATGACTAAAATTACCTTTTCTACATTTTTCTACCATAATAGCAGCTATGAGGTAGCTCAAATTATTTCAAATATCAAGTCACTCAAATCTCTCAATATTTTAAAAAATATTTTTTTTGTTATTGAAAAATTGCCAGGAACAACTTTGTGACTGGTACCTGTAAATGCTGACGTTTTATTCATTTTCCCATATTCAATGCATCACACTTTTACTTTTGTCTAACCACAAAGTCTGTTTTTCAGTCCCTGCTCTCCTTTCAGTGTTACATGGTGTAGAATAATCACAGAATCATAAAACCTGTGTGTCTAAAGTTAAATAAACACTATAAATCTCTTTTCTCGTGTGTGTTACGTGCATAAGGACATGGCCATGATGGAGTTGTACTGTCCAAGCATTTCTGTAAGGTCTGTACTGACCCACCTGCCAGTCAGTGGCACCTACACATGGGGATGTCCTTGCAGACACTAACACCAGGAGGGGATCCACACCTATTTCAAAAGCAGTCAATCAAGCAGCTTGTCATTACCCTGCAAACCTCAAACTTTTAGATCTCATTCACACAGCAGCAAAAAATCTCCAGATACCACAGGCAGAGAAAGACATTTCCTCTGTAAAATAAATTCAATGGGAGAAAATCTGCTTCATTTAAACGAATAGTGAGACAACCATGACCTTGAGTGCATCCAGACTTATCTTCCTTCATTTGGAACGTTTTATCACTACTGAGAATATACTAAGGACAAAAGACAATTCAAGAGAAATGTAATTTCTAACAGACAGAAGGTAAAACCTCACTCTACTCGACAAAAATGGGATCAGGTTATAAATAATTTTTTCAGAAGTTTCTTACAAAACTCTGACTTCCAACATTTTGGTTCCAGCTCTTCAGAAAGTTTTAGTTCACAAAGGTCAGGAGGTGTCCTACTTGGATTACTTTTTTTCTTTATGATTCCTGGTAGAGGTGATTAACAGATTAATTTTTCTTGGACCCTATTGCTACGTTTCATACAAGCTGATTAGTTCCCATGGAAGAAAAGGCAGGACAAATAACCACAGTAATCATCAGAGTTCAGAAAGTTGACCTTTTACAATCTCAAACTACTGTGTATCCAGGAAATCCTGCCAGACAGTCACTGTTTGCAAATGGTTGGGAAATGTGACCATTTGCCATGAAAAACAGATGAAAAGCAGGATCTGGTTAAAAGACCAAGTCTTTTCTCAAACAAAACCTTTCCAAAATAAAGAAACAATATCTCCTAGCTGACAGTTGACCTCAGCTGAGGAAGTGGGACAGTTCTGCACTGGTGCTCTCTCTACTTGAGAATTTTAAAATGAGACCAGAATTTCAAGTAAGATTTAGCTGAACATAAGCAACTTCTGTCAATTCTGACATGGTAGTAATATTCTGATCAAATGCAATCTATTTGAAAAGAAATCTTTTTAAAATTCAAGTACAAATGTGGACAAGCAAGGCTTCCCTTAAGCTGAGAATAATTGTAAAAATAGCAGATGTTTTAGCAATGTAGGTGCATCTCCCTGATTTCCAGTGGGGTGCCTTGTTTGGGGATTACTGGCACAAGCATGAGAAGTTGGGCTCATGGGACAGGAACACACTGTGCTGTATTCAAAAGGAGAAATGCTGTGATATGGAGGCAGCACAAATTAATGACATTATTAGTAAATCAGTCCCCAAGCCTATTTATTTAGTAATGCAAGAGAGTGACTGATCAGGTAATGTTTAGCCTATGCACTTAACCTGGCTAGCAAATACAATTGTGAGAGGAGGATGATGGTGTGGTGGAGAAAGAGGCTTGCTATCCTGAGAAAAGGTGTGGCACTTTTCTTAATATTAAAATGCTGTATAATAGCTACAAAAATGTTGCCGTTGACTGAAAAGAAAAACCAAAAAGCAAACCAAACATTAAAAAGGCAGTGTCATAGAATGTTGAATAATTTTCTAATAAGCCATTTAAAATCTGGTATCTAAAATCTGATTATTAAAATCTAGTAGGAATTAAATATACAGCCTGCAAGAAGTTTTCTCATCCTAATGAAAAACTGTGACATTCTACAGGCATAATGAGTTCAGAGAAGAGGAACAAAGTAAACCTATTTAAAACTTTATCAGGTAAAATTTAACCCTATGCTGACACTTTCATAATTTACAATAATGAAAGTGATCAGACTACTACAACACTGAGGGGGAAGAGCAATCATCCTGCATTTTCATTTTCAGTTCAGCTTCCATCAGCCAAAACAAAATCACAGGCCCTTTTTCCTCAGGTACAACTGAACTGGGACTTGAGCTCCACACCAGGTTCATGCCCCTAAAGCCACAACCCCACAGAAGCAGCCCCAGGGTCCTGGCATTACAGTCCATTACACAGCTTTGTGCAGTCACCTCTGCTCTGGCACAGACTGAAGCCAAGGCAGAGAAACCAGACAGGGCTGCTTTCCCTGCCTCATCAAGCAGCCTGTGTGCCAGGGGCCAGAGCAGAGCGAGGGGAGCAGCCTTTTCCTTCCAGAGTGCAACCAGCAGCAGGGATGGGAAACAGCTCCCAGCTCCTCCAGGGAGGGGACTGAGCAGCAGCCCCAGCACCAGGAACCTGAGAGCAGCCCCCAGGCCACTACCAGCTGAGCCACCAAAGCAATTCCCTTAAAATCTGCCCTCATCTTACTCATCTACTGGGTTCAACCAACAGTACATGGTTGGGGTTTGCTTTTTTTTTCTCCTCCAGTGTCACAGTATCTTCCATTACCAAGGACATTGTTTACCTGTTATTTCCATTGAAAGCACTGTCTATCAGTGCTTACACTAACTCCTCTCAAAATAAAAGGTGTTGCCTTAAGGAGTGAAGAAAAAAAACCTCCAGGCAACTTTTAGTAGGAGATAAGTGAACAGGAGTTTTAATGAGCCAACAGGCTCCAGGAATACATTCACACAGGAATCCCCCCTTTAGACCCTCATTACAAGATTTTATAATAGTGTCCATCCAATCCCATTCTGTTATTTCCCCCAGTCCTGCCCCGTTCTGCCCTTGGCACACCCCATCAGGAACTGGGTCTGGGGTCTTGGGACCCTTCTTTCATCATCGTCGTCTTCCTCACAGCACGTCAGGTCCTTGGAGGCCTTCCAAAGCTTCAGATTTGGAGGTCCTTCTGTCCCTGTCTTTATCTTGTGGTACAGGCTTCATGGGGCTTTTCTGCAATTCTACCTTGAAATAGAGACTAAACAACTAATGGAATTCAAAGGGGTTGATATAGAACGGATTTGGCATGTATAAACATTCAGCTACTGAAGTTATATTACTAGTACATTAGATCTACAATAACTTCTAACATCTATAAAATTGAAAAATCAAAAATCAAAGAAACCCTTAGGCATCAAGGGGGTCAAAATAAAGGATACACAGGAAACTAAAAACTGGACCTAATAAAGCGGCAGGAGGGATGTAATTTATAAACTCTGGATTTAAATTTGTAACCCTTTTCATTGCATAATTAGCTCAAATATCTGAGGTTTGACCTCATACAGAAAGGAAAGGCCAAACCAGCTGTGTGACCTGAAGAACAAGTATGTGTGCTTTGCTTAGGTTTAAAGTGATCATCATCTTGCTTTAGATTATTTTAAGTAATAAGCATGAAGTGAAAGTAAAATTAACTTAATAACAGATTAAGGACTAAGACACAGTCTCGTCATTACACCAATTATAAATGTCATGTCAACAAAAAAAGCTACTATTTTGATCTCACCAAGATGACATGTGATACAAAGGAACAGATCTGTTAAACGTGACTCTCAAAACTACAAAGGAAAAATAATAGCTCATATCCATCAACTTCAGTGACAGTTCTATAAAGATCCTATAAGCATCTTATAATGATAAACAATATTCTGCTCAACTAGCACTTTCCAATTAAATACCTCTGGGACCCAGTCAAATTTAGCAGCTCCATATCCCTGTCAGTATTTAAAGTTCCTGGCTTGCCAAGGGATAAAATAAAAACACCCAAAACCCCCCAAAAATGTATGGCAACAGAGACCAAATGTTGTGCTCCATCATCACACAGTGAAGGACTGGAACACAACACTGACCAGCTGCTCCCAGTCCTGCTGCAACCACTGGAAACCAGTATGCTAAAATACACTCAAAACATTTTTGCATTGAACTAACAAGCCATTACAAAATATATTACAAAAGTGTTGTCATCAAATTCTTATGCTTATTTAAAATGTTTGCTATTGATCTTCATAAACCCTCATTTTTTTAAAGAATTCCAAACACATGAATTAAACACAAAACTCTTTATATCCAATTGTAAAGAACTGCCTATTTTGTGCATGCAGACTGCACTGAAGCACAGAGGCACTTTCTTCCACAAAAGCCCTCTTTTGGAAGGAAAGTTCCTGCATATGATCTTTCTTTCAAACCGAGTCACCATAAAATTTAATAAACCTACATATGGTTTGCATTATGTATTTCTTCTTTATTAGTCATGAAAGCAAAACTTTGCCCTGTAAAATCCAATTTCTTAGAATTAAATCAAACCAGTAAGTTTTTTATCTGGGTTTTGAAATATTTGTATTTAAATGTTCAAACTAAGGTGATCTTATTAGGATTTTAAATTGAAATAAACATTTTTTTAAAATCAGAATTCAGTATAAGGGAAGACTTTGCAGGATTTATTTAAGCTTAGCAGAGATGATCTGCCAGATCAAGACTCTTGCATACCCCATCTGGAATTACACCACAAAATGAATACTCATTCAAATGCCTCAAAGTAATGAGTCAACTGTAAACTGCAATCTCTCAACAGGTAACTTTAAAAAATAAAAGCTGCAGTTTATTTAAAAAGTCACATATCAATTAAAATTTAAAGACTGACATAGCTTTGTCTCAAAAACCCTAAGGTAAACCACCAAAAACTAGCCTTTGAAACTCTTCATTTCTTGTAAAAATGCTGAAAGCTGAATGGCTGGAGAACACTTCCCTTCTGCCAGTACCTAAAACACAAGGTGCAACAGGGACCTGTACAAGAGCCAGGAAAGATTCAGGAGGCAGGTATAATCTTTGCAGTGATATGTTCTTTCTATATTGCCCCAAGACGAATTTTAGTTCAGAGGTTTTTTTCCTTCTCTGTTGTTTCTAGTACAGTCATCAAGGAAAAAAAAACACCATCACTTCCAAGAGACAAATTTATTTCTTACAAGAAAATTTGCTTTCTGCAATCAAAAGCCTCAAAGCAACGTTGGAGCTTGGGACCCTTGAAGATGCTGCAGAGAGCTGAGGTGCTGCCAGAGCAGCAGGGGCTGCCAAAGCACCAAATCCACGGGCATTGCTTTGGGCAGTGAATGTGCCAAGGCTGGGACCCCTCGGCCCCACTGCTGAATGGGACAGGAACCTGCAGCTCCTCCCAGCACTGCCCTGGCCAAGCCTTCAGCTGCACAAGGGCACCCATTCCTGGTGCTTCTGCACCTCGCAGGGGCTTTATAAAGGCAGGCAAGATAACCTTTCCACACAGGATTTCATCTATCTGCAAAAGCCAAAACTAAGCGTCACATATTTCCAATAGAGCTATTATTTAATTACAGTTTTGAGGAAGTTCATCCCTTGACAGGGGGCAAAAGCATGAGAATAACAGAAGCCTTTTAGCTTGACTTTTCCTTAGGACACATCCCACTGTCATGGGTATGAAAACACGAAGGACTAATCTTTGAGTTTTCACAATGCTTGTGCTGCTTTGATTTGAGGTTTTCATATGTGTAAGTGGGTTTTGGTTTTGTTTTTTATGGGTTTTTTTTTGACAAGATCATCTTAAATTGTCCTTCACGCGGTTCAGATAATAGGAGAACACAGGAAAACTGTAATATCCCCTCAGCATCTAACAAAGAGTTACTTCCAGTTTGCTTTATACCTTTATAAATTAAATTATAGGTAACAGCATACATTTCTTTTTTAGTTTGTCTTCTTTACAGTTTCCTGTTTTTTCTAGAAAAATGAATCAGATATTTGTTTCTCCAAGATAAAAGACCACTGAAAATATTGTTCTAGTAGAAGCCATCCTGACAGAAAAAGGAAATGTTCATGAGACAATAACCTCAGCAGAAGGCATGCTTTTATTAAAGCAAACCAGACAGCACCACAAAGCTACTAAATAAATACAAAGGTATGTCTGTATCGACAGTGCTCCTGTCTTATTTGCATCCCCATTTGTTTTATCTGCAAGCCACGCTTCTCTTTCACATTTTATTGTTCTACTCTTATTTACAATAAGGACCTGTGATAATTGGTAAGAAACACCATGTCAAAACCTCAAAATGTAATGGATGTTTTCAGAACTCTTTGACTATAAATATACAGCACCAATACCAGGATCAAATACAATAGCCAAGTTTTGCAACTGTTTGACAGGAGAATCAACACAGAAGTTGCTTTCTGGAATGTCCAGCATCTGAAACCCTTCTGGTGCCACAGACTGCTCACCCCTTTCCTGCTGCCACACAAACCAGGGACCTGCCACAGCAGCACCACACTTCATCCAAAGGGCTGGCAATGGAAGGTCATGGCAAATCTGCCAAATAACTCAAAAGATACATAAGTACATAGAATTTAAGGAGTCAAAGTTAGATCTTCCCTTTGTTCTCACAGCAAGTCTACTATAGAAAGAAAATAAACATAATAACATGCACCATTCAGTCACTGCAGATGACTTCTTAAAATAATGTTTCTTCATAGATCTGGGTAAATATTGGCATGGTTAATACCAAGAGCTATTTTTTATTTACAACTCATGGACTAGAATTGCAAAGTCTTTTGTGAAGTTACAGATATCAAAGCAGGATCTTTCCTAGCTTTGCCAAAGTATCTTTTAGAACATACCTTTACTGACTACTCTCAGTGTTGAATGTTCAGCAAAACCTTCATTTCTTTCATCAGTGACTTACTGTTGTATTGTCAGTAAGTCATAAATAGTTTCACTAGAAATCTCTTTTAGGCTAGTTATTCAGTTTTACATTGTCTGCTCTCTTGCAATGGCATAATTTCATTGATTTTCTGCTGCCAAAAAGTCTTTCAATAGCAAACAAAAATCAAAATGCCAACCATAAAACATGAATAAAGAAGTAGAGCTCTCTACTACCTCTAATAAAAAGTTTTATCTAAAATGATAATCTACTGTTTGGGTGATGACAGGGCTGAGAGACAATGATGACAGCATCTGTGAAAATACCGTCCCGTGGTATTTTCATTAATTTTCATTCATTAAGGGAATGGCTGTCAAAACATGACACTTGCTGCATTCTCTGCAGTATGAAGGGATGGCAAGAATCACTGGCATCACTGCACTCATCCCTCTGGCAAGGCTACTATGTCAGCTAGAGGAGTCACAGGTTGTAGAGACACACATGTATTCAACATTAAAATCTGTTCCCCAACTTCCACATTGACTTCACTCACATCAAACCCTCAGTTTTGGTGTGTGCTGAAGGAATTCTGCCATACACATTTACAAAAAAGTATTTTTTCTCAACCTCTAAAGGTAAAAGCACTTATATTTCTGTTTAAATATATACAGTAGAGCAAGTAAAACATGACTAGGGAAGTGCAGTATCAAAACCAAATGTGAAATAAAAAAAGCTCTTGTGAAGAATTCCCACAGTAAACTCCCCCCTTGTCAGCTCCAGAGTGCTGAGCTTTTCCTCCATCCCCCCAGAGCTGCAGAGTGTTGCCCACACAGCACGTGCACTGATTTCCTGAAGCCAAGCCTGCCCAGTTGGAGTCCCAGCACACCTGCCCCAGGTGAGGGCACTGCCAGGAGGCTGCACAGAGGCTGCCACAACACAGACCTGCCCATGCTTCTCTGGAAGGAACCACATGGAACACATGGCCAGATTAGAAGAGCTGCTTTTGGCCAGACTAGCGGACTAAGCAGACAATCCATAGCCTTTCTCAAGTGGCAATTACTTTTGTTTCTGAAGCTTTTGAAAACATACTAGGAGAAAATTCTGAAAACAACTTTGGCATTTCTACCTTAATGTTATAAAAGGCTGCTTAGGCAAACAAACAACACCAAGCAGTTTGGTTTTGTTCTTTCTTTCTTCCTTCGTTTTTAAAAAAAGGTGACTCCAAACCAACATCCCCAAATGATTTATCAGTTAAAGAGATATTTGGAAATAGGGTCTGAAAATCTCACAAACTCCAGGTGGGTAACACTGCAAAAGGACATAAGCTTACACGGTAAGAAAGAGCTTCCATGGAGCAATATTTAAGGTTTATTCCTGTACACTGTCTGCTTCAATACACAGGAATTTCTCATGGACAAGACCAGATGCTGAAATGCAGCCCAGAAGCGAAGGCACAGGTGACGTGATTTCCTCAGTCACAGCACAACAGGAACCACACTGCTGTTTCCTCCAGCCTCGAGCAGCTTCCCAGGGACTCCCACTTCCTTCTGCCCAGATCTGCTTTATTCAGGGGCTTCACAGGGAAGGTGAAGACTAAGAAAAATACCTCCATCAAGAAGTTTTGAGAAGTTTTCTTTAAAAGTCCACACAGAATTTAAGGCTCACAGTTCAAATTCTATTTTTGGGTTTGGAAGCAAAACACCTTGATACAACCTTTAAAAACCCCTTGACTGAAGACTGTTACTGCATTTTGTGATGCTCACACCCCTGCTCATCAATCAAACATTAAAAAACAAGAACGTAGAACATTTGATAAAAACAACAGCAGATAGACTAGGAAAACTGACTGCAGGTAGAAAAAAAGAAAGATTACTCCTCATACAAGAAAAAAACTCAAATGTCCCATGGAAGTTTCCTGCTATTCTCAGTCTTGGAAGAATGTCACCCAAAAATGATTAGGGACAGATCAATACCCAGTGAAGAAAAAGGAGCATTTTGATCAAGAAAACACTAAGGAGTCCAGAGACATATGAGGAGCCAAACAAGTTACTGCAGGAAAAGCTGTGTCTGGACTGGCAGAGATCTCCCATTGCTGATGCAGATGCTGTGAGCCAAGAGGAGGTGTGAGACAGCCAACTCCTCCTGCACATCTCCCTTTAGATTGCATTAATTTCTGGTGACACTCTAACCAATTATTTCAGTTTTAACATAATACATTCTGCTCAGTTCTCTAAGCAAGCCTGCATCTGCCTGCAGTGCAGCTTCCATCACATCTGCCTTTAAAATAGTCACAGGTAGGGAATACTCTGGGACAGTGCAGTGTCCCCAAATTTTCCCTTCTTGAAGAGTTCATACGACAGTCATGGGCAGCAGCATTCACTTTAGGCCTGGAATTTGAATTAATCAAAGGAAAGGAAAAGATCCCCAAAGCAAAAAGAAACCCACCTCCATACTCCAGCACGCCAGCCTCTCTCTCTCTCTAAATGAAGGGGGAAAATTTTTGCCAAAAGTCTGTATGTTGAAATTCAGCTGACATGACATTTCCTTTGGATTTAATTGCTTCCATACAATTTGTATCTGCTAGTCACGCAATGCCCCCAAGCCCCAAACATGCTGTTACAAGAAGCTCTTGTCCTGTAGTAACCTCCTTCATCAGAGACAGAATTTTCAACATCAACCAAAGCATCTGAAAGGAAACAAGTCAAAGCCCAACCTCTGACTTTTCCAACACATTTGAAAAAATGAACAGCAAAAAGCTGGAAAGGCCAGACTTTACAGAATCTACCTTGTAAAACCTGTTGAAAGTTGGGACACATTCACCACGTCCAGAAGCAGACAGCTCTCCACTCTCCTTTACCAATTAAAGGAGCACAGATGCTCAGGCACACCAACTTTCAGATGTTGACAACAGCAGCTCACAAAGGTGATAAAAAGAAACCTACTATTCATTTTCTTTCCTTGAGGAACCCAAACCATTAGTAAAGACAAAACCCTTTCAGACTGTTTCAGAAAAAACATCTCGTTTTCATGGTAGTATTCTTACTTAACACCTGTATCTATTCTATACACATCTGAGAATATGTTAATTGATATTATTTCCTAATGATTAATGCATAAAGCAATTGTACTGTCAGCTCATCTCATGAGATGAATACATGACAGTTGTCATTCATTAATGCATAAATACTCGTGGACTTTAACACTATGACTGAAGGGCATATTTAAGAAAATTTCATTAAACCAACACAATTCTGCATGTACATTACTAATTTATTAGCTTAAAAGTGTACATCACTCCAATACATCAAATTCTATATATGAACACAATACTGTGTACAGGACAGTTATCTCCAACTCCTTAAAAAATTTAGAAATGTATATACAAAAATTTAATGCAACTTCTGTGTCTAGACAGTCCTCTATAACAAGTTTCTTAAATATTTCCTCAAAGGAAGCCCATCTTGGTAACACTTCCAGGGTCAGTCCTGCTTAAAGCTTTCTTCACTGATGTGTTACAGCCAAGTCTAAAATGTAGCTTATTTCCTAACTCAGATAACTCAGCAGGGGAGGGAACTGGACCACATTCTGCAAATCAGAATGTATCCTTGAAGCAATTTTATTCCAGATCTGCTTCTGGCCTCAGATTTTACTTATCTCCACATTAACTACTAAATTCTTTAAGCACCACAGGTGACATGATTTTAGATTCGGAGAAAACAGTCTACTG
This sequence comes from Campylorhamphus procurvoides, assembly GCA_013396655.1. Taxonomy (NCBI): domain Eukaryota; kingdom Metazoa; phylum Chordata; class Aves; order Passeriformes; family Dendrocolaptidae; genus Campylorhamphus; species Campylorhamphus procurvoides. The sequence goes on from WBMV01000518.1 coordinate 117,833, forward strand.
AGCATTAAAAACATGATCTTGGACCAGAAAATTAATAAATAAGAGCTTTCATTGGAAATTCTGTAGCTGTTCCTACTGGCAAATTCAGAGGAGAAAAAGTAGCTCATAGATCCATGGTAGTTTCTTAAGTGGAACTCCAACATCATCATTAAATCAGCATTTGAATTACAGACAATCACAGCTTGAAAATCTAGTTTTGATGTGCACATTCCAATATCAAAACTTCCTAAGCATCTCTGAAATGAGTTACAAAGGTGAGCTATAATTGAATTTACATCAATTAAACTTTGGTGTTGTATCACAGCTTTCCTTCCCATTAGGAACTCTCTAATATCTGGATTTAATCACTAAATCCAGATAAAAGCCACTGGTAGCAATAAATCTTGGTGCTGCCTAGCACATTATAGCTCATTTTTAATGAAGGGACACTGGCACTGGGAGCAGTTCAGGCACTAAATCCCATAAGAATAATCACTGAAGATGGGGAACAAAGCAAATTCCCTCAGGTGCAGACTAAATGCTCCAAAAGCCCCAAGATTCCATGAAACGTCTCTCTCTAATGCACACCCCAAAGCCAGCAGGGATGCACAGGCTCCTGCTTTGCACCACTCTTCTCTAAGGACCAAGGAAAGCCACAGCAAGGTAAGTCCCCCCTTGCTGGACACGGGACTGTGGTCACAGCTCTGGGACAACACTGCAAACAAGGTGTACAAAGGTGTTAGTGCTTTCCACATTCTCATGAGAACTTAACTGAGTAACCCTCTCATGCATTGTCCACTTCTCCACCATTTCCAGTTGTGTAACTACATTCCTGAGATGGAAAAGTTTCTCTGTGATGAAGCACAACAACAATATAAAACAATAGAAGCCTCTACAGAATTTTCAGAAAAGGCTTTCAGGGGAAGGTTGTATTTGAAAATCACTTGAGTACTTCAACTGTCTTAGTTTTGTCACTCTCAGGAAAAGAAGTGTTTTCATAGTATTTCTATTACTTTCCTTCTGCTGTCCTGTTGAACATGCCCAGTTATGCAAAACTAATCATGTGTTAAGTTTCCTCGCCAACAAAAAACAGCAAGAAAAAATTTGAACATTCTGAACCAAGTATTGCAAGTAATTAGCCTTCTTACCCTTGAGCAGGATTTCATGGCAAATATGTTCTGGTAAGGCAAATGTTCACTGCAGTATTTTAGAAACAACAGTATGATAAACACAACAGTGGCACTTTACAAATCTGTGCAGTGCAAACACCAAACTGTCCATACTCTGTTTATGAGAGTCTGAGCAAGAAGCTCTCTACACACACTGAGGAAACATTCAAACCTCAGTGTTCATCTGAAATATGAATACTTAGCTGTACTACCTAAGCCCAAACTGGTGGAAAGTAATACTTGAAACATCCTTTTCAGAAGATATATGCACACAGCCCAGCATGTGGATTGACACGCCACTGATATTCCCACTCACCGGGACAACAGCTATGCAAGGCAGTTTGCCTGTCTTTCCAGAAACTCCTTTTATCAGAAATAAATCACACTTACATTTTTTTCCACACATGCACACACTGAGAAATGCTTTAGATAACATTGCGGCAAGTGTGTGTTCATGACACCGTTTTTCACCCCCCACTTGTGTGGTTTGGTATTTAATTACAGGGTGGAGTGGTCCCCAGGCTACTTATGTTTCTTCAGTCACAGCCAGAAAATTTCTGCAAGAACTGACATGCAGGAGTGCAACTGCTTCAAGTTGTAGCTGGTTCCCTGTCAACTAGCTTAGCTCACTGTACACTGAAACTTCCACTAGTACTTCTGTTTAATAATTCTTCAAAATATGCTTAAATACAACAGAATGCATTCTAAACTTCAACAGATAATACAGGCTTTAACAAGACCTAATTTGGTTATTTATTCCTAATTCGTTTCTCAATTCTCTTTTGCTAATGCTGACAAACAAATCTTTATCATTAAGTTGAAAAGCACTGGCTTTTTTCCTTATATAAAGAAATATAACCTTGTATGCCTGGTTTAACCAAATATGATTTTCAAGCACATCATATGATTTCAACCCTGTATGTTACAGTACATAGTTTTAAATGCTGTTTTCCATAAACAATCTTAAATTTCTGCAGAAAGTTGTATTTTCACCTGAAAAATATTACACAATTTTAAACTACTATAATTCATATGTGAGCATTTTATAGCTAAACATTACTCCCCAAAGCATTGGGGTATAAAGAAATATATTACATGCATAAAGAAATGCATGATCCCTATTAATTTTTATATAAATGAGGGATGTTCTGTTGGATAGGTAAATCTGGGGAAACAAAACAAAGACTAACTTGGATAACAAATTACACACACAATGAATATTATATTTTATATCAAAAAGGGTGTTGTTAATCACAGTATTATTGTTGACAGGATTTAGCGGGAAAAAAGACAATTTAAGGTTTCGGCCATGCTTTTAAGTAAAGGCCTTGCATTTTTAACCTAAGCAACAAGAATCCAACGACTTGGAAAACTGTTTCTTGGTTAGAAGTGCACGACAGGAAGGTGAAACCACATGGGCTCATTTTGATATTAGATATTAGTTAAAAACCAAAGAGCAGACAAAGACCATGCTATGTGATTTTTAGGCAGAGGTATCTGAAAACACTCCCTGACCAAACCCTACCAAGAATTCCTAATGAGTATTTATTTATGACTGGCCTGTTCCAGTGCTCCTGTCAGTCAGCTATTTCTCTGTCCTTGTTCTATCAAAAAAATATAAATGCAAAGTGTGGAGACATGAGATCTCATTCAGGCAATAAACTAGATTAAAACCAAACTCCTAATATTGGACCCTTGGATATGTCCACTCGGTATCACAAACGATATACAGTGACATACAGACACATATTTCTGTGCTTTGCTGGTAGCTCAGTGTCACACAAGGCAAAGATCTAAACTGCTCAGAGTAATTAAAAAACTGGGCTCTTAAGTAATCTGTTGGGAGATTCCAAACCCACGATGCAAAGAAATCATTACAGAACCATGTAAGTTATGATTTTTGTTCATATTTCTAAACAGTTTTGTCTCTTCTTCCCCTCACACATTGTCTACATTGCCATTTATGATGGCTGAATACCCACGGATGGTTCAGTGGGAACTCAGGAGTTTCCTCTTCTGGCAGACAAGCCTGTAGGAAGGAAGGCAGTGACCTGGAGCCTGGCAGCTCAACTCCCTCCAGACCCTCAGGCAGAACTGTCAGCAGTGAATGTGTTATTTCATTATCAAATGTTTTGTCACTGCATTACTGACCAGGTTAATGCAGTGCCACTTAATTTGGAATTAATCTGGAGCGGAATTACAGAATCTACCAAAATAAGGCACTGATGCCTTACCACGTATTGCAATTTTTACGTATTTTCAGGCCTGTTAAACTGTTTTGAATCAGACGTCAAATGTAACAAATAAAACACTCTGTCCAAAATGCCTGGCCAGAAGGGGCAGGGGCAGCCGAGCTGCTCCCGCATGCCAGAACCTCCCCGCACAACTGTGATCGAATTATTTTGGGAAAAAAAGGATTCTTTCAGAATCTTGGACATGCGGGTAAGCAGGAGAGAAACAGGGCCCCGACAGGCACGGCAGGACCCCTGCCCGGCTCCGGAGCGCGTCCCGCTCCCACCGGACAGGAGGCACACCCCCGTGTCCCCGCACACCCCCGTGTCCCGCACACCACCGTGTCCCCCGCACACCCCCGTGTCCCCCGCACACCCCCGCGTCCCGCACCGCCCGGCCGGCCCCCCGCACTCACTTGAGGAAGTATCGCTGCCCGGTCGCCGTCAGCGCCATCTCCCAGCCCGGGGGCAGCGGCCGCTCGTCCGCCACGTCGCAGGAGCGCTGGCGGGGGGGCTGACCGAGCTGCGG
>WBMV01000518.1:132239-162589 GCA_013396655.1 Campylorhamphus procurvoides
GGGCGCCCGGGTTGTGCGGCCGCTGAGCGCCCTCGGGCCCGGCGCTTCGTTGCGCAGCGCTTATTTGCCCCCACCCTCGGAGTGGCGAGGCGGGGCCCGGTGCCGAGCGCGGCTCAGGCGGAGCCTCGGCCTGCCGCGTCCCGCGGGACGGAGCGGGGCCCGGTGCCGAGCCGAGCCGAGCCGAACCGAACAGAGGCTGCTGGAGCGCTTCCCGAGCGTCGTCCCTGGCCCAGTGAAACCTCGACCCTTGCTTGGGCATTTCGCGTCTCAGCCCGGTGTGTGGTTCTTGAGGCTGGCAGCGCTCCGAGGTGCTGGTTGGGTTTGCAGGATAACGAGTGGCGTTGAGTCTGGCTGGCTGACAGTCAAATTCCTAGTGAAAAGGCTGAAATGAATTGAGAGGAGTTGCTCCTGCATCTTGACAGGTCTAACTGATCTTTCTTTGTGTGCATCGGTGTTCGGCTTTGTGATAGGTTTGAGATGTAGATTTGGGTCAGTGGTGATGTCATGGCATCAAAATGCAAAAAGAGATATGGGGGGCTTGAGTGGGTGATAGTTACTAGTATTATCTGTGTAGTTTTTGTTCATCCTCTGCCTGTGGAATTTTGGAAGGTGCAGCCTAGGCTACTGAAATACCTGGAATGCTCTCACTGAGTGTGTCAGGACAAAATCTCTATAGGTGATTTTTGTGATTGTTGTAAGCAGCATAATCCTGTTTGGCTTTAAGTAGAACTTAAGTTTGTTTAATAGAGATGTACAGGTTTGGGTTTTTTCACAAGTAGGGGGGGAAAGAGCTGTTTTATTGATAGACTTGAAGCATGTACATAACCACATGCACATGGGATTGCTTTGTGTTGTCTTCTACTCTGAAACACACTTTGAGTTGATTGAGATGGAAATGTTTGAAAATTTTATATTTATGTGTAGTTTGTGCAGCGTGGTTTGTGAATATTTGCCAAAAGCCCCAATACTCCTGTCTGTGTCTTGAGCTGTGTGTTTACCTCAGGGGTGTCTTGCTGCTCATAGCTGTGGTCCAGCATACTCCACATTTTCCTTTCCATGTTTCCATGCTGTTGGTCCCATGACAGAGGGATGCAGCACCTCAGGTGGGTTTGTTTGTGAGTTCTAGGATGCAGAGTGGGAAGAAATGCCCAAAGTTAGTTAAGGACAACTTGGTCTGTATACACGGGAAAATCAGGTGTAAAGTGCAGAAGGTTATTCCAGAGCCAGGTGTAACTTCTGTGTGGTTTACAGTGTAGCCCTTAGTCCAGCACCCTGCATTTCTGCGTGCTCTGAGCTGCCTCCCTCGCTGAGAGGGGAGTGCTTTCCAATGAGCCACGGAATTTCAGGAATTGTAAAGGCTTTATGGCTTGTGCTTGAGGCAGCAGCTTCTGGACCCAGAAAAACTTGTAAGTATGTAGCTTTGACAGTGAAGACTGCACTGCACATGCATGTTGTTTGCAAGGCCAATTTCATTCTGATATTTTGTAACCTTGATTAATGTTCATTTAGTGCTTTTCTTTGTGCTGTAAAGTATGTGCTGAATTTACTGTGTTGGTTAAAATGCTGCGATTACTGCAAGTGTATTGTTGCTTCTGTCATAGTAAAAATGGCTGTGTTTTTGGAACAATGGTTCTTTTATCCTTCCAGTTTCACCAAAGTCCTCTTTTTTTTGGGCCAGGCTGATGAGAGAAGCTGGTAAATCTTAATTTAGCAATAAAAATTCTTTAATTTTGTAACTCGTTACCAGTTCCTGTGACTGTAACTTCAGTTCCATGAACCAGTTGAAAGTTTCACAAAGCATCATATGTCTGAATGGCCAGTCATGAGAATCATGAGAACTGTTTTTGAAAATATCAGCTATTTCCTTCAAATAATAATATTAAATGCTAATTCTCTTCATGTTAGTTTAAATCTAATCTGACTCTCTGATATTTGCTTTAATTAACATTGAGAACCTCACATCGTGGGACAATACTTTCTGCTTGAAAAGCCCACAAAGGATAGGACAGGAAGACAGAAATTCTTAGGTGTTTCTTGATTCTGGAAAAGAAAACAGTAGTTTTGGCTGTGATTTCTCTGGTAAGTCAGCAGAAACTTTCAGAATGGAATATTTACAGTCAAATGAAAACAAATCCACATGGACTTATTCCTATGAGAAGACACAATTTGAAGGTTTTCAACAGTCATACAGACTATTTGGATGACCTAATTGGGTTTAATTGTTTGTAAAGTACTTTTAATTTCTTCAATAAAAGAAGTTAGAGGAGATCCAGATGTTCTAATACTATTAAGCACATACTGTCCGCTTTTATAACTTGGCCATGAATTATTTTACCTCTTATAGCAATATCGGATGCCTTGTATTTGTGTTGGTTTATGTTGCAACTGTTCTGTGTAATTTGCAGTAATTTCTTACTTTGACGCTGGAAGAATCACAAGACAGACTTGGTGCATCTGTGTACCAGGCAACTCTCTGATACCCAGCAGTGGAAGTGGTTAGATTGCCTGCCAAATGTAGCACTTCATTGGTGCTTGTTTGGTACTTGGGAGAGTGAAGTGTACTGGATCACAGGTATTTGAGTTCTGAATGTTGGATTTTTTAGCTTGGTCACATTTAGGTGCAAGTTTTTATAGGGGGAATAAGATGTTCTGAGCTATCTGTGCTCTTAAGAGGCTACCTGCCCCTCTTCATGCTGTAGCTAAGCGTGGGAGGAATCTGAAGTTCCTCTGCAGGCAGCTGATCACCGTGTGTCTGCAGACTGGATTGGGCCCATAGCAGCAGGACAGGGATGGTCAGTCAGGACTGTTGGTGCAGGGCAGAGGCACTTCTCTGGGGTGCTGGGTTGTGGCCTTTAGAAGAGAGACCTCAGGAGGAGGTTCCTTCTGGCTTCTGCACCCTTGCAGTGACCACCACTATTCTCATGGGGCTGTTCCTGATGCCAGGGAATTTCTGGGAATTAAAGGTGATCAAGGTATACAGTCCTCTCTGACTCTGTCTCAAGGTAGTAAGTAAGACTATTGGAGGAGGCTGAGATAGGGTAATTCTCCATTTCTATTCTATGCTCTAAAGAGTTTTTGTTGTTTAGATGATCCTTGTCAACAAAATCCAAAAGGGTTGTTTTTAAGCACTAAAATATATTACCTCAGTTAATTTTTTGTTTGGAATAAAATTTCTGTGTGAAAGAATTCTTTGATGGTCTCTTTTAAGACCATGTCCAGCAGACAGGGGCAGTTGTCCATCTGGGTGGATCACTGCAGAGTTCCACTGAGTCTTTTCCCCCTGAGCTTGTGTTGCTGTAGCTGTCCTACTGAACTCGGTAGGATGGGCAGGTTGTAGGAGCACCACACAGGGATGGATGAACTGTAGTTATTGTCTCTCGAGTTCCCTAGATGGAAGGGCTGTTAATAAATGATCCAGAACTTTTTATGCTGGCACTTTGGTGAAACTGTATTGATGGGAGTTCTGCTTTAATGAATAACATTGATGGAATATGACATCTGAGAAAAAGAAATTGAAAGAGTAAAGTTGTAGGAAAAAACAAACACTAGTTAATTTTTTTTTTAGGGGAAGAGGGTCATGGCAATGATCCATTCTATATTTTGGGAGCATCCAACAGGACAGATGCTTCTACATGTAGCTCATGAGAAATGGGGGAGAAGTTTGATGGGCATCTGGACAGGATTCTCTCCCAGCTCCACATCTTTCCTCTTTGGAAGTCTCTATCCCTTTGTAACCTAATCATTCCTCCAGTTCACATGGCATTTCTTGATAGCATAGCTCGTGGCTAAATCTCACCCATTACTGCAACTGTTTTCTGTTGCTTGACTTTGCAATTTTGCTATTGGAATTGTTAGTCCACGCTCACAGGAGGTATGGGACTGCCTTATGTTTGTGTAAGAACCAAAAGCCCCACATGGGAGGAAACACTTGTGGGCACGTGGTGGTGAGTGTTTGAAATGAAAGCTTTGCAAAAGCACCATTTCTTACTACATTTAAACATGCTCTTCAGTGGATGTTGCAAATTTGCACCATGTTGTTCATACGTTTGTAGATTGTGAGAACATAAGTTTGCAGACTCTTACTAGCAAAACAGAATTGACTTTCTTTCGAAGTCATGAGCTTGGAAAGTGTGTCTAAGTGAATTTTACAGGGTACTTGTGTCCATGTTTTTAAAGGTCTCAGAAATGCACACGCTTTCCAGGAGACCAGAGCTGCTGCCCAGGGCACATTGGAGCATCTCTTGAGTTTCTCTGAAGTTGATACAGCTGGTTTGGGTTTGTTACATGTTGGTCTCACACTTGTAAAAGCAGTGTATATTTTGAATAAATGCTTTTAGTGGACTTACTCCAGATACATGAGGAATTTTGCTGATTTGGATTTATGCTGGAAGAAGGGAGGTTTAAAAGGAAGAGTTCCTAAGGATAATTAATAGACTGTGGATGTTCATCCTTTACATTGCTGTATGGCACCTAAAGCTTTTTGTGGTTTGTGCATGCAGTCCCTCCCATGGAGGTTACATATCTTGACAGAAGAGACTTCTATTCAAAAATAATCATGTAACTTTAAGATTACTTGTTTCCCAAAAGTATACATCAAATAACATTTTAGATACTTCTTTGACAAAGTTTTTACTGGCCAAGAGAGTCCCATAAAATGACAGAGCAAAGTATTTGCTATGTGCCTTGATTCTGTATTTTTTCTTGCAGGTATTGAATAAAATATGCTGTTGTCAATAGGAATGCTGATGTTGTCTGCCACTCAGATATATACCATTGTGACTGTGCAGTTATTTGCTTTCCTGAATCTTTTACCTGTGGAGGCAGATATTTTAGCAGTAAGTACATTTTTCTAAGTAGATAAAATCTCTATGAAATTGAATCTTCTTCTCAGCCATTCTATTAATGTATCAGTTAATACAATAAATGTCATAGCAGGTTGATCAGAATGGAATTGCCTTAACAGTTTAGTGTAATAAAAAAATGAATTGTACATTTTCAAACGACTTTGCAGATGATATGTGCTCAGGTACCATGACAGTGAAAGCACTTAATTCCCTTGGTCATTTACAAAGTTCCACTCTGACCAGATGTCCTGTAGCATGTTATAATCCTATTAAAAGAACTCCATGATTTGGCTTAGACAGCAGTTTTAAGTTTTGGTGATGGATGCCATTTTGTAGGGTTACTGGATATAAATAAACAAAATTAAATAATCTTCTATGGCTAGTATAATTATGTGTGTACTGGGGGCCTTGTCAGTAAGATTTTTGTGTGTATTACACCTAGATGTAATTTTTTTAAATAGCTGAAAATATCTGCTATCGTTACAAAATTTTGGGATGTGTAGAATTTCAAATGATCAGGGTAATAAACAGCATAATGAACATATGTCATGGTAAGAGTTGTTGCTGTGCTATTTATTATTTATTTGATATATTGTGAGGTTTCAAGGAGGAAGTTATCATTGTCTTTGTAGGAAAGATCTTAAACTACTGAAATAATTAAACCTAAGTACTGTGGACTCTGTGTTCTCTGCTTGTTCCAGTGATATGCAGAGAAGTTGTTAATAGCATATCAGCCTGGGATAACAGAGTGACAAACACTTGAAGCCACATTTTAAAATAAAAATGCATAAAAGTTTGTGGTCACATGGGGTTGATGAGTACTGAAGTATGATCTTCAGATTGTTGCTATTTTCTATCAGTACTTCTTGTAGGAAAAAAGGAAGCAAACAATATACATAGATAATTGCTTTATTATGACCCTCATATGACCATTTTATTGTGAAATTTTGAACTGTCATTCTGCTGTAAACATGACTTCCCCTCCCCCTTTCCGCTGTCACAAAGCCTGTTCTTCCTCTTTTCATAAAAAACTAACTTTCATTTTTGCTTCTTCCTCTCTTAAAAAAGTTATTTTAAACAAAACAAACAACCCCCCCAACCTCAAAAAAGAAAAATTGTGCATTTTGTAGGTTTAGTTTAATTTCTTCTATTGAGGCTTTTGTGTGCAGTATTCGAAAATAATTCCATATAAAATGAAGTGTTTTTTATTCTTGGATATTTGGAAGTTGCAGATTTATTCTGAGAATATCTTGAAGTAAGAAATGAAGACATGCACAAAGGAGCTGTTGGAATACTTAAGAGATGCTCAGAAGAGGGAATACTTGCAGTGTCACATGGAATTGCTGGCATACAGATAATTTACAGTCTTGAGAGATTTCATGGTTTAATGATTACCCATTTGTTAGCAAAACTGGCCAAAGTTTTGGGTTCACTGAGGAAAGAAACTCTTCACTTCCCTTTTAATTGGAGTCTTTATGCTTCTGTATTCACACACAGCTGCAGCCTCAAATGAAGGATCATGTACATGTACAGTGCTGTTACATGCATGTGAGGCAGGATTGGTTATTTTATAAACAAGGAGCCAAAAAAGAGCAGGCTTGTGTCTGACTGCTGGCTTTGGCTGGGGCTTGCCAGCTGATTCAAGGGAGAACCAGCAGTGGCACAAGCTCAGGATGGGTGTTTTGAAGAAGGTGGGTGGAGGAGGATGGTACACTCATGCTCTCTATGGTGGAAGGTTGGGAGGAGAGACTATGTGGAGCACATTGATTACAGAAAGCAAGGAGGCTTCCTTGAAACCTTGCTCCTTTCCTGTCTCTTTGCCCTTAATTTTGTTAAAGTCTGTGGGAAGAAAGCTCCTTCAAAATGTTGCTCTTTTGGAAGAGTATAGAGAAATCATGGCAGTGTTTGAGTTCCCCTTTCTAAGTCTGCCTGATAGGAAATGCCCCTCTGAAGTGAACACGACCCTTATTTGGCTGTTAACTGTGTGACAGTGGGATGATACAATGAACAAACAAACATTTCTGAGCTACTAGGCTGTTTAGTAAAACTTACAACTGATGGAAGTTCAAGACAGTTACTGCAGAGTTCACAACTTTTGCAGGAAACATTTTTTTACTTTATATGAAGAAGATGTAACATACATCCAGTTAACATTTTTTTGTGTGAATTCTGTGTTGGTCAGACATGTCATAGAGCTGCAGAAGATGGACAAGGAAAAGGGAAACAAAGCTTCTACAGATTTAAGTCTTTACAATATTCTTATGTTTTAAAGTGAAAGCTCATAGTTATTATAAAACAATATTCTAGAGATACTTTTCAGTTACTAACGTGAATAGATAGCAGGGAATGGGGAAGAGATGGCATATGAAGGCTATTCTTTGCCTGCAACCTGTAAAAGCTGTTCTTCCCTGTACACAAGTGAATTCAGGGCAAAACACCCACCATCATCCTCCAATAAGAACTCTACACTCAAACCTGCCAGCTCTTCAGATTTTTGCTTCTTCTGTTCTGCCAATATGATGGTATTTGAATTTTAGACAGTAGAAAGATTTGCCATGCAAATAATTTAACAAAATATTACTCACTTCCTTGTTTTGACGGCTAGATAGGAAAGAAATATTGTTGCTGAGTGAGTGGAAGACAAGTGGAATAAGCAATTTTGTGATGTCACTGACATGGTCACAAGATGTCCTATGTCTGATAAATATTTTAATGTAAAAGAATGCAGTGTAGTTTGTTTATGGTTAACTATTTCTGTCTCATTGCAAACCTGATTTTATTAATTTATTTATCTTAGTACAACCTTGAAAATGGAACCCAGACTTTTGATGATCTGCCTGCTAGATTTGGCTACAGACTGCCAGCAGAAGGCTTGAAGGTAAAATAAATAAATATTTAAATCTCCTGAATATATATTGAGAGATACATATTGTTTCTGCTGCACATTTCCTCTGTGAACTGAAAAAGATAAGAGTTGACTGTCTGTAGCCTGCATGGCCCCAGAATCTGGCTCTGCAGCATTGTTGGTGTTGCAGTGTTGCTGTGACTGTGTTTGTAACCACTATGCCAAAAATGAAGCTGGTGTGAAGGTACAACAGTGGATCACTCTTTAGTTGCCCTTTTAATCTCAAAGGGGAATAAAGTGCTGTAAGAATTCCTGTAGCTCAAGAATTCTTTGCAGTTCCCACCAAGCAGACTTCACTTCCATGCCCAGTGAGTGTTATCATGGGGAGAAGTGATGTTAGAGCTATATCGTTGTTTACTGACTATATTGAGAAACAGAGGGTGATTAAGTGATTTACCCAAGTACTGAGCCAATTTAATACATCAAAAATAGATATAAGGAGCTTTGATTTTAACCTTTTTAACTGCTAGACAGCTCTGTGTCTTAATTAAGGTAGGTGTCATCACCTGTGTAGAAATAATAATGTTTTAGTCCTGAATATTACACTAAAACTTTCTTCTCTGCATTAAGATTTCAATTAGTTTTAAAAAAATGCTATGATATTTGGTTGCAATAGGATGAAAGTGGTACACATTTCAATGGCTGTGATTAAGATTTATTAGTATGCAAGTTGTAAAACACAATCTGTCAGATTCTATAATAACCAGTGCCAAAACATGTGTTGGTGCTGCTTAATTAAATAGTTCCTCGATTTCAGATAGTTAAGAATGTATGGCAGCATTAAGGACAAGCTGGTCTAATCACAGCTGGTTTTTGAGTTTGTGTGGACCACGGACCCTCAGCAGTGTGGACTGGATGAATTGGGGAACCTCAGGGACCTGCATTTGGCTCACAGCAAATCACTGGTGTTTTTGGTGGTTACTGCTTTTGATTGTTACAGACTGTGTAATGTTGTGCCTGTCACCACAAACTTGGCAAAGAATAGATTGCTGGTGCAGCTTCTCTGCCAAAGGGGATATTATTACAAAAATAAAATTACTCCAAACAAAAATGCTTCTCTCCTAGGTTAAACTTTGTGACTAATATATATGTATGGATAAAGTGTGAGGTTCTATGCAAACAGTACATTTAAGCTGACAGTTCATATGTGTATATATATATATACACATGGTATATATACTTTATATGTTATATATAATGTACATAAACTGTATATATAAACCTGTATGTTTAAACCAACAGTTAATCCATTTATATATAATTATTATGCATCATTATTTCTACACGGGTGATGATATCTCTATCTAAAGCTGTCAGTGTAGCATGTGCTTTCCTCTTTATGTTAAATTGTACTGTAAAGTCTGAATATGATGTGATTAGAAAAACTGTGTTTTCTTTCTAACTTTCTAATTTTTTACAGACAAAGATTGTGATGACACAAAATAGGAAGGTAGCAGAAATCTTACTCAATACAGGATTAAGCTGATAATAAGTATTTGCTTAGCTATTGTATGAAAATGTGCAGTTTTCTTTCCTTGTCTACCAACTCTATTGTTAAGACAGAGAGAAATGAAGCTCCTGTTTCTGCTCATGTTTTCTAGGGATTTCTAATAAATTCCAAACCAGAGAATGCATGTGAGCCTATAGCCCCACCTCCACTGAGAGACAACTCCTCTGGTGCTTTTATTGTGTTAATCCGAAGGCTGGAGTGCAACTTCGATGTCAAGGTAAGACTTCTAAATTATTTTTTATTACTGGTTTTTTCCCCCTTTCTTTCAAAGAACTTACTGGTGCTTCAGAAAAATATCTACAGCTAACAGCTGGGTGGATACTGATGTGAAGGGAAGGGAGAATTTTTAGTCTTCAGGCAGAGAAAGCAGAGATCATCCAGTCCAACCTATGAACACCACCTGGTTAACTAGACCATGGCACTGAGTGTCCACTTATTCTTTTGCTGGTTGCCTGGGAGCAGAGCCCAAGCCCCACCTTCCTACAACCTCCTGTCAGGTAGATGTACAGAGTGATAGGGTCACCCCTGAGCCTCCTCTTCTTCAGGCTTAAACAGCCCCAGCTCCCTCAGTTGCTCCTCATGCACTCTAGACCCTTCACCAGCTTTGTTTCCCTTCTNCAAAGCCCCACCTTCCTACAGCCTCCTGTCAGGTAGATGTACAGAGTGATAGGATCACCCCGAGCCTCCTCTTCTTCAGGCTTAAACAGCCCTGGCTCCCTCAGTTGCTCCTCATGCACTCTAGAGCCTTCACCAGCTTTGTTTCCCTTCTCTAGACCCACTCCAGCATACTGATCCTTAAGGTCCCTTCTAACCTTTAACATTCTATCATTTTAAAAATGCAAAATTAGAATGATTTTTGTTTGGCTAGAATGTATGGTTTTGTTGAAAATGGCCCTGATACACAGGATAGCTAAGGAGGTCTTAAGGAAAACAGGGCTCTTCAAGTTTGTTGTTGAGTTTATGAGCTAAACAGAGATTCAGCCATACTTGCTGCTGTGTGATAGGTTCAATTACATATTGATTTAAACATGTAAATTCTGCTCAGACTGTAGGTTCCAGCTGCAGAGGCAGTCTCAATCTGCCTTCATGTTAAACTCGACAATGGCACATGTTCTGTCCTGTGAATTCTGCCATCGCTTGTGCATGTGCTCAATGGGAAAAGGAAGGACAAAGGGTTGTTTGCCTATTTTCATGTCCTCTTTGCCTGTGTAATTGCTGCCCAAACACTGAAGGGACAGCATTGCTTCTGGAGACATGGGTAAAGGAACAGGTCAGAATCTGAAATATTTCTATACTGCCATGGAGGGATTTCCATGGTCAGTCCTTTAAGGATTGAGTTGCATTAGCTCTGTATTTGGTTGTTCTGTATTTCATGTAATACTGATGGAAAAGGGAATTCCCACACATTTCTTATTAGACAAAGAGCAAGGCTGCAAGTGGAGCAGCATTTCCAAGGTGAACATGTGTATCTGTGTACTCACAGACCAGTGAATTCACCTCTCTAGTACATTGTTAATACTATTACAACATTGCATTCTATAATTGCATGGGTAGTACAGCATTTGGCCCTGAGGTTTCTTCCAGGAAGTGACACATGTGCTGAGATGGGAGCTAAATTACCCATCAACTACATGACTGACAGAATGCATATTTTAGCAGAAACTGGAGTTTATTTGAAAGTCCCATCTTTCCTGTTTTACATTGGAAACTACAAATGCAGGTGCATAGCTGTATCTTGATTTCTTTATGTATGAACTGTAGGTATTTTCTGTGGTGATGCAATATTGGCCAAACTTCCAAACATGCATCTATGTTGATCTGTTCAATGGATTTTTTCCTTGTAATATTGGGATTTCTCAAGGTATCTGCATTCTGCATTTTCCAATAACATGTTCTGCTGTTTGAAATACAGTCATTAGCAATATGGGGAGAGAATTGATATAGTTGGGATGAAACTCAGATATTTCTCAAGGTCCTTCTAAGTGCTTTTTGCAGCTTGTGAGGGGTTTTTATACTGGGGTGGATGCAGTATCCAAGATGAATAGTTGTAACTTAGCTAAGTTTGTTAGTGACAGCTACTGCAGTAAATGCCATTTGCATGGATCTTGGGCTTTGCTTGTATTGGCAAAAAAGTGAATCTGGTTCAGAATGTAACTGATACACAGGATGTTAATAGCTTGGTACCCAGGTATAATTTTGCACTTTTCCATGAGAAAGCTTCTGGTACCTGGGATTTCAGGTGAGATAGTCCATGTTTATCAAGCAGAAATTTCTGGATTACCAAAGTATGTTAGTGCCTTTAGTTTCAACTGTGATCAAATATTATTTCAACTACCCATAGAACATTTTCAATTTTATTACTAATATATATAAGCACTGTCTGTCTACAGACAATATTAAATTGGTTTTCTCAAAAAATAACATAATTGCATGAGTATAAGAATAATGATACGATTTTCCTTTGAAAAGAGACACTTGTTTTGTAAGTGCAAATGATGTGCATGTATTAATAACCTCCTGAAAGTGCACCTGGCTCAGAGCACAGACAGGTTACTGTGTTTAGAAGCAGTAGTCTTTCTAATCAATATTTTCTGTGGCTTACAGGTTTTAAATGCCCAGAGAGCAGGATACAAGGCAGCCATAGTTCACAATGTTGATTCTGACGACCTCATAAGCATGGGATCCAACGACAGTAAGTACAGGTATCACTTCTTCTCTCCTGTTTGAAAAATCTTTTCACCCACTGGCAACAGCACCACCACCAAAAGCCCCTCAAAACCCCAATAACAAAACCATCAGCACAAACAAACCAAAAACACCCCCCAAAAAGGAAAACCAGAAAAAGCCTACCCTAACCAGAAATCTTTCTGCTTTAAACATTTAAAATTGGGAGATACTTGTATAAGGACATATATGTATACTTGTGTATTATTGGTGACATTGACTTTTACCTTCTGTGAGCTTTTCTTTTGGTTTTCTTCCAAATTTTAGTTCAAGTGTTCTGGGTTAAATGATTAAATTTGAGATTTATATGACTGATGTAGAAAATAGCTGATGTTTTGTTAATTAAATAGAAATATAGGAGAAGGAGAAAAGATGAATTTGGAAGAAAATCAAAATTTAAAATACAACTTTTTAGTATTTAGAATCACAGAACCGTTTAGGTTGGAAAAGCCCTTGAGATCATAGAGTCAAACCATGGTTGTTAGTGATTCCATTTTGTTGTTGGGCTGTTGGGTATGTTTTCCTGTTCCTCTGGACAAAGATTCTGGTTTCATAGGAATTGTATCATATGTACTTATTTTCAGTTGGAAAAAGAATGTTGAGAGACCAGTGCATGATTTACTATTTGATTCTCATGATAGCTGTTTCAGTTTTAACTGTCTTGGAGTGAATGTTTTCAGAACATCTTGTAATCTAGTCAGAATGTTGAGTTTCATTTTATGGTGTGGTTTTTGTCCATGGTGCTGTTATGACCTTCTTTGTGATGTTTCTTTATTTCGTCCAGTTTTTGAACTTGCTCAGTGTGGAACAAGACCATAAATGAGAGGAAAATAAATTCTTTCCCAGTGGAAACACCATTGAGTAAACTAGGAATGAACTCTCACAAACTAAATGGGAGCTGAGTAGCCCAGGCATTTCTGTGAAAGTGGGTTTAATGAATTCTCAACCCATGTGCATCTTATTTTCATGTTACACTGAGAAATCAAAATGTAGAACAAGTCCACAGCAAACACAGACCTGGTAGTGTGAGGTGACATTCAGCAATGTGTGCTTTTGCATTGGGAATCTGACAGCTTTGGGATGGACTGAACTGAGGTTACTTTGAGCCTTAAATGTGAAGCAGCAGGGGGCAAATCAGTATAAGGTGAAGCTGAGAAGAAAGTTTTCTAGAATATGGGACTTCTCTTTCAATAATGTTTCATTTATTATTGCCTTCACTGGAAAGCAGAGAAGGAGAAGACAGTTCATCCACTTTCTTGATATTGAAATAAAGATGTGGGACTTGTTCATTTTCTTCTTTCTTCTTTTTGACCTCATCTAGCAACAGTTGTTTCTAGTATGTTTATTTATGTTTAGAGTAAAAAGGAGGTAAGACAGATTAATTAAAACTTGCAGTACCAGATCATAAAATCATACAATTTGCCAGAAATTCTGGAAATCAATGGAACTGTGTGACTTGTATCAATTCTCTGAGTGAAGAGTGATGTTCTGGTTAAGCTTACTCTGATGATGATGACTCTCATGTCAAAACATTTTGGGTTTACACTTCCTTTAATTATTCCATTAGGAATTTTGATTTTTATACCTGAAATAAAGTCCTTAGTAATTGTGTAGGAAAAGTAACAGTGCTTACACAATGTAAAGCATGCATGTGCATTTGTCTGTATGTCACTATTTTATAATATGTCTTCCTGATGTGATAGTCTCATAATGTTCAAGTCTTAGAACTCAAGACTTCCCATAAAGGGTCCCTAAAACAATAATTTTATTTTCCTGCTTTTTTGTATACAGTTGAAGTTTTAAAGAAGATTGACATTCCTTCTGTCTTTATTGGCGAGACATCAGCTAATTCTCTTAAAGAAGAATTTACTTATGAAAAGGGGTAGGTTACCTCACGTGCAGCTGTGGTATTGCTTGCATTAGGCCATTGCCTCGTAAGTATTTATGGATTTAAAGTAGGATGTTGTGATAACAAAGGCTATAGGCATTTCAGGTAAACTCTTGTGCCTGAGACCAACCCACAATACTTCAGTAAATAAGAATGATTTCACTGTATCTTTTGATGCCAATTTATATTTTCTTCATTCCACTGTCCAAGCAGCTGTGAGGTAGTTTTCCTGGTTGCTCTTGATTTATGATTGAGGTCAGTAAGTAGTTTCAACTCCAAAAATGTCCTGAGAAACACTGTTCTATCCTTTTATTTAATTGGCTTTACATTGTGTGGGTATTGGTTAAATTTTCTATGTTGTTGTGCACAGGTAGGACTCCTGTAGCTTGTTTAGTTTTATTTTTTTTTAAATCAGATTTGTTCTTTAGCTCATTGCTTATTAAATTCTCACTAATGTAGAAAGTGTTATCTCTTCCTCCCTACAGTGGCCATGTTGTGCTAATCCCAGAGTTCAGTCTTCCTTTGGAGTACTACTTAATCCCTTTCCTAATAATAGTAGGGATCTGTCTTATTCTCATCGTCATATTTATGGTAAGTTTCTTTTTTTATTGACATCTTTTCTTTCAAACAAATCATTGGGGAGCTGCCACATAGTGAGGTTAAAGGAAGGAATGCAGTAAGGGAACAGTGCAAGCTGGGTGTACTGCACATCCCTGTACCATGCTTACTGTAATCCTTTAGTTTCTCAAGAAAATAAATAGGTGCAGAATAGGTGTCTCATAGGGGTATCAGCAGCTTTTCAGATGTTCTCCCTGCCCTATAACTACTTACAGGGAACTGTTCTCATGCCACTCTTCCACTGCAGAAGCCCTTTCTTTTTTTGGCCACATACAGAATGACCTGTCCTTGTGCTCTTGTACACCGAGAGCACATCCCACCTGACCAGACATAAAAATCATTAGTCCCTCTGCTCCATGGTGCAGGGCTCACTGGTTTATACTGCATGTGTAGCAATCTGTGTGCAAGCACAGAGTACACATCTCACAGCACATGTGCTGCCTCCAGAGGTTCTCAGTTGGGACATCTCTCCTAGCAAAGGTAAGATAGCATAGCTGAGTATTATTTCAGAATACTTAGCATCCCACTTTTTGGAATCTCTACCCAATTTATTATTTTACCTTTTGATAAAAATCAAATCATGCATCAACTGTTCTACAAACACTTTCTTAAAATATTTCTTTCTGCATTAGTATTTTTTGCGCTGCAAGTTATGTGTTTCACTGGCAATGCTGGACATATTGGGCACAATCACAGTTGCAGCAGCTCTTTGAAAACAAAGGAGAACAATCACTTAGGGATGGGGGGGAGGGAGGGAGGGGCTAGCAAAGTTTTTGATACTGTCTTTTACAGTATCCTTCTGAAGAAAATGTCTCTCTCCAAGCTCATGTGTGCACAGTGGGATAGGTGTCAGGAGGGTCTGGCTCTGGAAGCTGCAGTGAAGGGGTAACACCTGCCTGGGAGTTGCATGTCAGTGGTGCTCACCAGCTTCACAGCCTGTGCTTGACCTGGAGCTCAGTACACACTGAGTAAGTTTGCAAGGGATGCTAAACCAGGCAACGTTGATGCCCTTGTGTGTAGGGAGGCCTTAACAGAGATCTGGATAGATGAGAGCACTGCACAATTAATTGGTGCAGTGAACTTGATCCCCGGGAGGCTGCAGGTTGGATTTAGTCCTCATTCTCTATTCTGGCCCTGCTTCTTTGAGATAATCTTGGTTTTAACTGGGAAATGATTGTGAAACTGATTGTTACTAAGGATCTGAATTACAGCAGAAAAAATGCTGTTTGTGCATACAGCTCATTGTTTAGCTGGAGTAAAAGGATCTGAATGAACAGTTTAGGTTCAAATGTCCTTCAAAAATACGCAAATTTTATTTTGCCAAGTCTAGTTACTTTTTCAAATGGTCTTAATAATATTTGGCTGTAATATACATACATCCATACTTATACTTCACAACACATTATTTTATATATGACTGCTTTTCAGGGATTTCTGAAATGAGAGATATTAATGCTGTGTATAATATTAGCACTCTCTGTGTTTACCTATCCACAGTGTAGGTTGATATAGGGTACCTCTGCAAATTTCAAAGGACTTGTTAGTGTGTATACTTTTTATTCAGACCTTTGTTTGTTTGCTTGCCATTGTATTTGAAAAAGGATGTCATATATCACAGGTGCTGGAATTAGAAATCAAATAGAAATAGCATTAGGGACTATTAGAAAATGGAAATAGAATCTTTGGTATGGTTACTTAGATAACTAAATAACTAATAATACTAAGCCATTTTAGTTATTTAGCTGTCTTAGGATGCCATAATTAATGTGTAGCAATGGCTTCAAGGATCCCTTTTACTGCTCCCCAAACTGCTACTGGAGTTAATATGAAACCAGTTTGATGAATGTGGAAATAATCCTCTGAAACAGCTGTAATAATCTAAATCTGTAAAGAAAACCAGTCAAACTTACTGAACTGTGTTTTGCTCTTCAGTGTGCTTCCTGCTTTTCACAGACCTGCATAGAGGGTTGCAGCAATAGCCATTATTTTATGTGATATGGACATAACCTGTTCTTTCCTCTCCAAAAAAAGCTTGTGTATTCTCAGTTTCAAGTGCCATGATCATGGAGAACATTCTTTAGGCTTGTTTGACTTCATCCTTGAGTTCAGGCAAGGGAAGAGGTGATTCAGGGCGAGCTGGAGTTCCCTTTTGACCAATTTACAGCAAGGCTTCATAAATCAAAACTTATTTTCCTTTTGGTTTAACTTGTGGCTCATGTTGTCTTATGTCTGTTTACAGATCACAAAATTTGTGCAGGACAGACACAGAGCAAGAAGGAATCGGCTCAGGAAGGATCAGCTTAAGAAACTTCCTATACATAAGTTTAAGAAAGGCAAGTGGATCATTCTCTGTATAACTAATAGAACCCTATTGTTTTTAACACCAACTTCCCCCACTAAATCGAGAGGCTATCAAGTGTTAGAGGTGATTTTGAGTACATTTGAAATAGATAGTAGAGTTTGGAGTGAAAATACACAAGAAGTTTGGCTTGACGCTGTTATCACTGAAATAAATAAGTTCTGACATTTCCTTAATGGGAGCAAAGCAGACTGTGGGTGAACATTAAAATATTGCTTAATATACTTCAAAATCAGTACAGAAATTCCACAAAAGTTCCATTCCCAGCGACCACACTAGTCAGTCACTGTGATGCAGTATCCTTTTTTTGGAACTCCCACCTGCAGTACTGGAATTCCAGCTCTGGAATCCTCAGCACAGGACAGGGGTGGATCTACTGGGGGGGATCCAGAGGAGGCTGTGGGGATGCTCTGGGGTTGGAGCCCCTCTGCTCTGGAGCTGGGCTGGGAGAGCTGGGGGGGTTCACCTGGAGAAGAGAAGGCTCCAGGGAGACCTGAGAGCCCCTTGCAGTGCCTAAAGGGGGCTGATAAGAAAGGTGGCCACAGTTTTTTTGAGCAGGGACTGTTGCAACAGGACAAGGTGCAATGGTTTTAAACTAAGAGAGAGTGGATTCAGACTAGGTATTAGGAAGAGCTTTTCTACAATGAGGGCGGTGAGGCTCTGGCAGAGCCCAGAGAGGTTATGGTTACCCCATCCCTGGAACATTCAAGGCCAGGTTGGGTGGGGCTCTGAGCAACGTCATCTAGTAAAAGGTGTGCCTGCTGACTGCAGGGCAGCTGAAGAGATGACCTTCCTACTCAAACTATTCTATGATCCTGTAATTATTTGTCTGGAAACTGGTAAATATGGGCACTGAACATTTCTGTGGGGAGAAAGGAATGCAGTAACAAAAGATATGCCATTGGCTCTCTGCAAAGTCCTTATCAACAGGCCTCACTTTGAATGATTCCACAAAACACAAACTAGGCTGTATCAAAGTCTGGTTTTCTGCACTGGAGGAGGTTTGGGCAGTTGCTGTGTTGTGGTTCTTTACAAAATTACTTACGTTTTGGTCACACAAAAATGAATGGGAGTTGAGTATGAAGTCTTTATAATAAAAGTGAACACAGCAAAAAAGACAAATCCATTGACTTTACCTGTAGTTTGATTCACAGCAAATTGGAATGTTCTGAAGAACCATAGCTTAGATGTAAATTTGTGAGTACTGTAGAATTTATCCTCAGAAATATAATATTATCTCCAAGGTAGCTTAACTCTACACTAAAATGAAATTTAGGCCAAGACTGAAATGATTTTTAGATCTCAAGTGCAATGAAATTAAAGAGTGTAACCTTTCACTCCTGTAGAAAAGAAAATGTAAATTTAGGGAAGATAGAATGCTGAGAGAGAGATGAAAAAGAAATTAAAAATGAATGGAGCTGTTTTTTTCTACATTGAGTGTCAAAAGTCACAATCCTAAATGAGTGGTGAGGTACCTGATAAAGAATCCAGGATTTCAATGTTGCTGTAGTCACAAGATTTAAAAAAGGGAGGTGGTTGGTTAGGTGTTAGTGTAAAAGAGGAGCTTAACTTCAGACAGTCAGCTTTGAAATGCTTTATGTACACATGGAGAAAAGCCCCAACATGTGACAAATGGTAGGCTGCAAGAGGGCTTGTCATTTTAGGTAAATATGTATTTTTAAGTATGATGTGTGTTGGCTTTTTGTGTACATATATGCAGATTGATACATGTGATTGAGCAATAGCCATAGGTTGTCTCAATGCCTTTTAAACAGCTCTGCCACAGCACGTGCAGTTCTTCAGTTTATTATGTATTCCTAAATTGATTATTTTTCCCCTGTAAATGGGTTTATAACTGATCTAATTACTGTTCACTACTGACCTCTCTGCCTGACTGCATGGCACAGTTATGGTCTAATGGAGGAAGGAACAAGGCAGAAGCTCTGCCAAAATCTTGGCAGCTCTAGTTTTGTGTTTTTCCTTGCTCAAAGTGCACATATATATGTGTGGATAGGTAATTCTGTGTTTCTGAATTTTTTATTTTATTTATATGTGCCAAGTCGTTAGAAGATAATTTTGGTTACTAAATATTTTTCATAGGCAGTTTATTTAAGCAAGATACTTTATTTTGCAGCAATATCTGTACTTCCTATTTTCCTAGTTCCTTTGATGGTTTTGAGTCAGCTTCTAAGCTACAGTACTGGGAATTTGAGAAAAAGATGTCTGAAAAGTGTCCCTTCTAGAAATTAAGTCTTCTGGTCTTGAGGGACGTGTGGTCATGGCGATGAAACTGCCTGGGAACTAGTCCAGGGGAGATGAGCCTACTCAAGCAGCTGTTGCTTTCCAGCACTGTTCTTTGGGGCACTGCAGGCTGTGTACCTGGGGCTCCATCCTTGGACAAGGTGGGCACACACCCTGTTTTCCCTCAGGCACTGCCCTTGGTGCCTCCCTTTATTGCACAGTGTCCAACCAGGGTGTGGGCACTGAGCAATCTGTATTGGGCAGAGACTGCCTGTGTGATAGGATGGACAAACACACAGGGGAGCACTTGGTCTTGTGACTATTCAGTGCCTCAGCCAGATGTGTCAGCCAAGTGATGGGAAGGTTGCTGGCACATGTGCTTACAGCTGTGTGACAGGGAGGGGCAGGCTGGGCCAAGCTGGTTGTTTTCTGGTGCAGGAGTTTGTACATCTGAAGAACACTTTGTGGTCAGGGCAGTGTGCAGACAGAGCTTGTGTCTTGTATATACATAACTAATACATTCCTTGGGGGTGATTTTGTAACAAGACAATACCAGTAACTCCTCAAGCCTGGCAAACTTCTTCCAATGCCACCAGGATCAGCTTCTGTTTACCATCGTCCTGTGCTAATCCTTGCTGCCCTTATTTACCAGGAGCAGTCATTTCACACCCAGAGCTTCCCTGGCTATTGTACCAATGTCCACAGAGAGAAGATGTGCCATATTTCTTAATTCTGGAAATCACTTTACAAAGGCATTGCCTGCCTTCCCTGTGACCCTGCTAGGTTTGATCCTGTTTGTTCATTATTTATGTATCATACCACTCATGAAGTGCCCTAACCTGTGTTATGGGCCCTTCTGAAAAGGGCACTCTCCTCCCCTTCTGTGGAGCTCATATGTACTTCCCAGAAGAGTCCTGGGTGCAGAGAGGCAAGGAAGGCACCGAAAGGTTCAGGACTTTCTGTCTTGACCTGGAGAGAGAGATGTCTGAATCCATGTGTTTGAGGGAAAGGGTTTAGAAACCAAACCATGGACACTGCCTTGTTCTGCTTGCTGCAGTTTGGTCTTGAAGCTTTGATGTGAGGCAGTGATTGAATTCCTTATTTCCTTTGCTTGTGTGTGCAGCTTTTGCTTTACTTCTTCTTCTTAAGGGTTTTCTGACTTTTCCCCTTCTGACCCTTTTCCCCATCCCATGGATGGAGCGAGTGGCTGGGCTGAAGCCACCACAGGACAGGAGCAGCTGTGGAGGGCAGTGTCTTCAGGAAAAGGAAAAGAGTCATGAGAACTGATAGAAGGACTGTGTTGTAAAGTCCTTAACAAAAAAATGAAACAGGATTCACTGACTTCTAAAAAGTGTCTTTGCTTTATCATACAACGTGGCACCCCAGCATGTGCTGTGTCAGTACTGTCAGTGCTGTGTGTCCTGTTTGTGAGGTTGGAGTTACAAAACACTGAACTTTCTCCTTTGACCACACTGTCATTCCTGATTATGATTCTTACTTTTTACCCAGTTTTATTTGTTGCTGGTTTTCTGCCTTAAATTTTGTCAATAACTAATACCTGTATAGTCATGTGAATCCTGTATTTTAAATCCTTTTACCTTACTTTCAATAAGTATGAAAGAGTATTATAGAGATAGAACTTCACACAGTTTGAAACACTTTTATTAACCTAGAGTGGACAAGCTGTGGCCCCAAGGAGGTGAGAAGTCCAGCAGTAGCTCTGCAGCTGTCAGGAGCTGCCCAGTCCCAGTGGGGAGCACTGACTCAACCAGCCAGGGAAGCCTTGATGTGTGTCAGGAGGGTCTGCTGCAAGTCCTTTAAAGTCAAACTGATTCTCACTTATGTGCTGTAGGAGATGAATATGATGTGTGTGCCATCTGTCTGGATGAATATGAGGATGGAGACAAGCTCAGGATCCTTCCATGTTCTCATGGTAAGCAGCTGTATTTTAGGTTTTGTATTTGGATTAAAACAGCTCTGTAGAGCACTGTTTAAAACCCACAATGAATATGTCCAGTGAGTGATTTATAAAATTTCTTTTTGCTAATAGGCAGGAATGTGTGTACAAAGTGGGAAAAGAGAACGCTTGCATTCTCCTTTTAAAAGCCAAAAAGCATTCCCACTTTGTATTTTATTTTGGATGTATTCATGAAAAAAAATCTGGGCTTGACATTGTCCCTTAAATATCTATAGCTTATATCTATATCGATCCCTTAAATATCATTATGTATTTAATGTAATACTTCCTACATTAAAAAAAAAATAGGCTTTCCCTTTCCCCAAGAGAAATAAACCATAAAACCTTAATGAGCTCTTGGTGACCTGGAGGAATGGGTCTGTCCCAGAGCTTGTGTCCATGCAGACCCACTGCCTGACTGCCCTTGGAAGGGTTAGTGGGATATTTTCCCTGTGACAGTCTTTAATCCAGCCCACTACAAAGATGTACTTAGGACTCCGGTACATACCTGTCCACAAGACAAGACTGCTCTTGACTGCCTCTACAAGGAAGCATTTTAGGTGCTTGTATCCATAAGACACCTGGGCCCAAGAACATCTTTAGATTTAAATGTATTTTTTATAAAGCTATCAAGAAAGATAGGATTCACCTTTCCAACCTGGGACCCTCTCTCCACCCCTCGGGCCATTAACTGTCTTACAGCCATCTTGGCTGGGTACAGTTCTATTCAGCCTTTTCTCACTGAACCCCTGCTCTGAGCAGGCACTGGGACAGCAATCACCACAGCAGTAAGAGATTGTTAACAGAGAGGCAGCTGATGGTACAGCCCTCCATGCACAGCCAGTGACAGGAGCTTTGTAGATCCTCACTCGTAAAACCCATTTCAAACCAGGCTGACAAACAAGTTCTCAGAAGAGAAAGAACAGGTCCACAGCACCTCTCTTGACCACCACGATGAGTTCTTGTGGATAACATGCTGCCAAACATGCTTGACCAGGCACTAAGCACAGTGTGCTGGCCCCTGTAAATACAAGCTCTCTGCCAGGCAGAAGTCTCTGCTACTAAGCAGACCTGGGGTTTTAATGCCATAAGTAAAGCCCTTAAATACTTTTTTTTAAAACACAGTCAGTCTAGTTGCAGTACCACCTGCAGACCTAAATTAAAATCCACATAATCCTGCAGTAATTTTATTTAAGAACAAGGTGCTTCGATACATGTTGGTGTGGAAGTTAGAGGCATTGTGAGGATGATGATGGTGAGATGCCTGCTGGTAGAATTCAAGAAGCTTTAAGGTTTATCTTGTTAAACGTGGCCTATTGCAGGACTGCTCTCAAAGACCCATGTGGCTGAGATCCTAATCCATAAGGTGTTTTGTACAGGCTATGTGCCAACAAACTTGGGACTAAAATTGTCTGTGTGAATTACATTCTAAAATTCTCACATTACTGAAGAGAAGTGCAGTTTAACAGGTTTCCCTGTCCTTTTCACATGGATAATGATGTCCTTGTATTTTGTTTTCTTACAGCATATCACTGCAAGTGTGTGGACCCATGGCTGACAAAAACAAAAAAAACCTGTCCCGTGTGTAAGCAGAAAGTGGTCCCTTCGCAGGGGGACTCTGACTCGGAGACAGACAGCAGCCAAGAGGAGAACGAGGTGTCTGAGAACACCCCTCTGCTCAGACCACTGGCCTCAGTCAGCACCCAGTCCTTCGGGGCTCTCTCAGAGTCCCACTCCCATCAGAACATGACCGAGTCCTCAGAGTACGAGGAGGATGACAATGACAATGACAATGTTGATAGCAGTGATGCAGAGAATGGGATGAACGAAGAAAGTGTAGTGGTTCAGCTGCAGCCCAGTGAGGACAGGGAGTACAGAGTGGCAAACACTGTCTGAGACTACTAATGACCAATAGTGTATGAACAAAAGGGTTCTTAAGGCTATTTACAAACCTTTGTGTAGGGAATCTGTTTTAATCTGTAATCCATTTGGTTTCTTTGATAGGAGCAGCAGTTCGTGTAGTAGTACTGGGTTAAATCATTACTGATAGATTTATTTTTGATTCAGGTATTCACACATTCTGTCTTCTCAAAACCAACAGTTAAACTGGACTTCACAATGCTAATGAATAATGTTAATAGTTTATAGCAGTAGAAATATCACACAGACTCTAAATGTCTTTTGTTGAAATGGGATTTCTCTGGAAGTACTTTTATTTCCATTTTGTAGCTACAACTGGGTCATTCTTAAAGCAATATTTATTACATATAGATATGTGTTACCCCTTAGGCCAAACAAAACCTGTATTTGCATGTTTGTATAGAGTTTTCCTAAGAACTGTCACCACTACTGAAAGGAAAATGTAGAACAGATCAATATTCTGTGTGCTGGTGTATCAAAACAAAGGAGAAGAAATTCCATTTTTATCTCAAAGCAGTGATTCCAAATAATCCTTTGGAGTTTGCCACGGTAACTGAGTTTAAGAAATTCAATTGAGCAATTCTCAGGATAAGGAAACTTATATGTTTAATTTTGAGCAATTCACAAGGTGAGGTCCACCATAAACACATTAAGTACCCCTCCTTGCTACTACTTTGTTGTCTGGTTTCCAGTGAGGATGTGGGAATTGGGGGATGACCAAGAGAGAGATGTTATGCCACACAGAAAAAGAACTTTAGGTAAGTATTATATTGATCCTTGGCTCATATATACCTCTTACTAAGAGCATTTTATGCTGCATTAGTCTGCTAAACTGTGTATATAAAAAATTGTTCTTTTCAAATACCTGATTTGAAAACAAGTGCTTACACCTGTCTCACAGAACTCAGTACTTACCAGTGTATCACAAAAAAGGTAAATTCTATATAATACCTCTGTAACTATGTAGAAAGTAAAACCATACGTTTACTCAACATGGAGATTTTTTTTATATGGCCTTGACTAAGGAAAGCTTGAAAGAATGTTAATAAACATGTTTTCCACTTTAAATATCAAAAGGAATTTATTGAACGTTTGCATGACTTGATTCTTTGTGTACTCTCCTACATTTACTACTGAGGTTTAAGTGCTTTGGGAGATGCAGAACATGTAACTGTTGGGATCCCTGAGCAGACATTCCCTGCATTGTGCTGTGACTCCCAGGACAAGAAGCTGCACTGACTGGTGCTACATCCAGGGGGTCTGAGTTACGTAGGAAACCTTTTGGTTCACTTTTACCTTGAGCAGGAGCTTGGACTGGCCTGGCTGTGCACACACACAGTGTGGCTGGGGGAGCAGGAAGGAGGACCAGGGTGCTTTGGACAATTCCTGCCCCCCTGGCAGTGCTTGTGGAGCCACAGCCCCAGTGCTGGAACCCAGGGCAGGCAGGTGAGGCGTTCCCAGGTGTGATTTCTGACCTGTCACTCTGTGCAGCCACACATCCTGCCACCCTGCAGCACAGATCTGTCCTCTGGGCCTGGCTGAGAGCAGGGAAAGTTTATTTTGCACAATGAGGCACCATAAAAGGGTAATAATGAAAGGATGATTCATCTCCAAACCACTGCTGCCAGCAGCCACGGGGTAAGGACACTCATTATAGTGGTGTATTTTCACCAGGTAACATTCCCCTCCAGCATGCACATGTGTAGGTGAGTCCAAATGTGAAAATGATTTCTGAAAATGCAGTTACCAAGCTGAAAGATACTTCTTAAGTCCCTGATGTTGCTGTGAGTGCATGTTTAGTAGAGTATTTCAGGCACCTCAAAACCTGAAGTTTCACAGCAATGAACTGACATAAACTTTGTAATATGCTCTCTGTAACCCTGGCTGTAGTGACATGCACAGACACCATTCTGCTATGGAAATTCACCAACAAATGCATTTGAAAAAGTAATTCAAGCAACACCTAATTCTTAGCAAGCAGAAATGTACAAGTGATATACAGACACTGCTTGGGCAAGGGGAATTGGTCAGAAAGGAACAATGTCAAACCAATGAATGCAATGACAAGTGCCTGGTGTGTGCTGCCAGCGGCGGCTCCTGTTGGCTGCAGTCCATTCCTGCCACTCCAGCCTTGCTACAGCAGCAGCTTTGGGGATGTACCTGCCCCCCAGGCAGGGAGAAACACAGTTCTGCATCAAAAGGCAAGTGCAATTTTAAATTGTGTTTAGACACAACACAGCTTCACACGTGTTTTATGGCAAAAGCAGATTTGCATCCTTTGTACTACCTACTATTGAACAGGAATTTGCCGTGTGCTCTAGACGTGTTTGTTCCAACTTTGGGGTTCAGAGATCCAGTTCAGACAGAGACTCTTGGCTGTGGGAGAATATAAACTATATATAGGAAGGTTTTAGTTAGACCAGATTTAGTGCCAGGCAGAGGAGCAGGTGCAGCTCTGACATATGATATGGGGGAAGGAGGGGAGAACAAAGGCATTTTTGGGTCATGCCCAGCAGCACCTGACTGGTGTCTGGGCCCAGGAAGGCCAAGCTGTTACAGATTCACCTTCCCTCTCTGGGCTTGGCTGTCTTTCCCATCCTCCAAGCTCCAGGGTTCACCATCACATCCTACCACGCTTGTGCTTTTGGAGTACTCAGGTAGCACAAATACCAAATACAGTGGAATCCTTCAGGGTAATGGAGACCTTAAATCTGCCTCTTCCCTTGGAGAGGGGAGCACATCCCACCCTCTGTACACCGACCCAGCCCAACCACCCCTAACCCTCTTGCTGGGTCCTGTGTGAAATCTCCTGCAGCTTCTTTCAGGGATGGTGTATTGGGCATTCAGAGGGTGGGGGAACTTCTCCCCACAGAGCTGGATAAATGTGGAGTTAAGTGATGAGAAATCATCTCCTAATTTAAGATTTCCCCAAAGACTGTCTGGCCTTTGGCTGAAGTTGTATTATCGTACCACTACTGTCCTGCAAAACTGACAACTGCACTTGGACCTTGTGTTAGCCACGCACTGAAGGGCCTCAGCGGATTCCTGGGTGGAGGGGAAAAATTACCAACAGCCTGGTTTTGTTTGGTTGGAATAAATTTATTTCATCTGTCTGTAAACAAGGTGTTTTTAATAGTTATGGCATTTTTTGAAATGCATATTAAATCAGATGAGTTAGACTGTATCCCAGATGTAACAAAGTGCAGGGAAAGAAATGGACAAATCAGCGACAAGAATTTGTTTAAATCTGTACATTATCCACAAGGCCCAACAATAGAAGCAAATACTAGAATGTCCCTAAGGTAGTGCCAGTCAAAAGAAACCCTCGGAGTCAGTTAAAATCCATCTCACAATAGCAACAGTTCATTTTTTTTTTTTAACAATAGTATGGCACAGAATACATATTAAAAAATTCATCACAAGACAGCCAAGTCAGTTATTCCAACCACTACCATCTCCCATTTATTCTTTAGTATACAGAGTTCTGCAGTTCTTGCAGTGGACATACAGGTCAGAACCATGCCTGAACTGAGTTTGGTTATAGACATTTCAGATGACTCGTGCACAAGGCAGCTCACTCCATCATTTCTGCAGCAAGGGTGTGACAGGTCAAATGAAGATTTGAAATTTGAAATGGCATTTTGACAGTTTAGCTTGCCAACTACCAACCTTCATCCAGTGGCTTCAGAGCAGCCAAACTCTGCACCACTGAGGGATCTGGCAGAAATACTGAAGCCAGTCATAGCTCCCAGGGTAGCTGAAGGTGGCAGTTTTCCACAATGACATTGCAATTTCATATTAAAAAAGAAAACCCCTTCACCCCCCCCCCACAACCCTCAAGCTGCAAATTAAAATTGGTCCTATGAGAAACTGAAACCAGACACACTCCAGCTGGTTACGCCGGGCTAACTAATGGCCAAAGTGGCAGCCTTGCACAATTCAACTACAGAACAGGAGCTGGCAAAAAGAAAAAAAAAAAGTGCCTGAGCTATTGCAATGATGGAATGTCTGGGGAGTCCCTGGGATGGTGGTTTAAGGTCATGGGAGGAAGTGCATCTGTACCCTTTCATAGTTTTGTGATTGCACTTGTTAAGCAGTACAAGCTTCAGACATCATCAAGAAAAAATAAGAGACTTAAGCCTACAGTGAAGTGCAACGACAAAACTAGTGTGACATTAATAGCTTTTGAGTGGCAAATTGGTTAAACAAACCAGGCACTATAAAAATGGGTGTAAGCAAACACGTGGGTTTAAAAAACAGAAACAGAGCGGGACAGAAGTGAAGATATGCATGCACTTTTTTCCTCCC
Organism: Campylorhamphus procurvoides; assembly: GCA_013396655.1. NCBI lineage: Eukaryota > Metazoa > Chordata > Aves > Passeriformes > Dendrocolaptidae > Campylorhamphus > Campylorhamphus procurvoides. Next base: position 159,514 of record WBMV01000518.1, read on the forward strand.
AACCATGCTCTGTGAAAGGAAGACTAGTGAGCTATGACTTGCTCAAAGTGCTGAAGAGGCATTGATCAAATTAGATTGTACAATCGGCACCTTGTTTAGTATCTCAGTTGGTTTAGTTGTCAATATCACACTAATTGCTAAGATGAAGCAGAGCCTACACTTGGCATGTTCCCCTCCCGAGTTTTAAGGTATCACATGCATATCCTTGTCGTGGTGGTGCCAGATGGGCGCAGTTACCTACAGTGGTTACAGAGGTGAACAAGGGGGAACTGGAGTTATGACAAGAAATGAGTAAATAAAAAACACAAACTACCATCTACAGTCTGGTAGCACTGAGCACAAGCGGGTGGTGGTGCAGACAGCTGCTAGGTGGATGGGGAGAGGCTGCTCAGACATCAGACCTCCTCAGGTATAAAGCCAGTTCAAATGCTTTCTTGTTGAGTGTCCCTCCATGGACACCTTCCTTTCCCATGACTATAACCAATGCTGGAGTACACAAGGAAACAAAACAGAAATGAACAGAATTAAAGGGAAAAAAAAAATAACACCTTTCCCCACCAACAAAGGGATACAAAGGAGACACAGGTTCATACCCCATCACCCTGCATTGCTAGTAAAGTTTCCAGAATGTAAGGTTTAAAGCTCACCGCCAGGAAAGTTTAATAGCAATCTTCCCCTAATACTTAACAGTCTGCCTAACAACTAGAACCCAGAGTCTCTCAAGTATTTTGCCATTGAGTATGCCTTCTTATTCAATCCGCCTCCATGGACCCCTTCTTTGCCCATTACAAAGACCAAGACTGAAAGAGAAAAGAAAAAAGTTTTAAAATGAGTGTATTAGACAAGAAAATAATGCAAGTTTTAGGTAGTGCAAAAACACCTTCAAATTCAAGATTCAGTATTTGGGCACTAAGCTAGTTTAACAGTTTTGTAAAAACAGATGTAGGCAGAGCTGTGAGAAAGCACAAACTATCCTCAGGGATTTTATATAACTGGAAGTTGTAAGAGTTCACTGCTAAGAAAAATGTCACCAGTTATCTCAATAAAGCATCACAGTGCCTCTCACCATCAGTCATCTCCCAGCAAGGAAACCCTGGCTGCAGCTTCAACACTTGGGGTGGAGCAGAGACACAGTGTGTGAACAGTGTGAGAGGAGAGCAGCAGGGGAACATTCCCCTGTTCTGGGCTGTAGTGGTCACTGCTGGTGTGGGGAGCACAGTAACTGCATGGATGCAGGGAAAAAACTCACATGGTGAGTTGGGCTGACACTTTCCATGCAGTAACACAACTGTACATCGTGCTTTTTGTGTAGGACAAAATGCAGTGGTGATTGTCGTGCTGAGTCTCTCTGCACTCCCTCAGTGCCAGCAAGGCATCCAGACTGTCTGGTGAAAGGAACACCCAGAGGCTCCTCACCAGCAAGTGCCACTGGGAGCTGCCAGCAGATGTCCCCAGCAGGGGCAGTGACACAGTGAGTGCTGGGCTGCCACAGGCCAGGGACTGTTTGACAAGCTGGGAATACTGCAGCCAGCCCACCTACAGGTGATAGTACATTGGCCTCAAGTTGTGTGAGGAGAGGTTTAGGCTGGCTATCAGGGGACCTTTCTTCACCAAAAGGGTTGTCAAGCCCTGGCACAGGGAGCCCAGGGCAGTGGTGGAGTCCTCATCCCTGGAGAGATTTAACAACCATGTAGATGTGGCACTCAGGGACACAGGTCAGTGGTGGCCTTGACAATGCTGGGGGAGTGGTCAGACTGGATGATCCTGGAGAACCTTTACAACCTTAATGACTCTACGATTCTATCTCCAGAGCAATTTGTTCATAAAAACTTAAGACAGTTCTCACTGGCATTTCACAAGTCAGAACTCTGCTTGTTTAACTCCAGCAAAGCTAACGCTCTTCCTGCAACCCTGCCCCTACAGACACCTTCAGCTCTGCTTTTGGATTTACACCTATAAGCAAAAGTCTATCACTCATGAACCTGTTCCACAGCCAGCCTGGAAACACGAGCCCAGGTGTCCCTAACATAAGGCACACCACTCATAGCCAGTATTTTATATCCCAGCCAAGTGTCTGCCACACAATAGGTTTTACTGGGAGTTAAATGAGGAGCTGGAGGAGCAGGCGTACCAAACTGGACGGGCTTTTTTGCCTGAAGATAGACTTCAACAAGCTCAATAGGAAGTGCAAGAAGAGTTAGTGTGGAGCTTGTTAAAAGTCAAGTAGGAGCAGCTCATGTAAGGGATTCACATCTTTGCAAAATGAACTTTCCATTGAGTGTTTACAACAAGAAAGCTGCAGTCACTGCCCATCATTGACACATGCCTCCTGGGCTTCAGGTACCAAGTGAGGGAATACCAGGTAAGCCTACCTGGAGCTACAGCCTGCTCTTTCGTGCTTGTCAGGGATCTGTTTAACCATAGTGCAGTCTGGTGCTGGGCTAGGACACAGGTGGGCTAGGTGGGAATGGGGGCAAGTGATTCCCAGGCAGAACTCAGCCAGAACACTGCCACCCACCTCCTCACATCACTTCCCAAAATTAACCATTACACACAGGGGTCTGGTTTTCTTAATAGTTGGAGTCTATGCTTAGGGCTACACTCTCAATTTAGCAATCCGAAGGCAGAGAAAATGGTGCTTACCTCGTCCAGCTCTGCCTACAGCAACATTGTATGTCGGCTCACCACCTTGACTCTTTGTCCTGATGTCCATTGTGCAGTCACCATCCACATACAGGCTATCTCTGATCACAGAGCACTTCTTTGCACCAAGGGTCAGACCATTGGTGAAGAAACCCTCTCGGTCTTTTCCTACAATCATATCTATTTCTCCCGGCTGCCAAAGGAAAGAGCTCAGAGTCAGCACGGCAGCGTTTTATTGTTTCATTTCCATTTAGAAACGCTGCTGTCTCGTGCGGCGAGGCCGAGGCCGTGATTTCCCCCCGCAGGAAGCGCTCCAGAGCGCAGGGCTTTGTTAGCGCTGTGTGCGGGGGAGCCGCGGCCGGCGATGCGGGGCTCGGCCCGTTACCCGGCCTGGGCTGCGGCCGCACCTGGCCCCGCACACCGCCCGGGCCCG
>WBMV01000518.1:164190-221861 GCA_013396655.1 Campylorhamphus procurvoides
GACCCCCGCTCCGTGTCCTTTCCATGGCCTCAGACCTGCCCTGGCCCCTCAGACCTGCCCTGGCCCCTCAGGCAGGGGACCCCCCGCTCCCCACCCGGGCAGCTCCCCCCTCACCGCAGGCCCGAGGGCTCCTGCCGCACACACCGCCATCTGTTACACTGTGTTTCTGCAGCCCTTTGTAACTGCCCGGTTCGGATTTTACCCTTCCAGGTTCCACCAAGTCTCTGTCGCAATACTTTAGTTTCCACGTCCCTCGAGCTGGGGCTGTGGATTCCTGCACTGGTGCTGGGCCCTGGGCGGGGTGGCTGCTCCAAGCCTGCCCTGGGCTGAAGCAGCTCTAAGGGCATGTTTTGGGGTGATGGTTCTGTCTGTCTTCCTTGTCCTTGAAATTGGTGGGGGGATCACTTCCTTTGGAGCAGGGTGGGTTTGCCTTTCAGTGGGTCTGTTGTGATTCTCAGGGCACTGGAGACAGATGCAATGTGACGTGGCTGTCCATCAATAGATTTGTGACTGTTATTCAAGCAGTTGGGTCTCATACCTGAATATGTCAAGACACAGTACACTCTAAATGAGTCTGCCTTTTCCTGAGATTACATCCCCAGATATTTGTAATTGATACCCCTATAGCATACTTCAGGGTGTTCTTAGTCCTCTAAAAACCTAATTCAGTTGTCATGGGATTGAGTGTTGTTTAGTACTAATTGTTTACTAGGTATTTGAAAAGAGCTCATTTTAATATTTTATCATAATTCCTTACGTTTTTTCTCTATTTTATTTTCACAGTGCCTTTCCCCCTCTGAATTTGGACAGCACCATCTATGTATCCCAGAAACATCCTCATGTCACTGTATCTACTAATGAGTTACAGGCTTTAAAGTTGCTTTTGGCTTTTCAAACAGATAAAGCTTTGTGTGACGTTTGGATTGCCTTTGTCATTCTCCTTCCACAGATTCCTTCCTTGGGAAGGAGGAAAGGTTCTCTTCTGTCTGAAGGTGCCATTGAGGGTCACTCCTCTTTTGAAAGCTGGCCTGTAGTAGGTCACAGTTAAACACCGTTGTTGTCCCACAATGGGATGCATTCAGCTGAGATGAACGTGAGCCTGATATGAGCCCATTAGTTCTGGAGTTCAACCAAAATGTGTTTAATTTTTTCATTGTTTTCTTTCCAAGCAGCAATAAGGATTCCGAATTGTGTCACTTTAGTAAGTGGACTTAGTGAATATAGAGAGAGACATCTCATCACCCTGGAGCAGGCCTTGGGGATTTGGGAGCTGCTTGTTTCCTTTGCTAGCATCTTTATTCATTGATTAATGAGAAGGGGGCTTCGCATGGATCACAGGCTTCTTGGTACAAGCATACAGGTATCCCATGGAAGAACCTGTAGGTTTCCAGGATTTTATCCAAAGGCTAGAGCCCTCTTGCCTGGAGAGGTCTCCCCTTCTTGCATGTGCCCACCCTGCAAGGCATTTGTCCATCCCTTCTGCCTCAGGAGGAGCAGCTGTGCCTTCCCAAGCCCCCTGAGCCCTCGCGGCCCATATCCAGTCATGCCTCATGGGAGGCAGAGACCCCATGGGCACTGCCAGCCCAGAGCTGAGGGAAAAGCTGCTGCTTTCCTGGAATCCAGGAATAACGGAGCCTCGCTGGGTTCATGTGTGATGGTTCAGTGCCTCCCCTCTTTGACAGAGTAAATGTTTCATCTGAATGTCAGGATGCAGAGCAGGTCAGGTAATCCTGGTGCTGCCTCATGGGGAATATCACTTTTTGTAAGAGCTCCACAGGCCAGGTGATTGTGGGAGTCTGGGATCTTCTGAACATAATGGAAGGATGAGAGTAGAGGATTTGCCACCTGCTTTGGTAGCTCAGCTTCTAGTCATGTTATTTGTGAAATAACTAGTAATATATTTAGAAAGTGAAGTCTAAATTGGGTTACTGCTATTTAATGTTGTGAAGCTACCAGGTAGCTTGTATACTTTGCAGATTCAGCAGTCATCAGTGCTGCTTCTGAAAATAATAATCCTTTAATTCTATTTTCACTCTTAGATGCCTCATTTGGTTGTGCTCTATGTTATACAATCATTATAATACTATCTGTATAGACACTACTGCAGCACTACCTTTAAGCCTGTTGGATTTAAGAAAATGAGTGTGCTCTGTATGTCAAAGACTGTAAAAGCAGGGACCTCCAGTGTTTTGGGGGTTTTTTTTATGAGGCTTAATTTTAATCTGAGGCATTTATTAAGTGAAGGATTTATATATTTATATAAATATCATTGTTAAAATTGATAGATATAGTGGGTTGTTTTAACATGAGTAGCTGGAGTGATGGACATGTGAAATGGACTGATTGTAAGCTATAGCTATACAAAAAATAGTCATGAAATAGTGATTTCCTGCACTTTAGTCTCTTCCTACATTTTGCCAGGTAGTTGTTCTTTCTGGAATTTAACTGGACACTATAGGCACAATTTAGAGGGTTTTGTGTAGCTTGTAATGATTACTGGTCATTTTCCTTCAGTTCAGAACTCTGCTTAAAATTGATGTTGGATCACATCAAAGAAAAATAATCATTTGGAAGAATTTTAAAAATCCATCTCTACTTAACCAGAGCATACCCACTATTTATAGCTTTGTGAGAAACTTCATGGCTTTTATCTTGGTTACAGAAAAGTTGAAATTGGCCAAAAATTTGAAGGAAGACCATATTTTGTTAATAATGTAACTTGGGGTTTACGTCAGGGCTTGTAACTACCAGAACTGCTGCTGTGCTCAGACTGGTGAGACAGCCAAGGGCAAGATTGCTTACAACAGAATCGTTTAGGTTGGGAAAGACCTCTGAGATCATCCAGTCCAATCATTATGATGTTCCAGATTCTATCTGTTTTCACCGAGATCATCATGTTTTTCACCATTTGCAGATAACTAACCAGCATTTCTGTGCAGACAGGAGGGCAAACAACCCCCAGCAGGATGCAGTGGGGCTTCTCTGTGCAGTTAAACTTCACAGAGCCCGTGTGGGCGCTGCTCTGGTGACTTCATATCCTGACCAAACTGGGTTCCTGCTGCAGGCTGTCTCTTCACCACAAGTGCTTTCGGAAGTGCAGAGGGGAACACTGATTTACAAGTGCTACAAGTCAGCTGGTGACAGCCAGGAGCATTCTGTGTCAGCCTTGCAAGGGGACAGGCTGTGCCAGGTCCTTCCGTGGCTACCTGATGGACTTGGCTGAAAACCTGGGAAGCCACCAAAGGCTGGGATGAGTGTTAGCTAGAAACAAATTGTAAAAATGGCATATTAATGAGTGGAAGACTTGAAGCTAGGTTTAAAAAATACAGGAATACAAAATACAGCAATCATTAAGACCACAGTGCAGAGTTCTGTTACACAGCTACACTTGTGCATGAAGAAGGTCCTGACCCATGCCAGCATAGCTGTGGCTGCACTGCAGAGAGCTCTATACAGCAGTGCTTAAACCATCCAGAAAGTTCTGAAAAAAAGATGCTCTTCTGGTGTGTCTTGCATCATTTGGAACAATGGTGTGATTCCATGTCAGGATGAAAGTTTTGTCTTGGTAGAGGAGTTTGGCCTGGCATGGTCTGATACAGATAGCTCAGCAAAATCTTTGTCTTCCTAAGGATCAGCTGTGAAAGCAGTTCTGAGGAGTTTCCCTTCCTTGTCCCTTATTTGACTATCAAGTTCAAACAGAACAAACCTAAACTGTAACTCTGAAAATCGTGTGCAAGTGTAGGGATATGGTTATGTCAGATAAGGATATGAAGTTGCTTCTATGTTGGTGGTTTCCAGAAGTACTTAAAGTATGAGGAAGGACTGCTCTTTGTAGATGTGATTTAGAGATGGACAAAGCACTAAAAAAGATGTCTGAAGTCATGGAACTTTTCTCAGCTTTAGGAATTTTAAGGTAAATTTTCACTGGTGGCTAACAAAAATAAACCTTAATCCTAGAATTTAAAGTACATTATATGTAAGTTCTTAGTTGGACAGGTAATCTCTAGTTCATAATGGTGTTTTTGAAGAGAGTTCCTGTAGGAGTGAGAAGTGCAGAATTGGACCCATAAGACCCAGCTGTCTATGTTTTCAGTTACCAAATGGTCGGGCTCCTCGCTGTGCTTGTATCCTGCAGTATTTTGTTGTGCTTTAAATCAAACTAGCAGAACCCAAATAGGTAGCTGTTAATTTTCTATTATGAAACAAGAGTGTGTGCTGTGAAATTCAGTAAGTTTGTGGATAGCTTGATGCAGTGGAGGGAAGGTGGGAGCATCGTCAATCTAAAGTCTTTAAGGTTTTTTTGCCAAAGCTCCTGGTGACTCATCACATGCCTTTGGGAACTGGTTATTGCATTGGGTTAAAGGTTGTGTGGAAGTTAATTCTGAAAAGCCAAAACTGAGGCTAAGATGCAGTAAGAGGGTTGAAGAAGCACAAAGCTAGAGGAAGACAAAGCAGAAAGGTGGAAAACGGAGCAGAGTGAGCACAGGATCTTGACACAGTCACTTTTCTGTGGATATTTGTGCAGTGTGGTTAAACAGGAACAATCTTCTTGTGCCATGAAGTCTGAACCTGTGATCTCCTTGCACTTCACTGCCCGCAGTGAGAAATCATGGGAGATGAAAGAGAACGTTTAACTTTGCTCAGGCTTCATCTGCTTGGGTTTTCTCTCTGTCACAGTTGACTGGTGGGTACAGTTTTACCTTTCTAATAGCTGGTCTGCCCACGTGGTGCAGCCGGGGGGCTCTGGAGCTTTGTTCAGGACATTATTGCCTTCAATTGGCTTGCTTTCACTGACAGGATCTGTAAATATGTTTGTCTGGGTGCTATTTCCTCCCTGCTTGTTACTTGTTAAAAATCCAAAGGATTTTTGGATCATAGATGTATAAATTTGTCTGTGATACACAATTTCTACCCAAAACATTCATCACTGTCTGCAAAACCATTTATTGATAATTCTGAAGTCTAAAAAACCATATTTTCCCAGACAAATGATATTCATAACTTTATAATGCTCCATAAAATTACAAATATATATCATTGTTTGAATGAAGCAGGAATGGCTAAAAGGGTTTTTTTCCAATTTTTTTAATTTGACACCAAATTTTTCTTTAGCCATAAAAAACTTGAGACTAGCTTTGAGCAGCAGTCAACTCACTTGCTGTTAGCTCATCCAAAAAGAACCAGGGCATATTTAATATTTAGAATATTTTTGTGAGAATTTTTGATAGTTGAAGTGCTTCATAGTTTCAGCGCCTACAGAATTATTTCTGCTGTAGCTGTAGTGCTTTTCTCTCAGTTGCATCCAGTCAGATAAATACCACATTTTTGAGAAACAAAGTATATGAAAGTTATTCTGCTCAAAGTTGTCTACATAATCACAAAAGATGATAAAAGTTTTTAAATCCATGAATTATGTGCTGAGAAGAGGTGTATTCAGTCTGAAAGTCTAATACTGTGCAACCGTAGAGGAGCCACTGGTATGGGTGAAAGGAAACCTGAAGAATATAATGGAATATATAAATGCAAATGGAAGGAATGGAAAGCTTTGACTGAACAATCAGAATAACTGTCCTCTGCTAAATAAACCTCCATGTTTCAGGTTAGAGAGGCATGCCTGTAGCAGTTGGGGCATGCAGCATGGTTTCATCACAGAACTAGAAACAGGTACAGTTCTAGCAGTTGCCATTGCAAAAAAAAAATGCAGAAATAGAGAGGAAGGGAACATTAGCACCAGCTAGAGATTTTTGTGTGTTAGTAATAGACACCCCTTTTCTGTGCTACCATTAGGAGGGGTCTGTGGAGGACACAGTGGCAACCTGCTGGCAGGTGCTCAAGTCGTGTATTTAACAGCAAGGGTATTTCAGAGCCTTTGATAGCCGGGCTCTGGAAAGGGGTTAGCTGGGTGAATTGGGCTGCAGCAGGAGTTCTGGTTCCCTGGATGCACAGAGAGGAGTCAGGCAGGGCGTGCTGGTGGTGGAGCACAGAGGGGAGCAAGGCACGTGGGGCCCCCTCTCACCATGGCACCTGTGACCCTGTCCAGGCTCTGCTCTGCTCTGCTCAAGGGACAGCAGCTTTCACATGAAGCCCTTACACATTGTAAGAGCATTTCCACAGTGTTCTCCCCTGCGTGGGACAGCTCTGGGATTCCAGGCTGGCTGCTGCTCCTCCATAGTTTTGTGAGCGTGTTCGCTGTTTTTGGAGTGCAAATCTCTCAGTAACTTCCCGGCCCCTGGCACTAGATGGAGCTTCAATCTACTTGCACTTGGAAGCGTATTAACTACAAGTTAAAAATAGGGAAGAATAAATGCAGATATGCATGCCTGCTGCAATTCTTGCAGCACCTCTTTCCCTGCTTGTTAGCAGATTGGTGTAAGTTTAATGTAAGTGAAAATTAAAATATTGCAGGAGAATCTCCTTGATCTAGTATGTGCTTTATAATCACTAGCACCCTTTAATGTACTCTCAGGCTCATGGCAGAAATTGCTGTAGGCTAGATGTGCTAGAAATGTGCTGCATATCAAAGCTAATGCCTAGGCTGTGCTGATTAAAGGTAATGCCATTTCTGCACAAAGTACCTGGTCATATTTCAGGATGCAGTGTGGGTGACCACCACTTCTGTTTGCTGTGCTCTTGCATGAATTCCTTTGCATTTTCCCTTTGTGCTATCAAAGCCAACAATTCAGAATCATCTGTTGTCAGTCACTTAATTTTCCCTCCATGCATTACCCTTAAAAATATTGAACAAATGGCAAGAACTGGACTCAAAAGCTGCCCTGGTCCTCCAGCCTCTGATGGCTCTTCTCTCTCTGTCTTCCCAGGTCACAGACCACTTGTGCGTGAGCTGGTTCCAGAATGGCTGGCGTAAGACAACCTGCCAGGAGCATGGAAAGCCTGTGCTGTTGGTAACTCCCAACCTTCTGCAGGCAGCCAGCCTCCCAGCTGGGGAAGGTCACTGTCACTGCATCAGGGCTTCCTCTCCTTAGCAGAAGAATGTGGCTGCTTTTCCCGGTTTCCTGGACAAACAAGGTGTGTTTGGCTGGGGTACTTACTGTCAGGGTTGTAGCAATCATCTTGTCATGCCTCAGGCACTTGCTGGGGGGGTCCCCTTTGGGTTTTCTTGGCTGGGTAGAGTGGGATGGGAGCTGGTGAGCTCTCTGCACTGGCCTCCCAAGGGTCCCAATGCCTCTGGCTGGTTTTGCCTGCTTCCATGTGAATATTGCCAGATTCGGTGCAGAGGCACAGTAGAGCAGCAACAATTTTATACTTTAAAGGCCATTTGTAAAGATAATGGGCTAAAAACTGGTTTATTCAGGCAGGCTTTTTTTCTTCTGATATCAAAACAAACCAATTTAAATAATTACAACATTTTCCCTATATGTCTTTTCCCTACCATTTTTCACAGACCTCACAGAGGTATTACGTGTCTGCTATTGCAATATATTCCAAATACAGCAGAGCATTTGATGCCAAGCAGCTGTTGTATTTCTGTCTAGAAGAGCTCCATATTGCTGTGATTACTTTGTTTGTAGAATACGAGCTGTTTCACCCGTTGCAAGTAAAAAATTAGCAAATTCATAGAGTAGCATTATTTCACTTTGCCACCAAAGTGTTACCTGGCCTGAAGGAGTGGCAGGCTGTGTGGGCACGTGCATGTCAGGGTGCAGTGGCTGCAGTCCCAGCACCTGGCACTGTACAGGCCCTTGTCACAGAGAAGATCCTCTGTCCTTCAGTGCCTTAGTGAGGAATTCCTTTCTCCTTTCAGATCTGATAGTGGAGTGACACTTGCTCCAGCAGCTTATCTAGTTAAGAGAGCAGTTGTTCAGTGTGTTTTGTGGAGGTTAATGCAGTGCTATTGCTAAGTCTAATGCTTTGTCATGTTAATGCCAAAAAAGAGAGTGTTTGATTTTCTTAAAAAACCCAACCAAATCAACCACAAACCTTGCTTTTTGGGGTGAGCCCCTCTCAAATGCGCTGGACTTTGTTCAGTTCTTTTCACTGAATAACTTCAGCATAAGGCCCTTGTAAAATTTGCTCTAGACTGCATTCACAGTCCAAACCTTTTGATTATTAGTAAAGAACAAGTTGTAGACAGAAGATATTTCTTTCTTGTTTAATGTTATAAGCTTGTGTTACAAGTTCTAGCCAAAGAGCATTCAGGTAATTACTTGAGGCACCTTTCAGTTGAAGCCCTGCTTGTATGGGAAGTGAAACTGATTCCGGGAGACCACAAGCAGTTCTTTGTGTTCTGCCATTGATGTACAGATGGCTGAGCCCTGCCTGTTCCCCTGTCACCGAGGGGACACCCTCGCTGTGTCTGAGTCCCTTGGTGCTGCAGCACTGGGGAAGAATAACTGGCATCAGCACAAGAGGAGAGTTTGGGCAGCTGCCACAGCAAGGGGAGCCAGGCTGACGTCTCTGCTTTCCCACTTGGCCAGTTCTTCCCACCCCAGAGCAGAGCTGGGCCGGGATGGAGAGGTGGTGCTGGCTATTGTGGCTCACCAGTGTGTTCAAATAAGTGCTGCAAGCTGATGGTGATTCAAACTGTGCTTCCACCTGATGGGCAGCCTTCCTGTTTCCAGTAAAGCCTGGCTGTGCCCAAGAGGGCTGCATACAGCTTTCCTATCTCCTTTTTCCAGCCAGAGGAACAGCAATCACACCATGGGTCTTTTGTGATGGCCCTCAGCATCAGGGGTCCCAGTGCCCTCCCTTAGGGCACCCAGAGAGGGGTGTGCTGGGGAATCCAAACCTGGTCAGCAGACAGAGCACTGAGAGAAGGGATGTTGTGGGCTACAGGGGCTTCTGCCCTGGTGATGGTTGGGCTCCTGTTCCCCTGCTGCAGACCAGGAATTTTCATTCCACAGAAGTGCTGTAAGAGCTTCTTAGCCCCCTTGTCCACTGGCACCTGGGTGTGGGGAGAGGAGCAGCATGTTTTCTTCTTGTTTACAGCCCATGGATGCAGCCTCCCAGTGCTGCCCAGGCTGGCCTTGCTGGGTGCCAGCATCCCAGTGCCGTGGTGATCCACAAACAGGCAGGTAACCCACTGGCATGGCTCGTGTGCTCTGGGCATGAGAGGTGGGAACTGCTTTTCTTCACATGCTGCATCAGTGTACAAAGCGGAGGCTCAGTGTTAATCCCCCAGGGGAGTTGCCATAGGAGCTGCCTGTTGGGACCGTGGCACTGCAATTAGAAACGGGTAATTAGTGAGGGAGCACAGCAGCTCTGCTCCGGCATCCTGGGAGCACACTTTCCCTTGGGAAGTGAGCAGAGCTGGGTCTGGGCATGAGCCATGGTTTGAGTGGAGGCAGGAGCCCCAAGACTGCCTCTGGGCACTGCTGGTTCCTGTTTGTGGCCCAAGCAGAGCACGGGTTAGTGACCAGGGCAGGAGTCTGAGGAGATGCTGTGCTGGTACTGTGGGAGCAGAACAGGACCCTGTGTGTGCTGTGTCCTGCTGCCACTGCCCTTTCCCTCCTCGGACAGGCTCCTTTGTGCTCCTGCCCAGTAAATACACAGGATGGAGCCATGGTGGCAGCAGAAGCAGCAAGCTGCCACAGCAGTGCTCTTGGAGTGCAGCAGCTCTCCTCAGAAAGAGGGAACCATCCAATGGCAGGGAGGCCACCAGTCCATGAGCAGCAAACCGAGTGACCTAATTCAGCTCTCGCAGGCAGCCTCAGCCACTCCATGGCAGCCGTGCTGCAGCTGACTCATCACTTCCAGGGTGGCAGAGATTGGAGCTTTTGGGCCCTAAGGATTTTGCTCTTTTGTTATTAATTTTAAATTGATTAAAATGAATTTTTAAAATACCAGGAGACAGTTGCTTAAAGAAACGGTTATTAAAAAAAAGGAAGAAAATAGTTGGTCTGTGGGATTTAACTCTGTGCTTAACAACCTCTGGCTCCTGCAGCTGTAAACACCCACTGCAACTTGGAGGAGTCTTATGTGAGCTGTTCTGTCATGGCAGATTAGCAAGGACAGGATTAATCTGTCTTTATTATTAAAAAGTGAGAATTAAAAACGTTTTTGCTTATACCCAGCACACCCCCCTGGTGTCCTCCTCCATGGCAGGGTGTATTACAGGCTTCTGTTCTCAGCTACACGACTTTGTCCAGAAGTTGAGATCCCAGGGAAGTGCATCCCTGCAGGAGCATCCTGTTCTTTCCAGCATTGCCCAGTGCCTGACAAAGCTCCTCATATGGTCCTGAGACTCCCTGGGGTGGCTTGTGGGCTGTCTGTACTAGAATAGGCTGTCAGTCCCTGCTTGGCTTCCCAGGGAGTTTGCCATAGCCAGGGGGGCAGGACAGATGGGTGGAGGATCCTTTTTCTCACTGTCAGAGGGCAGTTCCAGGCGAGCTTCTCCCCTGGGCCATTCTCACCTGCTGTTCGTGCCCCAGCTCTGACAGGGATAACTCCCTTATGGTGAGGAGCAGGAGGATTTTTGTCCCCAGTGATTTCCATCTCTTGCAGTGTAACTGCACAACTCAGGCTTATGCAGATAAGTAAGGTTTCTCCTTCTGCCTCTCCTCTTTCCTACCAGTGAGAAGTGGATGCAACCCACCCACCAGCCAGCAGCCCAGAGTGTCCATGGACCCACCTAAGCCTGTGCCACTAAGGACCCTTCTGTGCCATGGTGAGCTCCAGAGGTGTAGGAACCCCCTTCCTGCAGGCTGCAGAAGCAAGATCAGAGCTCTCTCGCCATGGGGATTTCTCCCCTGAGAGTTCATCCTGTGGCTTCTCCCCCTTAACATCCCACCTGCTGCTCTGGAGTGGAGCAGGGCTGCATCTCCAAGCAGCCAGGCAGGATCTGGCCCCAGTGCATTGGCAGGGATGGTGCTCCAGTCTAGTGAAGGTCAGGGCTAGCTCAGGCAGCATAAACAGTAGGTTAATTGATAAAGCTTTTTGTCCTGTAAACAAACACCAACAAATTAAAACATAAAAAAAAAGCTGGTGGAAAACTCTACGGTACTTCAGAGAAGACAGAGTAGGGAGCCAAGAGGAGTGAAGGAGCAGAATATGGAATTCACCTGGAGATAACTAGGCAGCAGGATTTGTCAGCCCCTTAATGTCTGTCTGAAAAAGGGACCTGTTATTTCAGATACAAAAGAATGATAATTAAAAAGCAAGACAAAACAACAGAAAACTTCTGCAAAAACAATTTGACACTTGCTATTGATTGAAGTAATGGAGTAGCAGTTTAACATGTTGCATAAAAGCACCTTTGGTCTGCTTCACAAATACCTCTAGACGATACAGTTATTCATATGTTGTTCACTTGTCTCTTCTCATCTCTAGATCTCAAAAGCTGAACTGCTCTAACTTCACATGCTAAAGCAGAACGTGCTTCTCCTGCCTCTGCCTTGCACTCAGCATCCAGCCTTGCCCACAGTGCTGAGCAGCAGATCTTGTGGGAGAGCCTGGCAGGTGAGACAGTGTTCCTGCTCACCTCCTTGGGCATCAAGCAGTGTCAGGTGGGATGACTGGAGGAGCCCATCTCTTCCCCATCCTCTGAGACCAGGTAGGATGGGCTCCTTCTTAGGACTTGATGTCCCACCATCAGCAGCAGCTTGGCCTGGACTGTCCCCACTGCTGTGACATGCTCTCCATGGCTTCACCTGGGGGCCTGGGAAGGGCCACAAAGGAGCAGTTTCTGTTGTGTGGTGTGTGTATTCATGTTCTGTCACAGAGTGGCTTACGTGTGGGTTTTAACAGGTTTCAATTTTTTTTCTACCAAGGTACTTTCCAAATCAGTAAATTATATGAACAAATTCCTTTCTGTGCTCAGACAGACTCACATTTAGTGTTTTACTCAAATTAGAAAATTATGAAGTCAGGTAGGAAGAACACGAGGTTACAGAATGTTCTTCATTCATTTTGTCAGTTGCAGTTTTAGTTTTAATTATTTATAACACTCCATAATAGTTAATTTACAGTAATATATTTTGATACAGTAATAAAATTAGTGACATGGGGGTTACTGCAACACTTGCTGTTTACCTTTTGCTGAGTAATAGTCACATTAATTATGCACATATTGAAACGGCTTTAAAATATATATAGCCTCAGCTGGAGGGTTAAGGTGTTTTAGACACACTTGTTCTTCATGTAGTTAAAAATAGTGTCTTCTAAGACCTGATCCTAAAGTAGTACATGAAATCAGTGCCTATTCGTGGAAGGAAGATTCTGGCACTGTGAAATCCTTTCAGTCTCTGTGGGACCAGGCCTTAGCCAGCAGACATTAAAGAGCATATTTCAGCGGTTTAAGGGCAATAATCTTGTATAAGGTTATTTTATTCTTATTTCTTTTTAGATGAAAGCACCCAACAAGCCTGCCTTCTTGGTCCTGTATAAGCTGCTGCAGAATCTGTTTAAGCTCTGCTGCTGTTGATGAGAACATGGGTGTAGGGGTTGTAGAAGTGCTGGCCCTGTACACATAAAACATTACTTTGACAAAACAAAATGCTGTCATATTCCCAAGGCAAATAGGCCTGAAAATAGAGAAAATATTTTCCACATTTTTTTAAGTTTTATCACTCAGCTGTGCTATTTCTAGTAGTAGTAGACATAACATTTTGCAGAAAGAAATGTGACAGATCCATTCAGCTGGCAGTATTAAGTTTCCCTATACTAATACCACGTCTTACCAACAGTCCTCTCCTGTGGTGGGAATTGTTTGCAGTTACCTACAAGACAACTGGCTGTCTTCATTATGTATTTTGATTTTTTTTTGAGCTGGAAATAAGACATGCCCAGCTATGCCAGGAATTAAAACAACCTAACAAGTCCATTCTTGTTTGGTCAAAATGCTGCTCATGTTTTCAGAGCAAAGCAATTATATTCTCTATATTATCACAGGTTCTGCTATTTAGTGGTAATAGCTGTCAAACATCAAAAAACCCACAACAAACCAAACCAAACCAAACCCAACCCAACTGAGGATAGTCTGCCTAGTAAGTGACTACCTTACTCTCTATTTTGCTTCTTTTAGCCCCAGGTGAAAGACTGATTCATGCCCTCCAGCTCTACCTGCAGCCAAACAAAAAGCAGGGGCTGGTTTCCCTGCTCAGCCATAACCTGTGCCTCTGTCCCATCCCCGTGCTGCTGTGTCACAGCCAGGACTGTCTGGAGGAACAGGACCCAAGGGGTTCTGCCCTCAGAATTCAGCCCCTTACTCCTGAAAACTGAGTGCCCATCATGGCATGTCCCTTCCCCAAGAAAACGTGAGACAGACACAATGTGCATTTGTGTAAATCTCCACAGAATCGATGTCCAGGGTAATGTTTGGCCCATGGTGTTTTATGACACAACTTGTAAATAATTTTGCTTCTAAACATAAAAGTTTGGGGAAATCAAAAATTCTCCTGTTAAGGAGAAATCTGCAACACATTTGAGCAAAGCATTCAACATGAACCTAGGCAGGACTTGGTTAATCTGTGTTGGGAGATGCAGAGTCCTTCTGTGGCAATTGGTTTCTCATATTTCTTTAAGAATGTGTGTGTGTATTGCAGAAAGGCAGGAAATCACTGAAAAAACTATTCTTTTTTTTTTTTTGCTTCGAATTTGCTTTTAAGGAAATCTCACCAGGAACAACACCCACGTGCAGGTACTAAACCCATGCTGTACCTGAATTCAATTGATGCAAAGAAGCTGAATTTAAAATACGCTACAGAACAAAGCAAGGCCAGCTGGAGGATTTCCTGCAGGAGAAAGGAAAAACCTGGGAAGGCAGTGGGCTGAAATGCTGAGCTGTGACATGTTCCTGCTGGCTGTAAGTAGTGTATCTGGGAGGAGGGGAATGGGAATGTCTTGATTTGGTCATTTGGACTAGTGAACTCTTCCAGTTAATGCTTCTTTTTCATCTGGTATTCAAAATGTTTGAGGGGGTTATATTTATTTATGTATGTTTAAAATGTGTGTGTGTGTGTGTATTGATATATAAGGGGTAGGGTTAAATAAGTATTCATAAGAGGCTCCAGAAATATTGTGTGTCTGTATCTAAGCACAGAGAAGCAACAGAAGATATGGCAAACCATGTCAGGGTGGTTGTGAACCAGGTGCCTCCTGGCTGTGCAAGTGGTGTCAGTGTTTGACTTGAGGAAGGCTTTGATTGGTGAGTGCTGGTGCCACTGGCTGCTGCTGCAGGGAGTGGGAGATGGACCCTTGGCTGCCCACAGGCTCTCCCCCCTGTGCTGGGAGGGGATGCCAGGGCTGTGGCTGCTTCCCAGTGGCTGGGAGGAGGAGGGGGGGCTTGGGGAAATCATCCTATACGTCCCCGTAAGCAGGCTGGAGGAGCCAAAGGCAGCTGCAGAGGCTCTCAGTGGGAGCCCTGGGTGCTGCTGCTGGCAGACACGTGTGTAGCACTGTGCTGCCACATCCTCTTTTATCCTGGTCTTTCCACACCCTCTTGTGCCAGCACTGGAGGCTGGTGGTGCCTGACCACAGCATAGCAGGGAGCCACACCTGCAGCACCTGCCCTGTACAGCTCCTGTGCTCTGTCACCACTGGCTTTCCTGTAGCAATGACAGTGGCAGGTGCCACTCACAGCTTCACGAAATACCTTGTAGGTTTGACTGTTTCACAGGCTTTTAAAGTTGCTAGTATTTCCTTTACCAGGCACTAATAAAAAGAAAAGCTTATTTAAGTAAAAATGCCTTTAATTCAGTACTTCTCTTGCAGTCTCAATCTCACCATGTCTCTAATTTTAACACAGGCTGAGTCATTTTCATCCTACTGCTTTAAAATCAGGCGGTGGAGTGTGGTCTTGTTCTGCTACATTTGGGAAGTGGAATGCTTTTTCTCTCTCTTAGTCAGATCTATCCTGCCAAGCTTCTATCACTCGGTGTTCTTGGATATAAAAATAACATATAGCCAGGGATGATTTGCAGAGTTAGTGTTATTACTGTAAGCAAAATTGAAACATAAAGGATGCCACTGCACATTATGCAGATTGATTATAAAAATAAATCAAATGGAAAGTATTAGTCTAAGTGCAATAGTTAACCTTGATCTGACATAATTCCTTGGGGCAGAGCTTGTGTTGTGTGTGCAGTACAATTGTTCTGTGGTATTTGCTCACTGGGTTTTGTTTCTCTGTGGCTTGCTGGTTCCTCATCTGCCAAACCCCCTGCTGAGGCTGCAATGGTTAATATTTTTCTAAATAAAGCATTATCTTGTTCCCTGTTCTTGAAACTACCTGATTTGTTTTTCACAAATCCAAATACTTCCATTTGAGACAGCCTCTTGGCATGGCAAATGCAGGTGGAACAGCTGTAGCCTGGCAGTGCTGTCAACTCCAGAGACAGCTGTGAGGTGAAGCCTTGGCAGCAGGCAGGGCTGTTCCAAACACTGTATTTACCCCTGCACCTGTGGAGAGTGAGCAGAAATACAGGGGGAATACCATGGTATGTGTGTGATTATAGCAGGTGGGACATATTGCACCCCTGGCTCCACGGCTGAGCAGAGGCATGACAAAACTAGGAAAACACTGAAAGTGGCGTGAATCCAAGACTGAGCAAGCTTGATGTGTTTACATACAGGATCTGGTTGTGAATCTGGGTTGATCTAATTTTGCATCTTCATATGAATTTGACTTGTAAAGTAGTGGCTGATTTTTATTATTTTTGAGTTAATTTGGATCTACACCTTGGCAACACCTCAGATCCTTGAACAGTGCAGGCTGTAACAGAAGCAAGTAAGAATGCAATACACCAGCTGATGTAGAGTTATTTCACCTCTCGGTATGGAGAAGGTCCCAGTGCTGCCACTCCACCTGGCAGTGGGGTCATCCTGCCCTGCCAGAGGGCTGTGCTGATGAAGGGAGGGGATTGGAAGCAGTGAGAGGAGCCCTGGGGCTCTGTGGTGGGACAGTGATGTCCCTCCCAGGCTGGCACACGTTCCACTTGCTAATGTTATGTGTGGATTCTGGCCTATAACATCCTTCCTGATGAAGATTGGCTTTATTTCCTCCATCAAAAAGGGCTTACAGATCTCTGCTCTCAAGCAGAGCCAGTTTGCACAACCCCAAACCTCCAGTTTGCCAGACTGGGCCTGGTGAGACTTGGCAGCAGTCCCTGCTCAGGGAGACAAGCCAGCAGCTCGTAAGCTACGTCAGTGGGAACAACTGATCTTTTACATAGAGAAAAGATAACTTGTTTTGAGTTGCCTATTTCTATCTATTTTCTGCTTCTGAGCAGTTTCAACCCCAATTTACTGGACTGCTAGGTTACAGTAAAGCAGCTTTCAGTCAGCTGGTTGCCCTGGTGCTCAGCCTGATGTCAGCAGGACCAATGGCAGTGATCTGTGGTGGTTACTTCTGCTTCCAGAGGCTACAGGATCTCCCCAAGGACCAGCCCTGCAGGACCAGCTGGTGCAAAGTCAAGTCCCCTCTGAAGCAGGATTGGTAATACCTCAGCTGTCCTGATGACTCTTCACATATTTTCTTCTTTACATCAGCTGCTGATGTCAGTCCATGGTCTGCTGCAGTACTACCTGTAGAAACTCTGCCTACATCTTCATTCCCCAATAGTAGCCTCTGACTTCTTCATCTGTACCAGGAGGAAGAAATCTGGATTGCTCACTGCTACAGGATCTGTTGTGCCCACTCAGCTTTCTCCTTCTAGATTAAACAAATTGTGTTCTTCCTGTTTCTGGCAGAACTGAAGGACAGCTGAGGCTGGAACTTCCAGAGATCATTTAGTCCAGCTCTTCTCTTCAAAGCATGCTTGCAGCCTCTCCCTGTATGTCAGGTGCTTCTATCCCTTCATCATCCTCATGCCTCTTCATTAGACTCTCTAGCATGTCCAAGTCTCTCTGGTATTAAGTGATGTTTAATATTGCCAGATCTCAAGATTACACTGGTCCCACCTGCTGTCTGGATCCTCAGCAGAGCACTGTAGACAAATCCTGTTCCTTCCCAGTTTCTGCAGGGGGTTTTTCTGTTAGTGAAACGTTCTGCAAGTCACTTCAATCTGTGCATTAACTTTTATGTAAGCTTTTCCCTGGCTGGTGACTGTGAATTGAGATGTCATGAATGGCAATTGAAGAAGGAAAAGTAGGACTTTTTCTCTCCCTGGTACCAGCAGTTTGGTCACTTTAATCTCTCTTCATGAATATGAACTTTAAAAAGTAGAATTACAGATTTCAGATGTAGAAGATTAAAAGATTTAGTAAATCCTAGGAAAAAAACTCCTGCTTCTGGCTGAAGAGGTTGGAATCCATGTGCAGATAGAGAACTAACAGCCAAGGTTACTGTGGGATTGCAGGAACCACAGCACATGCTTGTCAAGGAAGCTGTTCTAAACGGGAGAGACAGCAAAACTAAAACCAGGTTTGTTTGTAGTGGCAAGAATTGGGTGGCGTGAGCCAGAAAGGTTTGAGTCCTTGTCTCAGCCATTCCCTTTCTCATTGATCTGCACCAGAAGTCTTCATCCCAAAGTCTTCTGGTGGACAGTGTCTGGCAGAGGGGTGAGCCTTGCACCCAGTGCTGAGGTCCACAGTGCAGAGATTTTCTGTGCTGTAGGTTCTTGCTGTAGCTGACTGTGGCAGCTGCTTTGAGCAGGCTGGCCCCAAGACCTGTACTGGATCCCTGGCATGTCCTTGCCCTGTGCCAGAAGCAGCATCCTGTCAGCTGTGCCAGCTCAGTGGCACAAGTGGTTTTCTGTACATTAGGTTTTGTGTAATCTGTGCAGCTTTGGGGCTTTATGAACAGGTTTTTGGCAATGAAGAGAGATTGTGGTGGTGGAACTGGTCTAATGTGACCATGAGGCACACAAAGCTCTCTGGTGAAGCAGGAGAGGACTTCAGTCTGGGTGAACTACAGAATTACACTGAATTTATCCAAATGGTGTTAATTGTGCAATGGATTTGTAAGAGAAGGTGTCCAATAACAGGGTGTTTGGTGACTGATCAAGGGGTGGTATGAAGATCTGTGGCTCTTTGGAGGCAGAGCGGAGGGAGAGTCATTGATGTGTGCTCCCATGGGATTAATGTGGCAAAAGGAGAGAAACTGCAGGTCATTCTTGGTATTCAAAAGCAGCTCATCTGGTCACTTGCAAAGTGCCAGTTTGTGTCCCTGCCTTCAGAAGGGGTTTATTTTCCTATCCATAAATGAGAATGACAGTCTCTGCTCAGCAGCCTTGTTGTGCCATGTCTTAGCAGTCATGGCTGCTGTCGCTGTCTGGAGTTACTCGTCACTGTTCTTTTCCTTGGAACAGCACCATTACTGCTCAGCAAAGGTACAGCTAACCTAGAAGTAAAGGAGGGAAACCAGCAAAAGTGTAAGATTGTGTAGGGCACAGAAAGGGGAGGCAGTTTGTTCCAGTAAAGCATGCGGTGGCATGTTGAGGTGGAGCTGTGAAACCAGGCTGCAGGATGCAATCCAGGATCTGCCTGAGCTTTGTATGTGGTCATGGGACACCAGCTGTGTTCTCTGCTGCCATGGTTGGCAGTATTCTGCAAAAGGGCTTTGCCACAGACATACATAACTGATAGGAATGGGTTCGTGAAGGTAAATAAACAAACAAGCCCCCACCCCAGGACAGAGCAGATGATGACTCTGGTTTCTCTTCTGTGGAAACTCCCATTTATTGCAATGGAAGCTGAGGCCTGCATTCCAGCCAGAGCAGTCTCACAGACCCATAGAATTGCTTAGATAGGAAAAGACCTCTAAGATCAAATAGGCAGTTTCCAGATCCAGTCTGCGGTGTGTTCTGATCCTGGGGGTAAGCTGGGCACACTGCAGGCTCGTTGCAGAGGAATGAAATCCTGTGGCCACTCAACAGCAGCACTGGTGGCTGCTGAGGTCACCCAGAGCTGGGTCTTCATTCGGCAGCAGCTGAAGGGTCCTGTGCACCAGGACAGAAGCTGTGAGTGAGTGAGTGGTGCCTGTTGTTCGATTGGGATGCCTTAGGCTTGGCCGCTGTAGCAGACTGTGCTCCGTCAGCCGAGAATGAGCCCTCGGGCGCAGTGCCCTGCCCGCNCGGTGGCTGCGGTGTCACTCGGGCGGGGAGATGGGCCGGTGGCTGTAGCCGTGCCGGTACCCGCGGTTCTCAGCCGCGGTCCTGCAGGGCAGGTGCCCGGCACAGAGCCCGGGACAGGGGCTGTCTGTGGGGTGTCCTGAGAGCAGCAGCAGCAGCAGCAGCAGCAGCGGCTCCGCCCGCGGGCGGGCACCGTGCGAGGCTGAACCGCGTCCAGACCCCTCGGGCCGGGCACAGGCGCTCGATCGCTGTGACATCGGCTTCATCCAGTGCCCAGAGGGATAAAATAACTGTAAGGGGATGCTGCTCCTTTTTTAACGCGTTGTCTTTTACTGCCTGGGCGAGAGCCTTTGTTCCAAACGCAGTCCAAGCTGCCTTTGAAATTACCACTGTGATTGCCCCCNAGGCAGTTTCCAGATCCAGTCTGCGGTGTGTTCTGATCCTGGGGGTAAGCTGGGCACACTGCAGGCTCGTTGCAGAGGAATGAAATCCTGTGGCCACTCAACAGCAGCACTGGTGGCTGCTGAGGTCACCCAGAGCTGGGTCTTCATTCGGCAGCAGCTGAAGGGTCCTGTGCACCAGGACAGAAGCTGTGAGTGAGTGAGTGGTGCCTGTTGTTCGATTGGGATGCCTTAGGCTTGGCCGCTGTAGCAGACTGTGCTCCGTCAGCCGAGAATGAGCCCTCGGGCGCAGTGCCCTGCCCGCCCCTGCGTGGCCCAGGGTCGGGGTTCCCGGTGTCTCCTGGCAGAGGATGCTGCTGATGCTGCTGCCGTNTTTCTCCTTCAGGTGGTCCCACTCTGTCCCTCCCTCGGCAATGCGGGGTGCCGGGGACATCTCCGGCCGTGCGGACATCGAGTCCCCGCACACGGGCAGGGGGAGCAGCAGCACCCCGAGCCTCGGGGCTCTCGGGCCGCCTCCCCTGCTCGCAGGATGTGATTCATAATGCAGCAGCTCCGTGGCAGGCTGTGTGCGCTGCCACCCCGCTGCGGCTGCAGGGGAAGCACGCGGCGCACACAGCTGGGAGCAAAAAACCTAAACCCCAGAAATGGTGTTTAGCAGCTTAGCTTATCTACAGATAAGCTCAGAAAATGTACTGACTGGTTAAAAATAGGTTTTAAAGTTCTTGGCATACGTCTTGAACTTTATATTCTTTGGGGTTTGCTGCAGTACAAAAATACCGTTTCAATTACTCTGATTCTTACTGGCTTTTTCTGGTCTTTTTGTAAAAGTACTGAATTATCGACGGGTGTTTTTTGCTTTGAATTGTGCCTCTCGAGTGCTTAACCTGTTCCTGCTCTTTGCTTGCAGTATGTTTAGGCAAATGCAAATGTAAGTGGTTATTCAGTGCCTTTGGCACTCTGCACAGAATGTACTGAACTCCCGGGGCTTGGTACAAAGCCTCAGCCTCCAGCACTAACAAAGCCCGTGCAGGCAGCAGCTGAAATGTGAGAAATACCTGGCCTTGTCAGAGGGGGTTTGAAGGATCTGGGAAGACCATGGATCATGTGCCTAGCTTTTGTCCTGTGGACTGGGTAAATGGAGTAAGACCACTCCAGCCCACATCCTATTAGCTGAGGGTGCTCTTGAGGTCTGGCCACACTCACAGTAGTGCCAGGGCCAGCTGGCTGCAGCATGGGGCCTGTGGAGCCTTTGCAGTGGGTAGTTTGCCAGTGAGGTTCCTCTCTGGCTGTATTGCCAGTCAATTCAATGTGTTGCTGAAGTATAATGGAGGCTTTCCTTGGGCAAATACCACTGGAAGTGAAGTGAACCAGCACAGGGCCACTGCCTGCTGTGTGTCCATTGGCAGCAGCTCGGGATTTTTACAGTTGTTTGCCTTGTTAACCAACCTATTTTAAGCTCTGATGGAATAAGGATGGCATTTGGTCACAGTACTGAGCACAACTACTTGGCTTTTATAACCCATGTTTTAAACCGAAGGTTTTTCCATGTGTGTTTGTGTCTTCAAATAACTTCAGACTTGTGGCTTTAGGCTTGGTGCTCCCTGCTGGCCTTTACTGTGGCCCAACAAGAGAGCTGCTGACTCGCTCCAGTGGGTCTGGTTACTGAGGTGTGAACCCCTCAGAGGAAGTGGGGAGTGATGATTGGGAGGCCTGTAGAACAGAGCACTTCTGAGGCTCTACCCTGGGTCTGTGTCCCATGATGTGAGTTACAGCTGTCTTTGTAACTCTTATTAGTGGGCTTTCTTTATCATCTCTTCAGATGTCCCTATGTCTCCTGATCAGGACTTTATTGATCAGGTGGTGCACTATGTAAAGGCTTTAATATCTGGTGCTACAGGATAAATCTCTCCCATCGTGGCAATGATCAGCTGCTAATGCTGGGTCTAATGCTGGTGCTGTGTTCATGTGCCTCTAGCACATGAAATGAATGGCCTCATCTACCACACCATGCATGCCTAAAACTGGTGCTCTGTGTTTTACTCCCAAGTCTGAGGCTTCTTCAAGCAGTGTGTCCTGCAAGCTCAGTTCCACACTTTTCAGTGGATTAGGCACATTTGCAGTTATGGTGAGGTTTAGTCTCATGTGACTTGTTTCATTGCTATGTGGAGTGAGACAGCAGGCTTGCTGCTTCCTGCAGATGACTGCAGCCAGGAGATGGATGTTTGCCATCAGGGAGGAAAACCAGGACTGGCAGTAACAGGAAGTCGGGAGAAAAGGAAAAGGAACCACTTGGCGAAGAGAGGGACAGAGTACAGAGAGGAGAAGAGCCAGGGACTAGAATGCCTGTCACAGATGTCTTTTGTCTCTGTATCTGAGAAAATCTGGAAGTCAAATTACCAAAGCTGCTGTTTTAGGCTGTCTTTGTGTGGAAAGGAAAACCATGGGACATCCTTGCTTTATTCTGTATGAGTGTTTTTTAAGGCCCATGGAGATAACTGATATCCATAAAACAAGTTTGCATTGGTTGCCATTTGAAATTAGATTTCTGCCCATATATTCTCCTGCTTTCCTTTTTTGATGGCCAAGTTTTTATCAAACCTCAGTCTTTTGGGTTTATATTTCCGAGCTGCACGTACGTATACCAACTTCAGGACAACTGTGCACCACATTCATACACACAAATACCTGATGCTTGTCACACCCTGGGGCTAGGGTTGAAGCCCTCAGGCTTTAAAGCTGGAGCCCAGCGAGTGGCTGCTGGGCCATTGTGCTGGTTCTGCATGCATGAGAGACAATCACCTTCTGCATGAAGGGAAATTACAGCTGATGAAACCTCCACCTGTGTATAATGTAGGTTAGAAGGAAATTTGGAATAGCTGGTGTGTTACAGTGAACTATGGTTTGTGCTGTTGGGGCCCCAGGGATGGCTCATTACTGCAAATGCTTTTTCTCCCTGGAAAACCTTCACTTGCAGTGAAAAGGCAAACTGTAGCAATGCAGCCAAATGCATGACACCCCAAAAGTAACTGTGCAGTCCCTAAAGACAAAGCTGTTTGGTCAGCTTTTAATGACAAGAATACAAAGAATTTGATCCTTAAGAAAACTAGCTAATTCATTTTCTAATTTTAAAGTACAGCTCCTCTACTACTGATCCTATCTGAGGGACAGCTCAGAATCAGTGAAGCCAAAGCTAACGTCCTATCCCATCCTGGTTTTACTAAATCAGACTTATTTAATTCCCCTGATGAATCTTATTCTTACACATCCTACATTGCTGTGTCCTTTCTGTTGTTTTCAGGGTTATGAAACTTTCTGCAGCAAGATTTGAAATGTCCAGATTCCAGTTTAAATCAAAGTTCCTGGGATTCACTTGTGATTTCCAGTAAGGCTTCTTTAAGGTATTTGTGATTAATGTTACTAAGTTATAAACTTTTACTGTGGATGTCTGAAATGCCATAGGAATTTTCTGCTGACTTTTCAAAAACTTGTTACACTTCCGTAAGCCTTGCTTATGATTTCCAAAACAACCTGTGTCCTGTAAAAACAGTTCTTGTCAAAGCTTTGAACATGTTTTCCAGCACTTCCTGGGGGTGTCCCTGAGCCAAGCTCTGGTTTGGTGTGTATGCTTGAGAAGCTGAAAGAGAAACTGATTGCTTTCTGCAGCTCACCTTCATTTTTCCTCTTGTGCTAATGGCTATAAAGTAGAAAAGTAATTGGAAGATGGGAGCTGAAGACAGTGCTGTGTATGTACCTGTAAAAGCTGGTTGTCCTTCCTCCTCCTCGCCTCTTTACTCAGCTGTTGATGGATTTAGATCAAAACTGGAGGATTTTTCTCTGGCTGAAAGCTGTCCTTGGCACTGCAGCCACCACTAGCCCAGGGCTCCTGGCCCCAAACAGGCCACCTGTCCTGCAGTGCCTGCAACAGCTGGATCTGGGTAACCAGCATGCCTTACTTAGAAGGCTGATACATCCATGCACTGTGACACAACAGGCTGAGCAGCTGGATGCTTTGGAGTCTGCAAAGAACAACAGAGTTGGGTTTTGTTGCATTTTGAGCTCCTTCTGTGGAAGGAAAAAGTAACACTGGCTTTCCTTATTCATGTAGTCCCCATGTCGGGTATGGTGAGTTGCAAAAGGTGATGGGAACAGACAATGTTTGTGCTGTTAACAGGGGTTGAAATGTTTCCTGTCTTGGAAAAGATGAACAAGCCAGTTCCACATCACCTTTCTTTTCTGAGATCTCTGAGTACTGTCAGTTCCTGCTATTTTAATTCATGAGCTGCTGCCCTGTGTGGTATTAACACCATCACTATGCGTGGTCCAGTGTCATCTTTCCAGGAGTGGATGAAGGAGGTGAAAGGGCATGAACCTCCTGGTGCTCCCTCCTCCTGTCTCTTGCCCTTCACAATTTGCTGTGTCGTGCACTGCTCAAGCTAAAGCAGGGACAGGAGAGCAAAGAGACCACAGTGGCAGCAGAAGAGGGTGGCATAAAGGGACCTAAGGGAAGGGAAATGCAGGTGCCACAGGTAGAGAAGGCCAGGGTGCCATCCGTGGTGCCAAAAATCTTGTTTATGGCTGTGGTGAGCACCCTGTGCTGAGGAAAGAGTGAGCCTCCAGAAGTGTTCCCTGTCATGCCTGGCCATAGTAGTCCACGCTGTGAGCAAGATAGAAGCCATCCCTTCCTCCTTATGGGTGGAGGAACCTGGCCAGTCCTGAAGAAATTCCCCCAGGTGTGTCCTTTGTAGTCAGCATGGCAGGAGTCAAACACCTGCTCAGGTAAGCTGGAAGGGACATTAGCAAAAGGCCACTGATAAGCTCACCTGATGCAGCTCTGGGCTTTTGGAAGGTCGTGTTGCTCATCAGATATGAGGTAAAAACCTCATTCTACTGGCAGAGGATGCAGCACTAATAGGGGAAGTCTCTCTAAGGATGAAATTGTCAGCTAAACTCTGCTTCTGGAGGCCTTACACACATGGAAACAGCAGCTCTATCTGCTGGGACAGCTAGTAGATGCAGGACTGTCAGTCTCTGACCAGGAAACACTGAAACACTAAAGAGAAGAACTTGCAGGTTCTCTGGGAGGTTACATTTTCTTGCTACAATTGCAGGCACAGAGGGCTGGATTTTTCTGGAGCGTACACCTACAGCGGAGAGCCCTGGGTACATTTGCCACTGTTATGGGCAATCTGTATCAGGGTTGACTGAACAGCAGCTTGTGTGGATGCACCAGTTGTTTGTTTTACTCATGAACTTGGAGAACAAGATGCTGACTGCTCCTAAGGCTGTTGTTTTCACAGGTGTTCTGAAAGGGACAGTTGGACAGAAATCCCCTTCAGTGAATCTGAGACATTTTGTTCTCTTTTATTGTCAAAGAGGGAAGATGACCTAATTATCTCTGCTACAGTTGTTGCCCAAATCGATGGTGCATCTCTTGAGGCAACAAATATCCCTTGCAGTGGATGTTGGTGGATACAGAATAAGACTGCCTGGAGTTTCCTTTCCTTTCGCTTCCTTGGGAACAGGGTCTTCTCCTAGCCACCCTTAGCCAGCATATGCTGCTCTTCCATAGACTGATGGGTCCTTAACAAGCATGGTTGCTCCATCTCCATTTGGTGTGCTCTGTGTTATCGAGCTTGCTCAGCAGTGATGCAGCTTTCTACAGCTTAGTACCCTGAAAGTCTCCTCAAGCACATGGAGTAGGTCCTTCAGGAAGAGAAGCAGTAATTCAGAACTGGAGCTGGCAGAGCCTGACTGTATTTATATTAGAGCTTGTTCCTCTGTGTGTTTGTGCAGTCATGCATATCTCCTCTCCAGCATTTTATCTCCCTCTTCTCTTTAGTGCTTTATCTCACTTCTGCTCTGTAGTGTCCATTATCTCTTGTCAGCTCCCTGGGCTACAGAGTGGAGGACACTGTTTGGGGAAAGTGCTGAGAATCAGCCTGGGCTGGCATCTCCAGGAGTGCTGCACATGTGGGTGGTGTGTGTTTCACATAAATGTGCTTCTCCTCCCCATGGCCATATGATACGTCATTTGCTACGGGCTTTGGTAGTACACCCCATGCTTTGGTTTCCCCATCCCTGCCTGAGTTCTCTCTTGCAGGCAGCTGAAGGTGAGTAGCCTGGCTGCTGTCTGGCTGCATCCACCATCCTGGTTCACTTTCCTCTGTCATTCATTAATGGGCGAATACCCTGTGCAAGTGGTGTTGATTAGCTCCATACCCACCTGTCTGGAAGTCATTCCCTCTCTCTGGTTGTGAGTGGTACATGCATGTTTGGTTCATCTTCCACCCCATGGCCCTGATTCCCCTCCCAGTGTGGCTCTGCTGCACAAAGGAAATCGTACTGGGATCAGGCTGGAGTGAGCCAGGAAGTCTCATCCCCCAGTGGCTTTATGCTCCTCAAAGATAGCTGAAGGAGCCAGAGAAGGTGGCTGGTGTCCTGAATATGCAAGTGAAGGGGTATGACAAATGAACCAGTCATCCTTTTTTTGGTGAAATGAGTAAAGCAGGTGTACCCAGACAGGCAGGACACTGGTGAGGGACCTCCTGTGTGCCTGTGACTGCAGGAAGTGTGTCTGCTAAACTGGGAGCCTGGTGGGCAGAGCTCAAGCTCACATTTGCCCCCAGTGCCACATTATTGCTTGTGGGCTGCTGTCCTTGGCCTGTGGTAACAGAAGATGAGCAGCTGGCAGGAAGGTAGCAAGAATGTGCTACTTAAACATAGGTTGCTAATGGCTGTGTTCCCAGTGCCCAGATGTGTGGCTGCTCTGGGACACCAGGACCTCCCTCTCTGCTGTGGTAGACACTTCTATTATTAGCTTAGTGGCAGCTTTCCATATGCCAACACTCGTGACTGCGGGACTGTTTAATTTTCACTTCTCTGAAGTATTTAATTTGTCAGCTGTTGGCCTCTATTCATTAAAGACCAAACACCAAAATCCTTATGTAGATTTTTACTCTGTTAGGGCTGAGGCATGGATCCTGTCTGAACAGGCCATTATATCAGGGTAGGATCAGAGTCAGGATAAGGTCTTGAATCTAGAAAGTCAGTCACTACAAGGCTAATCTGTAGAAAACCCCATCTTCAGGGATGAGTGTCTAATCTCCCTTCTGTTATTTCTGTTTGGAGTAATGAACTATCAGTTCTGCTAAAAGCACTGCCCACTCCCATTTTGGAGCTGAACTGTGTGGATGAACCCTGTGGTTGCTGGTGCCTGGCTGCAGGTGCTGGCCCTTCCCTGGTGTGAAGAGCTGCTGCTGTGAGCAAATCACCCTGTGATTCACTGCTGGGGACCTTTCTTGAATTATTGAGTGCCAGAATAGATGTATATTGAGTTACCTTGCTGGCAAACATCATCTCCAGCATCTTGTGTAACTCTGCAATATTCTCAGTTTTCCTACTTGCATAACGTGGTCATTTTCAAAGAATCTAAAATGAGTCAAAATGTGGTTTTATATATTGCTTATCTAGCAGTACATGTTTCCAGAGAACAACAGGTTGTACACTGGTTTTGAGGACAGCCTTCTGTGGCAGCATGGTTTGCTCTTGTTTAAAGTCAAGCCTGCACTTGGGTGTGCAGCAGAACAAAACAGAATGTGTACAGTGCATGTTCAAACCAACTAACTAAAGAAAACCAAAACCAAACCCCCAAAAATACTTGGTAAAAAGAGAGAGCAGACTGATTTTTCTCTCGCTGCTCTGAAGTACTCAATTTGTCAGCTATTGTTGCAGAAGATCTGACTGGCAGATCTTGAGGGTGCTGCAGCCTCTCGTTCTGGCTGGTGCTGCATGACCAGAAAGCTGCCCACATCTGTGCAGGGCCGTACTGGAGTCACTGGAAGGAGCACATGGAGGTGTGGTGGGGGAAGAGAAAACCAACATACACATTTGTAACTATTCCCATCTTGCAGAGAGGCAAAGGGCTGCCAGAGTTCCCTCGTCCCTCCTCCGTCCTGCTGTTACACAGAGGCTGTGAGCAGTGGTTGAGGAATTGGCCATGGATCCCTTGACCTTTAGTTCCTGTAAAATCCTCTGGATAAGGTAGTCTGCAGTGCTCACAGCCACGATACAACTTTTATGTATGCTCCCTCTCTCAGTATAGCAAGCAAAACTTGTCATTCCTTGTTTTGCAGAAGAAATAAAACTGCTGAATTCCATGTAATCCTGGTGACAGCTTAAAAAAGAAAGGAGGAACATTACCCAACGCCTAACTGGAAGGAAAGGCAATGCTGTTATTAGCCAAACACTTTTGTCATTCTCGAGCATCAGGGAATTTCACGTGCTGGGCAGGAGCCATGAGCCCCGGTCCCTCCTGTGTGATCCCCCCCGTCTGTCCCCACAGCATCGCTGTTCGGTGCTGGCAGAGTGATGCAGCTGGGATCTCTGGTACTGCTGTGTGCCGAGAGGGAAGAAGGGCTCCATCTACTGCTGCGCGGGGAGAAGGCAAAAATAACCGGAATGGGTTTCCTCTGCTGCACGACAAAGCCACTGCACACCGTGAGCTATATGTACGTACTTCCCCTTCTCCCTGTGGCTTTCAGAGCCCTCCACTGCCGATGCAGTACCCTGTCTGGAACACTGTACAGGTCTGTAGCTGGAGACAATCCTCACTTGGCCATCATGGCACAGCAGGCAGGGAATTGGAGAAAGCAGCAGGAAAACAAAGTGACATACAGAGAGAGAACTGGGAGCAGAATTGGAAATGAACCCTGGTTTCCAGTCTTTCTCTGACAGGATGGGGTTCATGCTCCAAAAGGTGTTGAATGCAGAGAGTTCTCGGAGGGCGGCTGGAGCAGCAACAGGGTCTGGATAATGCACAGTTCTGTGGTTTTTGCTTGGTTTGCCAGTGCTCTGTTTCTGAACTTGCTGTACTTACATAGGCAGAGATGTGTGTCTTCTGTATGCACGTGTGCACAGACATTTAGGTGAGAACTGAGCCCTGCACAAGGCGTAGGTTCCTCTTCTACCAAGCTTGGGGATGCAGTGAGGGGTGTGAGCCCTGAACCTAGGGCCATATGCAAGTTCTGCAAGCAAATTCAGCCTTCAATACTTCCTGCTAAAATCCTACTCTCTGCTCTGCACACTGTGCTGTAATAGTGGAGTGGGTGGGCTGTGGCTGCCCTGTTCCTGGAAGTGTTCAAGGCCAGGTTGGATGGGGCTTGGAGCAACCTGGCCTAGGGGCAGGTGTCCCCACTGATGGTTGAGGGTAGTGGACAAGATGATTTTTAAAGGTCTCTTCCAGCCCAAACCACTCTGTGATTCTGTGTTGTAAACCGAGTATTTTCCCCTGCCTTTTGTCTTTGCAATCAGGTGAATTAAACCCCACTGTGCTGGGTGAGATACTGTTTTATGCAGCTGGTACTGCCTGGTTTGAATAGCCCCTGAAGCACAATGTGTGCAGTGTAGACCTAGAAAACACAGATCTCAGGATTTAGAATATTTGGAAAAGGTGCTAATTTTTCTCTTCTGGTAGTGAGAACACATTGTTATTCGGTGCTTGCAAGGAATATCAGAAATGTCTGGATTCTTAGGCTTCCACAGAAAGCTTCCCTGATAGTTCTGCATTGATGGCAGAAAGAGTTCGTGCTTACGTTACTTGACTGGGAGGGCTTGTCTCGAGTTATGTGAACAGATGTTTCAGATTTGAGTTCAGCCTGGCAGAAAAGGGATAACAGTCTAGTTCTCAGCATTTCCCATCTTTTGCCTAGGGAAAAAAAATCAGTAGTGATTTTCTTTTCTTTTTCTTTTTTTTTTTCCTAAACTGGATTTTTCTTTATTGTGAAACTGAAATGCAAACTCCTGGAAAGGAGGAAAGATTCACTTTTGTCCAGCCCAGTATTTCTAGGTTCATACCTGTTGCTCAGCTGCCTTTTACTTATCAGTGTTTTCACCTGTAGAGCTGCAATTATCTCTGAAAAAGGTCACTAACAGTTGGACCCCCCCAAAATCTCCTCTCAGAAGACATAGTCTGCTTTCCACATATTGGTGTGTGTTACACAGCCAGGCAGCCCTTCATGTGGCAGCTGGTGTGCTGCAGCAAGAGGAATAGCAAAAGAAACGTAAAATACTTCTCCTGACACAGCTGTCAACAATTAAACTGTGTGAGGCTTCGCTGGCAGAGGTTAGGGAGAAGCCCAGAGATCTGAAACAGCTTTCAAAAGAAAGCACTGAAAATACGTGCCAGAAACCGAGGAATAGATTGCAGATGGCAAATATGTCTCCACAGACTGTCAGGGAAGAATTGGGTTTGATGATGGCTGTGATCTACCATGGAGCTGCTGGATCAGGCTGAGAGCAGCAGTGTACAGAAATAATTAAGCCAGGTAAGTGTGCCCCATACTGATTTTTATTTTTTTTTGAGAATTCATATATTCAGTGGGCAAATTCCACAGATTGCTGGGAGGTGGAGGACCCTCCACTCCTGCTGACTCAGCTTCCCAGGGCTTTCAGCACTGTGCAATGTGAGGAATAGCTTCCCTTTTCCTTGGTCACCCCTTTCTCTAACAAAGCATCTGCTGGATTCTTGCAAATTAATAATTTATTCCACTCTCTCACACTGCAGCATAAATCTTGGCCATGGTGATGCAGCCCATTAACAACAGCAGGTTTGAGTAAGGCTAGAAGTTCCCCAGGTCCTAAGAGCAGACTTGGAATTGTCCTCATTGCTGTGCCTGGGGGGAGTTTGAGAGTGGTGGGAGATGGGGAACTGCAGGGCCCACTGAGTAGGCTTGAAGTTGCATCTAAAATAGATGAACTGTGATGTTTTCTCTTGACAAAGTGGTGAGAGAGGCCACAGACGCTTCCTTTCTGTGACTCAGAAACTTGCAAATCTTCTTTGATTCACACCTTATAAGTAAAATTAGCCTGTGCCTCACTGTTGCCAAACACTTTCAAAGCAAAGATACTTGTACAAAGGAATTCAGCAACACAAATGGAATTTGCTCGTGGATCAGATTACTGTTATTTCTGACTGGGAGCAGCACCAGAAATACTTGCAGGGATTTCTATTTTGCCTTTGGAAAGATGTGCAGGTCGTTGGTAGAAAAGTAGCTATTTAGGAGGATAATTCACATATGTTAGGGGACAGGGATGAGTCCCACGAGGCTGCTGCAGTCATGAGTACAAGTGCTCAGCTATGCACTATAATGTTCAGTCACTTTGGAACAGGGATCCTCAGCTGTTGCTGTCAGAAATGTTGTGACGTGAGCTGCAATTGCTCCCGCTCAGGAGAGGTTTCTAGTCCAAGGTCTGAGCTGTCACTCAGAGCAGGGTTCTTTACACTGCTTATCCCAGCATTTTGGCATCTCAGAGAGCTGCTGGACATCTCTCTGCATGTGGGGACTCTGCAGTCAGGACGTAATGAAGCGAAGGATTTTCTTGATGCTTAAAGCACCCATTATTTGTGATACTGTTGAATGTGATGTTACTTTGAAACATGACCTTACCATCAGTTGGGAGCATCAGTGAAGAAAATCTAGCATTTAAAATCCATGTTGGTCGGGGTTTCTGTTTTGCAGCCAGCTGTAAGGGAAGCCTCAAGTTCCCATGAAGATGCTCTCCTTGAGGATAGAGCCTGATCCATCCTGGAGCTGGGCTTGAAGGTCAGTGGACCCAGGCAGTGCTCAGAGGGGAGTTCCAGGCCCCCACACCTGTCTGCCACTGGCAGCAACAGCACGATGTCACAGTCTGCTCCAAATGCCAGGACAGAGCAGAGGTCCCCC
Organism: Campylorhamphus procurvoides; assembly: GCA_013396655.1. Classification (NCBI taxonomy): domain Eukaryota; kingdom Metazoa; phylum Chordata; class Aves; order Passeriformes; family Dendrocolaptidae; genus Campylorhamphus; species Campylorhamphus procurvoides. The sequence goes on from WBMV01000518.1 coordinate 195,277, forward strand.
AACAGTGTCAGCTGCCCAGGGTAGCCAAAGACAGCCATGGCCTGTGGACTTCGAGTTCAAAAATCTGATTGCTCATAATCTACAGGGGTGAGTTTTAGAATAAAGCCACAGTGCTCTGATTGTAGCCTGAAATGCCCATATAAATGGTGGAAGGAACAGCTGTCAGTAGAATAATATAGAGGCATATAATGTCTGTAGAATAATATATATAATAAAATGTGTGTAGTATAACATACATAATACATATACACACATTTCTATTCCTGGCAAACTGAGAGTTTTAAAGCAAATGAGTAAAACAGGATTTTACTTAAGAAAAAGTTAGGCATGTTACATTGAAAATAGGATTCGTTATATTACTTTACCCCAAAATAATATACTTGATATCTCTGGGTGTCAAGTGAAATCTTGCTAAGCAATGATATGTTTTTGCTTCCATGTTGGCCAGGTTTGTTCCTTGTGCCAGATGGGCTGTGTGCAGAGAAGTGTGTCTCCAGGGAGTGAATCGTTTGGCCCTTTGGAAATGTGTGAAAGGGACAGCAGCATATGGACCTGGCATGCCCCAGGGATGGCTGCAGGAGCCTGGGAAGGTTTCATGCCTGCAGCAAGTGTAGGAAGAAGGCAGGAGGAGAGCAGAGCGTATGGCTGCAGTGAACTGTGTGGTGATGGCACTGAGCTCCAGGGCTGTGAGCAGGAGCAGCACCAGCAGAGCCCAGCCATGGCCAGGTCCTCATCACAGCTGAGGTAAGAAACCAGCCTTGTACCATGCCCTTTCCTGCCTCATGGGTCACAGCAGAATTGGGAGATTTTTGCAAAGGGCCATGGGTGACATTTGGACCAGAGGGTGCAGATAAAATTACTGGCTGGAGCAAAAACAAGACAGGTGATGGAGGAAGGGATGGAAGAGGGGCTGGCTTTGGAAGCTCTGCCCTGTCAGCAACCAGAGGCTTCAGTTGTGTGTGGAGGCAGGAGCAGGCCATGGGTTTTGGAAATGTACCACCATGTGGCCATGTATTTATGGATCAGAAACTCCAAATGTTGTACAGAACAACAAACTAAGATTGAAATAGTAGAGCTCTTGCACAAATTGCAAGTGAGTGCAGGGCAGGAGTGCTCACCATGGGCAGCAGAAAAGCCTTTCCTGGTATTATTTGTGCTGGAGTGACCTTCAAACAGAACTGCTGCTGAGAATTGACAGCAGAGTAGGTATGACAGCCCTGTCAAAGAACGCATAATCTCCCATCTTTAAATACACTTTCTATTTATGTTGGCTGGGTACAGACTTCTCGGGGTTTTACCTGCTATCCCAGACTAACACTTCAGAATCACCACCAACGAAACTTGTCTGCAAATCCCTTTCTATTTCAAAACTTCTTAACTGAATAATGTGAGTGGGCAGATTTATTGCTGCCTGTTGGAGCTCATAGTAGAATAATGTTCAAAAGGAAAAGGAAAATATATGGAAAGTAGTTTTTTTACTATCACACAGACCTGGAAATTTTATCAACTGAGGGGGCATATACCAATTGTTCCTTCAGCTAAATTTTTTTGGTTAGTTCATTTTCCATGTTTATCAGAATGTTTCAGTTCATAACTCAGGCACCTCAATCTCTGCAAGTGTCAGGTTCCCCTAGGAGGGGCCAGCGGCTCTGGGTGCCCCCAGATTGGCCAGCAGACATCTGCCTTGTGTTAGGGGAAACATGATCTTCCTGCTGGCACAGACCCATGGATGGGAATGGAAACACTGTGAAACCTCTGCTTAAACACACACAGGACCCAGCATTTCACAATAAATAAGCAAAATATACAAAGAAATAAGTTGCCTCCAATTTATCAGCAAAACAGATGAGCATTTTCAGAAAAAAAATTATGTTCTCCCACACCGTTTTGTTGAAGCTGCTGTGGATGCTGGGTTGGTCTCTATCTACGGGGTAGGCTGCCAGGGTCTAAGCCACAAAGCAATGCTGGAGACTGCCTTGGTTTTACCAGCTGGCTCCAGATTTGCCTTCTGGCTTTCTCTGATGCTGCCAGTGCAATCACCAGGGCCTGGCTGGAGTTAATTGAATGAAATGGGATACTTGCTAGGGACACCAGTTATCTCCTGCAGTCATTAGCACAAGAATGGTGTAAGGATTAGCTCTTGTTTGCTGTCTCAGGTGTTAGTGGCAATATACCAACTAACAAGTTAAGGTCTTGTCAGCAGCAGCCCATTCTGGAAGAGACAGCAGCTTCTCTGGCTGCTAATACACGTATCAGTCTTTTAAAATGCAAGTATTCCTCCCTGAAATTATTTTTATTCCTCACTTTGAATACTTTAATGAATTCCATTTCTTCTCTCTTTTCAGCTGACAACCTTGCCCTGCAATTCCAGGGGGTCAGCAAACCTGCAAGACAGACGTACTCCCCTTTGTGACTGACAGCCCTTCCCAGAGTCTCACTCCTAGCCCTTGGAGGCTGCTCTGCCAGCCCTGGGAGCGTGGCCACGGTGTGGGGTGAGTGATGCTGCAGAGTCACTCATCCTGGGTGTCACTAGTGTCACCTGAGCTCTGCAGTGGGGGAGGAAGGACCTAGACTTTGGGATTCTGAGGGATATTGCTCTGATAAATAAAGAACAGATCTGGCTACTGCAGGAAAGTGTGGGGATTTGCTGTTTGGTGTTTTGGGTGAGAAGTCTTGGTCCTGAAGGTCTGTACAATTACTGAGGAGGCAATGGGCACTTGCCCATGTTCTATCTGCAGTAGTGCTCATGTCCCATGTGCTCGTGTCCCATCGGTGGCAGTGCCCACATCCCATGTCCCCCCCAAAGCAGTGCCTGCTCTTGGTGGGCCACCTGGAAGTGAAGTGCTGCTGCACTCTGGGGCTGGGGAGCACTAATGAACAAACAGAACTGATGGTGAAGTGCTTCATGCCCTGCTGGACTCAGATGTATCTCCCTGCCTGGGGTGTATAGGGAGGTTAGGGAGTGCCTTGGGAGCAGAGCAGCTGTCCCTGTGGCCTGAGCAGTCTCTTGTCCTGCTGGATGTCACCACATGAAGTTTCTGAGTGAGTCCTGCCCTGTGCCTCGTTGACAGGGAGGTCCTGCCAGAACCAGAGGAGCTGTGGCTGATCCATGCTGGGCTGGGCCCACAGCAGGTGAGAACAGCCATGTGAGAAAAGGGGCAGCTCCACAGCAAACCTCAACCTTGGCTTCTTCATGGATTCATTCTCCCATGACCCACTTGTTATGGGCAGGCTGTGCAGTGGCCCCTCCATGCTCTGGGTGCTGGGATAGGCCCTTTGCTTGGGGGAGTTGTTTTAAAGTCTCTTTGAGGGGCCTTAAAAATTGCTGAACTTTTAAATTAAATTTTTGTGATTGAATCTTTATTTTCGAACTCAGCATGAAATTTAGAACAAAGCCTAAATCCAGGGATGCTCTGGATGTTAGTGCAAATGCTGACAGCATTTTTAATATATACTGCATTTTAGTGGTGAATGCTTAAAATGATTCTGGTGTTGTGTGTCCTTAGCTATTTCTCACCCTGCCGTGGTTAGCCGTGGAGTCTGCATTGAAATGAGTAACATACTAGTATAGGGATTTTCTGGCAATGCTGTGGAGTCAGAGCCCTGTTACAGCCCTGTCACACCTCAGAAGGATGGCTGATGAGTTCCTTTGTGCTCACAAGACTATAACAGGGTTGACTGTCACCTGGCTGGAGCCTGCCTGTCTGAGATCACCAATTTGAGCCCATTCTGTCATTGGAAAATTGTTCATTCTCATGGATATGTCAGAATTCGTATTGTGTGGTGGTGGGAACGTGGTTCAGTGCAGGGTCAGTGCAGTGCTGATGAGCAGGCTGGGTCTACTGGCCCTAAGCTTGGCCCAGCCTGCCAGGGCTAGTGCTAGTGCTGAGGCACAGCTGTTGGTATCTCCTGTATTCTGCAGTAGTTTGAAGAAATGTAAATATACAGTACTTGGACAAATGCAAACCCCCACAAAATGCCTTTTGTATTGTTTGCCAAAATCACATTAGTGTTTCTTTCATGTAAAATATCCACAGGGTTTTGCTGCTTCCAAAGACAAATGCATTCCAAGTGGTAACTGCAGCAACTGGTAAATAGAATTATAACTGCTACTGACAGAAAAAAATGCTGTAATGATATAATACAAAAAATAGCCTTCATTAGTCTCAAAATGAAGCAGATGTGAAACATTATGCTGGTATTTCTTCAGGGGTAGCACTTAAGTAGTTCTTTGCTTGCAGAAAGGTATCACAGAAGGTTTGGGTCAGTAAGTCAGAGGAGATAACCATCTTTTTGGAATTTCACGGATAGGCTTATCAGAGTTGGGAAGTATGGCACAGAGTAATGAGAGCCTTCAAAGGGTGCTCTTTGTCCCCAGGCCCTTCAGTGTCCTGAAGGGATGCTGAAACATGAGCTACTGGTACTAAGGGAAAAGCAGGAATGTTCAGCTTGGGGGTATTAGAGGAGGGGCACATACACCACGCCCCCCTCGGTGTGACAGGCACAGACCAGCAGGCAGAGGCTCCGGGTTCTGCAGTGCAGGAAGATGTCAAGGCACTTCCCATACTTTTATAGAAGTATCCCATGGAGACTCTTCCTAGTGCTTGCTTTGTCTGGGGAGCACAGCTCAGGAGTGGTTCCTTAGGCTGTCACACCAAACTGCTCATGTTGGCAGATTCTTTTCTTAGAGGAGGTGCCAGATTGTCCAGTCAGCTGAAGGAATCCAGTTGGCAGGAGAGTGACTTAACTCAATAAGCAGAATTTTAAAAACACTGTGGTTCTTTGTTTAACAGCCAGATTCTACAAAATTAGCTCCAGCCCTGAAAAAATGTCTCACTCCACCCTCCCTGTTCTAACCCCTTCTGTCCTGCACGTCTCTACCTTCCCTCAGTGCCTTGTGTTACCTGGCCCGGTGAGTGCTGGGGTCACTCCACCCATCCCCTGCAGGGATCCTGCCAAGGCTCCTGGGCACTGATGGGAGCCGAGGAGGACAGACCATCACAGTGCCCAGTGCCCTGCCCACTGTATGTTCCCTCCCAGGGACTCCCTTCTTTCCAGGAGGACAGTCTGAAACCACACCCCTGTGGGAATGTGGGACTTGTGCAGGCAGGTGGCAGAGGTTAATCTGTCTCTATTGACAATGGCCGGGCAGGGAGGACCCACCTCCCTGACAGCACCCTGTGGACCTTCCCCAGGGGAATTTGGGAAAAGGGTGAGTTGAGTCACCATGAACAAGGAGCTTTGGCCACTTGTCACTGTCACTCTTGAGCACTGGGGACCTTTAAGTTCAGTGGAAGTTTAAAACACTCAGGACCTGCAAACAAACCTTTGCTAGAAGAGAGCAGCTCTCTGTGCTGTAGCTGTAAATGTGCTCTGCTGCTGCTCCTTGTTCCCAGGAAAGTGCCTTTTCCCTGATTTTTTTTTCCCCCTGGTCTCTTTTTTTCCTTTTCTTGTCTTTTGAGATGGATGAGGACAGGAGTTGACTGGCTGCACTGCTGCCTGTCCCTGATAGGGGTTGGGTGGCTCTTCCACTGCTCAGAGGTGCTGCTGAACCTTTTCTCTCTGCCTTTGCAGAGTACTGTTCCCATGTGCACTGCCCAGGATCAAGTAGGGCATTTCACATCACCACCAGCCCTGAAGCTTTTTTCCAAAGATATTTCTTCCCTTCTCCTCACTTGTGCTCCTTTTCACAGCTTTCCTGCTTTAAGAAGGTGAGTTACTGAACACCTCCATAGTGGGGAACATCACTCTGATTTGTGTTGCACAGAACCACATGGTTTGCTCCCAGACCGTGCTGTAAGGAGAGGGTTCCAGTCACCCGACCACAGCTGGCTGGCCCCAGATCTCCCAGTGCTCTCCTTCAGCTGGCTCTCCTTCCTGTGGCCGGTGTCAAACACCAATGGTGCAGACACCATTCCACGAGGGACTCCCTGCAGAGCCAGCAGCTCCCTCAGCCCTCAGTGCTGTTGGAGGAGTGTCCCAGGGCAGTGCCAGGGAGGGTGGGGAGCTCTGCAGCCTCTCACGAGATGGCTCCATGGCACCCCAAGGATGGCTCTGGCTGAGTCTGGGGTTGCTCTGGTTCAGCTCTGTCATCCACAAAGCTGTTGCTTTCTTTTGTAAATGTACCTTCATAACCTCTAACAAGCATAGATATGACTGTAATTCTAGGCAAAACTGCACCCCAAATGTTATCCCTTTCCTTCTTTTCTACCTTCTGCCATTTGATTTATTATTTCCTTTCCATTTCAAGTCTGCTGTTTTCTGGTTGCAGTGTTTTTTATAGCCTATACTATAAGAAAACCCACACACGGGGAAAGGAAGAAGGAATTAAATGGAAAACACACCACAGGCCTGGCCATTAATCCTTATGGGGAAAGCACGTCCTTGGCTGCATTCTTCAGCATCCAGACCCCCTGTGGGATATGTCAGGTGAAAGTGGACAGCAGGGTACTAAAGCTAAGAGGGAACAAAGATTGACATGGGGACTTGATGGGCTAAATATAGACAATTCTACCCCCTCCAGTGACTTCAGAAATGGGGGTGGGGGATCCTGCAGCCAGTGTGATTTGGCCAATACCTAAACTATAATGTGGATATCTGACAGTAGTGATTGCAGCTAGAAAATGTGGCATTCTCAGGCACAGTTGTCATATTATACTAGGCCTGTTACTTCTCTTTAATCTTAATTAATAATCTCTTTCCACTCTGAGCCAAGCTCTCTGGTCAGCCATTGTTCTGGGGGAGCTGCTGCTGCTCTCCCACTGGAACCTGTTCCTTTGTGCACTTTGCACGAGGAGCAGCCAATGTCAAGAGCTAAATGGTGCTGATATTAAAGAGGACTCCTGGCATCCACCCCAAATGGAGAAATCAATGTGTCATTCATTAAAGATATCCATGCCTGTACAGGGAACAACCTGTGTGTGCCAGATGGTGCCAGTTCAGGATTTCCAGGGGGAGTGGGAAAGGTCCATCCCTGCTGAGTGCAGACCCCTGCCCTGCCAGAGCCACCCCAGTCCCAGGGCCCCCCACGGGTTTTGCTCATCTCCCTGTGGCCTGGCAGAGATACCCCTGGACCTCTCCCAATTGGGGCTGTGTTGCAACCCCAAACTGCCAAGGAAAGTACAAAATCGATGTGTCTTGTGGGGAGGGAGAGATGTGGGCTGAGATGTGGTGTCTCAAAACCATGCTCTTCAGACAGTGCTGATCCAGACTCTTATTCCCTGCATTTTTCAAACTGTGTGATTTCCTACAGTTTTCAGCTACACACGGTAGTCAGAAGTTATTACGTGTAGCTGACTTTAAAGGACACTGCCTGTAACAAATGCTATGTAAATGTTCTAGAAATGTTGTTATACCCTATATTTTATAGCTTTAGATTGCAGTTAATGGGGACAAACAACATGCTTGTAGTCTGAGAATACTGGATTGGTTTGGTCTGTGGTTTTTTCTAATTATAGAATTTCATATTTACTCCAAATATATCTCCATGTGCAGGTTTTGAAATATTTCCTTCCAAACACAAGATACATGCAGTTGGAGTGGATCTTGACTTGTAGTGAGGAATCAAAGCAGGCACAAAGGGAAGCAAGTACAATATGTCAGACAGTGGGTCTTTAGCTGTGCAGAAAGGGGCAGCACATCAGAAAGTGTCATTATTGTTCCTGTTCCTCTGTGGTTGCTGCTGGGGACAGTGAGCCCAAAGCAGGGAATGGGGCTGGGTGGGGCCAGACCTTCCATGGACCCTGAGGCAGCACAGTGGGTTGGTGCAAGACTCATGTGCAGCCACGCTGGAGGAGGGGCAGGAGGATGAGGGGAACAGTCCCCTGTCCCCATAGACTCCGTGGGGATGGAGCCTGCAGGGATTTGCATCCAGCTGGGGTGCAGGGCACAGTGGGAAGTGCCACTGAGCTCATGGCAGGTGGTGCTGGCACTGACCACAGAGCTGGGCTTGGCCAAGGAGCTGCGAGTGCAGCTCTGGGAACTGGCACTGATGCACTTGCATTGCACAACAATCTCTTTCTCAAATAGATTTGTTACTTTTTATGTTTTCCTTAATTAAAATTCCAGCTGCTGCTGCCTCCTTACACCTCTCCTCACATGTCAGACCACAGCTGCTGTCACATTTGGGGTTGTGCCATGGCTGTTGTTGGAGCCCAGGAATGCTCGGGCAGCCTTCAGGAATGAAGCTGGGCAGTGTCTGGAGCAGCAGGGAGGAATCTGGGATTGGGAACTCACCACACTTGTTGACTGGTCTTGCATTCCCAAGGGGACAAACCAGGGCCTTGTTTGCCAGATTTGCAGTTTAAAAAAGCCTTTGCTTTAATGAATGTATAGCCTGAGTGGTGTTGCTCTGTTCTCCATTCTGGATTGTTTTTCAGAAAACAAGACCAGTTTATGAAATATAAATCTTTCCTAAAATAGAAATTTTATCTAGGGAAGTCCCTCTGTGATTCCATTCTTAGTATAAACCAAATTTATTTACTTTTGTAGTTGAAATTGCTTTATTAAAGAAGAACATACAGTTTATTTAATGTTGTTTGATGTTCTTTGTCTATTTGAAGTTGGGATTACGTGACCATCTTCTGGCTGTAACATTTGTCAGTTAATTTAAATTAATATTTTAGTTTCTTTTTTATTTTCACAAAGTTTATTCATTTGTTAGGAGTAATACCCAGATTTGTGGTGCCAGGAGGGGAAAGCTGCAGCTCGTCTGGAACACTCAGCATAGGAGAGACACACCAGGAGCAACCACAAACAGGCAGGTTCACCAGCATTTCAGTGATCTGTCTGTGTGCCTGTCTGTATGTCTCATGATTCTCAGATTGTTTTTCATATCCTGATGCAAGGGAAAAGTCAGCCTTTTTTTTGGAAAAGTGTAGAATCTACTGATCAGTGTGTTTGGAAACCTCAGCTGTTCCCAGGCTGAGGGTGAGCAATACTCACCTTGCTCAAGCAGGTGACATGTGGAGGTGGGTGTCTTGGAAAGAAAACATCAAAGGAATCAAGCAGAGATCTGGGACAGGTAATCCATGGTGACAAGGAGTTGGAGACTTGTACAAAGCCACCTTGTTCCTCACCCAGTGCCAGTGGACTTCAGTTCATGGAGAAAGTAGATGGAAAAATTACACATCATACATGTGACCTTCCAAAGGCCTCCAGGACACAATTACCTGATGTTCACTGAAGTGGTTCACAGTCTAAATGATTTTCTAGGTTCATTCATGTGAAAAGGGGTCTGATTATATGGAGGAGGGCAATGGAGGAAAGAAACTTCAGGAAGAAGATAAATATGTCAGGGAATTTTACTGGTTGTGTTTGCTTCAAGGGAAGGAAAGGGCAAATAGATGCAACCAACTCAAAGTAGCTTTTTGACTTTGAATGTCACAAGAAGGAAACATAGGAGGGCTCTGAGGTATTGACAACACTCAACAGAAGCTGTTCCATGGAGTCAGTTCACTTTCTAGCCAGGTGACAAATTTTTTTTACCCCTGTACAACAAACTGTAACAAATCCCATTTTCCCAAGTGCCTTTTCTTTCCTCCTGCCCTGGGTTGCCTGTCACAGGACATCCCTTGCCTGTACAACCAGCAGTGCTCAGACAGGGGGCTGGATGTGCCCCTGGTGTGGAGTTTCAGCTCCAACCCTGAACCAAAGCGAGAAGTTATCTGGGGCTGCAATCTCTAGTGGGCTTTAGGCAAAATACTTTTGGAAGGAAATTAATTCCACGGTTGGCACAAAAGTGCCTCTACTGTGCAGTTTTCCAGTGGCAAGTCTGTCCAGGTGCACAAAGCATTGTGGCCTCAATAGGTCAGTGTTCTCCATGCTGCTCCCCAAAGCCCATGTTTAACTCTGCATGGCCCTGTTTGGGAATGGACTGTAGTCAGTACATGCCTTTAGCTTTAACTTGCAATTCATCAGCCTGGGAGGAAGAATGGAATGCTCTTTTTTCTGAGTGCAAATTCCATGTATGTCTTCTGCCACCTGCTAATGGTGTGTGTGAGCTGCTGCTGCTGCGTTACAGGAGCTGATTGCAAAGATAACATCGCTGTGCAGAAAATTGTGCTGTGCTGAAAATGAGAGGTGTTCCAGATGACCTGATAGCTCAGCACCCTCTGGGGCTGGGCCTGTGGCCGGGCTCTGCTCACTGACATTCTCACAGACACATTCAGTGTGATGGCCTTGTTGGAATCCCAGAAATTAAATTATTTAAGGTGGGCAGAAGGACAAAAGCTGAAGAACCTCTATTCATGTCCATCCCTGAGTCAGGCTTTGCTACATCTACCTCCAGCCTAATTACTATGGGCAAGGACAAGGGAGCATCACAGGTGGGAACAACTGTCAAAGTTCCCAGTAAAGTTGCTGGTCTGAAAACTGACATAACAGCAGAGTAGATGTGGTGGCAGCTCTTTGAAAGTAAACATCCACTGACAGCAGGATCATACAAATCTTTGAGGCATTCAGCAGCAAGATCCCTGTGGCTTCTCACCCTAGAGTTGCCCGGAGTTATTGCTCAATGAGAGAGTTCATGGCATTTTGGGTGAACCGAGAGGTAATTGTGAGCAGCTATTTAAATAGCTCTAATTATGTTTAGAGAAGGCCAGTCCCTGAAAGCAGCTAGAATCTGTGAATAAACATATTGCCACAGGTGACCACCTGATCTATGCATATGGACCTAAAAACAGCCACTCTGCTAAGTTTAAATACCTCAAAGTGAAGCTGAGCAGACACCAGACGCCAGCAGAGCTGTGCCTGCTGTGCACACACTGCCCAAAGCAGCATCACAGGGGGCTCTGGAGGGGGGCATGGCTTGGGCACCGTGGCACCACAGTGACCACAGCACCACCAACCAGCCCATGGGCTGCTCCTGGGGGACCAGGGCCTTAAAATACCAGCCTTTAAATACCCCACAGACAGAGAAAGGTGAAGGGACTGGGCCCCCTGAAGGGGGATGGAGAAACCCAAAGGACTACCTTGCTTAATCCTTTGGTAAATATGCTCAGTGTGTGCTGACTCCAGTGGCTGATCCCACCTGTGCCAGCACTGCCCAGAGCCCCCAGGGGATGGAGGACACCCCTCCCCACCCCAAGCTCCTGGTGAACAGTGGCCTCCCAGCTGGGCTGCAGCCCTATGCAGTCAGAATTTGTGAAAGAGAAAGTTTGTGACAGAGAGGACAAATGTGAACCTGTTGAGCATATTCAGCCCTTCCGAGGGAGGGTTGAAGAGTTCACAATGACAGCTGTGGTGAGGCTGGGCCTGGTGATGGGCCCCAAGCCCTCCCTGCTCCTCCTGCAGCAGTGCCCAGCTGCCTCACCCCACCACTAACCACGGCTGGCTTCAGCACAACTTAGCTGCACAGTATTATTATGTCTTATGACATGGAAATGGGTCAGAAATAAACCATATGCCTTTCTGTATTAACCTGGTGGTTCTCTGAACAGCAAGAAAAAAATTCTTAATATACCTGGTGATCAGTCACATTTCTTCCTCCTTTTGATCAGTGATTACTTTCAGCACTCCTCATGCATGGCCTCAGGAGGAGGTGAGCATTCGGGGTACCTGGTCCTGCTGGCAGAGCAGAAGACACTGATGGGGAGATTCCACCTCTGCTGCGACTCCTCTGGGCAGGTGAGGGGCTCCTGGCACTGCCTTGTTGGGGACAGGCTCACCTGTGCACAGCTCCCACCCATTTGGGGTGGCACCAGCTGCCCTGCCATCACCCCGGGTCTGCAGAACCAGCAGAGTGTTCAGCCAGTTCCTGGGATACAGGATTGCTGCTGGCCATTCCCTGAGCTGAAGAGGTGCAGGCAGAGGCAGGGCTGCTCCCAGAGACTCCTGAGGGATGGTGTTCAGTGCACCAGGAAATCTGTCATGGTACACTTGGGTGATGACCTGTGTGCAGGTGTGGGCTGCACTGCACACCCAAAGCTCCAAAGACCACAGGCTGCCTTCCACATCCCTACCTTGGAGCTGCTGGCCCAGAACCAGAGCAGACAGGTGGGACATACAGCTCTGAACAGCTGCCCTTTGGTGTACGATATAACAGACCATACTGCATATATAGCTGTTCAGTTCTAGACATTAAATACAATTTGTTGTGGCATTGCCCTGCACTCAGCTTTGTTTGGGACTTGTGCATTCCTTGCAATCAGCTCTTACTACTACAATACACTGGAGTCAGTGCTAATCATGGTCACTGCACTGGGCTGGGAGCTGTGCTGAGCCAGCAGCTGCTGGAAACTTTGTTCAGCACTTTGCCTCCAGGGTTAGCAAAGTCCTGGAGAGCCAAGACAGGACTCAAGATGGTTACAGCATCACTCCTCTCAGTTTAATTTACTGTCGGATGTAAATCAATGCCTTAATCCCCTGTGATAAAAATCTTTGTGGTCTCTGCAGTGGATAAAGCTGTTTGGTCAGGCCAAGTAGCTAATTTTAAACCAGGCGTTATAATCCCCTTCTTCACCAAAGCAGGTGATTAGGTAATCACTGTATATGCCAGATCCCACCAAGGAATTGTTATTCTAGACCATTACCTGCAACACTAAATTCACTTAGGACTTCATTGAAATACATGGAATTGTTGATTTGCTTCATTCCCACATCACAAAGCTCAGTTTCTCTGCTATGTGAACAAAAGAGATGAAAGCAGGATATTTCACAAGAATGGTGAGCAAGTATCTTTAGTTAGATGAAGATGGGAAGTCTTGTGGTCAGACACCCACTTAGGAAACACAGAACTTGGATTGTTTCCAGTACTGAACACATTTTTCATAATATCTTTGAGCCCCATCGTCCCCATTCAGGAATTTGTGAGGTTCAAGTGATTCATATTTCTGAAACTCATTCCTCTCTCCCTCCTGTAACTGTTTTGGCTGACTAGGCTTGTTCTTTTGCAACAATCAGATTTAATCATGAGCCAGCCTAGAAGAAGTAAGTAGCACAAGATGTACAAGCTCTCACAGAAAGAATACCTCCAAGTGCACACATTTAAAGAATTAAGAGTTTAGTTGTGGTGTTACAGCACTGGCCAGTGCAAGGTCAGCATCCCTCTCCTCAGCTGACACTGATCTGTTCAGCCCAGGAAAGCCAGGACACAGCAGACAGTGCTGTGATGATATCCCTGCTCTCTCTAGGTTGGGATATGCTCAGGAATGACTAAGTGCTCCTCTCCTGGTGTGGTACAGCAGCTTTCCAAGGGCCAGCCCATGGAACTTACAGAAGAACTTACGAGACAAACACCTTGAGCTCCTAGACCCCTCACTTATTCCCAGGAAACTTCATTACTGACATACATAGTGCTAAGAACCTCCTTTGCATTGCCCCATGCACATCTGCTGAAGGATATGATTCTGAGGTGGACAGGATGGCATTTCTTAACTTTCATCAGCATAGATGACTGTACCAGAGCAGCCCTTTGTTTTGTAATGGCAATGATAAAACTGGGCACATACCTCCCCTTTCCAGTAAAGATCCCTTGTTGCATGGCCCCAGAACAGAGCACAGCCCGAAGAACTGGCTTCCCTGACATGCCCATTCCCACCACTCTGGGCAGGGCAGGGCAAGGCAGGACAGGGCAGGCACCTGCAGTGAGCCCTGCTACTGAGGTGTGGGGGATACATCCCCCAGGGCTGCTGGCACCCTCTGCACCAGCAGACATCACTGATAAGACAGCTGAAAGAATAAGGCCCAAGCTCAGCAGACACCCAGTGCAGCCACAGAAGCTTTCTGCTTCCAGGAGCTGAGGCTGGCTGCCACTCCTAAGAAACCAAAAGTCCTGTCTGGTAGTAAATATCTTCAGTTACCACACAGAAAAACATCCAAACTACAATCACGTAGCCAAGTGTTCAGAATGGAAAAATCTCAGCTATCTAGATGAGATGGTTGTGGCACATCTGCCTCGAATTTCTGTTTGGTGGCATGCCTGGTCATGTGCTGGTCACACACGGGGCCAGGACCATGCTGTCACTGCCAGCTGCCTGGTCTCTGTCCCTCCTTTAGCTGCTGGAGATGCAGGTGAAGCCTCGGTGGGACAACTGCCAGGTGTTAGGAAAGATCCCTTATGTCCACAGGTCACTTGCCCAGCAAGGTGCACCTTGTTCCCAGCACTGACTGCTCTGAGGCTGCTCTCAGGAGGGTGTTACAGCCCTCCCCAGTGCCTGGGACCTCGAGGGGCTGCAAAAGCCCACGGAGCAAATAAGGTGAGTGGCACCAAACTTTCTGGGGGGAAACAATTGTGGTGCAGAGCTGTCCACCCATAATTCAGAGCCACTCCTAGCAGTGGGGCTGTAGAGGCAGGCAGAGCAGCACTCCTGTCTGGATGGTGCAGGGCCCTTTGGGGTATGACAGCTGAAGGCCATGGGGAAAGAGCCTGACAGTGAAGTCACAGGACTGAACAGGCAGGGGCAGATCCTGCCACAGCTTTGATTTACAACTGGACAGACTGTGTACTTTTTCAATTTGCAGAAAAGCTTTCTGTATTTCAGTTTAAGAAATGTTAGTCAGTAGTTTTGCCATTTTTCATCTATTAAATTGCTCAGTTTCATCCATATCCCATCCAGAATTGAATCCATTAAACCCCTAATTTTGCTGCATTTCCTCCCTTGTAAGTGGAGGGGCTCCCCTTCAGAGAGGCTGGTTCTGGGGATGGTGGTAGGAGCTATGAAGTGCCCTGTCCAGTGAAGTCTCAAATGAAGGACAGGATGGCTGTGCAAAGCATCATAAGGTCTTTGAAAACTGAGACAATACCAAGGCAGGCCTATATCTGCTGCTAGCATGTGAGATTCAGAACTGATGCTGCTGCTGAACAGTATTTCCATGCCAGGAACCTACACCAGCTGCTACGAATGCAGATCAGTCCTTCAGCTGATCCCACAGCATGTGTCGTGGACTCCTTCAGCTCTTGGAGTCCTTCACCTCTGTATTACCAGGATTTCTTCAGCATAGTCATTAACAGCTCACACATACCTGCCACACCTTCCAGAATACACCTCTACATTCCTTGCCCTGCTCCAAGACAGGTCTTCTCCATGGACTCAGCTCTCAGAGCTCAAACTCACTCTCTGATTCACATGGGATCAAGGGGTTGCATCAAATGCTGGCAAGTTGTGGCCATGACAGATTTAGCCCTGTCCTCGCAAGAACAGATTCAGGACAGTTTATCCATCACCTAACCCTACGTTTGGGAAACCTTTTACAACTTACATAAAGAAAAAGCTGCTGGAAATAGCTAATCTGTAGTGACAGCCTCTGGACCTCAGTACACACAGAACTCCAGTGGTGTCCATCACTTGATGCACTTTAGTCTGTTCTTTGACCTGTGACTGGAGCTTATAAGGTTTCTCCAAGCCTCTGCTCAGTTTATAAAGATTTTCCTGCCATCTCTCACATTTGCCAAATCTCCCATCTCTGAGTGCTGCCAGTCTTTCCAGCTCTGAGAGCTGCTGGGACAGAGGCAGCTCTGCCTGCAGGGATGCACCACCTGAGAGCTTGGACAGAACGAGCTGAAGGTCCCAGCACCTGACCCTGGACGTTGCTTTGGACTCTGGAGCTGGCACAGCCAGAGGGAAAATGAGCCCACCTTCCTTGCTTCTCATAATTGTTCTTACACGGCACAGCAAATCAAAACCTCAGACTGCTACAACTCCTATTGTTGCTTGCTCTGTAGTCTAGGGGAAAAAATAATTCAGCTGCTCATTTCCACATGAGGAGTGGGAACCAGCAGTGGTTGGCAACTTCCTAGCCTTGGCCAAGGACAAAGGAAATAGTTAATCTGTCACACAAATCTTTGCTTGTTACCAGGCCAAGAGAAAGATCTGAATCCTTGCTTAATATTAAAACACTCAGGTTAGGCTGGTTTCATTTCCCATGTTTTTATTCTAGTCTCAAATTTTATGTCTTGATTTTGAGTTTAATACTTTATTTTTAAGGTTTACATGGTATCACCTGCTTCTCAAATAACACTGTCCATTAACTAAACTTTAAAGGTGTTTACCTAACATGTTACCTGATAATAATTCAAATGGTATTGTGGTCTAGAAAAAAAAATTCTAAGAAGTGATAGATAGCTCAAGAAGAGTCTGTGGATTTGTATAGTAGAGGAGGTGTTCTCAGGCTCTGGGTGGGAAAGGTGTCTCATGGATTACCTTCAGTTTCCTCCAGTCTCCTTTCTGCACATGCAGGTTTGGTGCACAGACAGGGAGCTTGTTCATAGTAAATAACTTTCCAACAGCTTCACTGAAGGTGCTGTGCAGAAGAGCTTCATTTAGGAGACCTGCCCAGGAGGAGGAATGGAAACACACAGGAGTCAGAGGCTGTTTGGGCAGAGAGGATCCTGTTGGTGTGAGTGTGAAGACATGCAGATCAGGGCCTGGTGGTAGGAAGGGGCTTTTCTCTGGAACTGATTCCAACCCACACCTGATTTTGTTGGGTCCCCACAATACTGCTTTGATCTAGGAAACTGATACATCTTGAGAGGTGATATTACTCCTGACTGCAGCAGAAACAATTCTGGCCACACACTGGGGCAAGGCTTCCCTGCCATCTCAGCTTTATTTTCTACTCTGAGCTCTGCAGTCTTACACCCATGCTACCCTGCCATTCACAAACCTGCACTTTAAAATCCCTCCTTCTGATATTTTTTGCTAGCATCAGTCCTCAGAACACAGGCTTTTACAAAAGGAACATGTTCCCCACTGATGTGCCAGACAAGAGTTCATGGCTTTGTCTTGCTGCAAATGAAGTCTTGATTATTCATGCAGTTCCCAGTGAGTCACTCCACACCCTTGAATTATTTCTGACAGATGTGAAATGCCTTTTGCTGAATTCCTACTCCAAAGAGCCTTTGCATGACTGGTTTATCAGTGAATGTGAGCAGACTCATGATTTATAGTGCTTCATCATCATGGCATGTGTAATACTGAACACGATGACTAGGGAAACCAGACCCATCTATTTTTTCATGGGCTCAGAGCCTCCAAAATCTTCCAGCAGCCACACAAGAGGGTGTCTGTGCAGGCCAGGTGCATGCACAGGGAAACCTGATTTTCTCTGTGGATCTCAAAAATGGATTGGCTGAGGGCATATGAATTCACCTCCAGGGATGATATGGGGACTGAAGAGCAAATCTTGTCAGCAGAACCACTGGATTCTGAAGCTGAAGAGAGGCCATTAATTGAAGCTGCCAGGTTTTGTCAGACCTTTGTCATGCTCCCTAGGTGATTCAGTCTTACACATTTCAATCAGCTGCAGCAGGAACATGACCAAACCTTCGAATTTTCCCCTAAATTCTATGCCTCTCTTTCTAAGAAAGAGGATTTATTCCTGCAGCAACAACCCTTTGCATTTTGGAGGGGGGTCCTGGCAGGGTAACGTGGTTCTGCACTGAGCAGTGCCAGGGTTTGTGCCAACTCCTCGACAGCAGCTGTGCAAAGGTTCTGGCATTGACTCCCCACCCTCAGGATGGTTACAGGGGGTAATGCCACAAGTTCTGAAGGAATAAAGAGCTTTTCTCTCACTTTTCTAAGGAGGTTCTGTGCTAGAACAAGAAAACAAAAATGAGACTTGACTGCATGTCGCTCTGCTCCCACAGGTATCCTCAGGGAGTTGGTAACTGATCCTGAGGACATACAGCCCTCAACCAGTCATTGTTACAGGATAAGTGGTAGTTTTGCATCTAACTATGATCTATTTTTTAATTTTGATGTACATACAGATTTCCTCTTTGTAGCACATCTGTGAACCCTTTGGAATGCATGAGATGCAGAGGCAGTGATCAGCCCTTAGAGGCATATTTAGAAAGTTTTGTTCGTTTTCCATGTTTATAATTATCTCTGGCCATATTATCATATTAAGTGTGATCTTACCCCTATGCCAGCTTCTCCACGTTACAAAGTCACCACAAGGCGTGACAACACATCCTTCCTGCTCTGGGAGGATGGGGATGAGGGCTTGTCTGCACAGCCTGGGAGAACAAACTGGAAGGAACAAACAGGCACGAGCAATCTCCAGGTAAGAATGCAGAGGAGAACAAGCACACTGGTTTCCCCATAGCATGAAGCAGCCAAGCTCACAGTATGTACCACCAAAAACATGTAAGTGCTCCCTAGTGAAACGAAACCATATTTGTGAGGGACTGCAAGGTATTAGTGCCCGACCTCATTTGGTGTCTGCCCAGGTGGGGACCAGAAGAGGTCTTTGCTTTAAAGTGATGGCTCTGACCCGGTGGCCAGCCCCGATGATCAGGGAGGGAGAGGACAGCATAATAGAGGAATTGCATTTTCCCTCTCCTCACTTGTTATTCGGTGTGTTCATGTATTAATCCTTAAATGCAACTTTTAATTATTTTTATAATTCTTACTGATGTCATTCTAAATATTGCTGCTATCCTTATAAATACACAATCCCCTACATGTAGAAATTTTAGCCACCCAGCTAACATGCGCTATGATTTTGAAATCAGTACAGTAAATTCATCAACAGAACTGAAAATAAAACTAAGCTTTGGATGAAAGCTACAGCTTATACCCTTGAGGCTTATAAATTTAGCCTGGTCCAAGGTATATATAAATGTCTCCAAAATGAATATGGTTTCATATGTTTGTCAGACACAACAAGACAATTTTAGAGGCACATATTTGTGTGCAAAACACAGTTATGGTTCCAAAGGCACGTCCCGGGTTAAGAAAACAAATGGATCATACAGAGGTTCCTGTTAAGGATAGAATTGCTCAGAACTGGTATGGGGAAAGCATACATTTAAATGTTATTTACTTGGCAATATCCAAAGTATCAGATTCCATCTTGCACACCTCTGCTCACTGTAAGCTATATGATAACCACTTTTTGGTATCGATGGCCAGACCCAAACACTCACAAATTACTTCAGCTGTTGAGTAACAAACAAAGAAGGCGATTTCTGAAGACCTCCTTGGATAACACAATTATTCTTTTCAATGCATAAAATTTGAATAGGGCTCTGGGAATTAACAACATAAAAATAATGATGATGGTGATGATTTAAAATGTTCCCCAAACAAGGAATAAAGGAAGTCTTGAGAGAGATTTTGTGGTGAACTCGATAAATCTTTCCACAGTTTTTAATTTGAAGTATTAGTTATTTCATAATCTACAGAGTTTACTTGGCACCTGGTGTGGGGTATTGGATAACCCATGCAGAGCTCACAGCTCCTGCCACAGGATCTCAGAACTGAGTGGGGGGCATCTGCCATCCTGACCCTGCCTATGCTGCTGATATTCCATAACTGCAGGTCTCAAACAATGAATAATGCTGGACAGTCATCAGCCTGATTTCAAAAGTGGAGTAGCTGTGATGTAATGAGATGAAGAAACTCACTTCATACCATTGAATTAATTAGTGTCCATACAGGCATTAGACATATTTCCTCATTCCTGCTGTAACCCACTGCACAAGAACACTAAACTCACTTCTTATGGCCATTCCCTGTGCTTCAACAGACCTGGGCATTGAAGGACCCTGCATAAAATCTTCTTCACCTTTCACAGGTCTTTTTTAAAAGACATTCTGTTCTGGGAGAAAAGAGAGCTTTGGCAGCTGCAGGAAAGAACCCTCACTGTGCACTCTTTCACCACACAGTTCCCCTCACAGGTCAGCCTCTGCATTCCCTCCCTGTCCTCCTGAAGAACCCTGAGTCCACCCAGGTGCCAAGGCCTGCAGTGACACGGCTATGGATCATATTATGATCACTTTAATTGTTAAAACCTTTTGTTAGTGTGTGAACCAGCATGCTGTCTGGAGCACGCTGTCAGTGTGCTACACAGGACCCAGCTTTGTCTGCTCTGGATTTGTAGATCCCTCAAAATCTTAATTTGCCATTAGGACCACCAGCTCTGGGAAGGCACTGCAGATCTGTGGCAGCCAGCAGCACTGACTGTCCATGAAGAACCTTACACTGTGAACCCAGCACACTTCATCCTGGTGCCACACATGCAAAGGGGAAAGCAGGAACAAGAAAGCAAATGTGACAGGCAAGACATAAACTGAAAATGTGGGAGGGAACTGAAAGCATCTCCCTTCTCCTTGCACAACTTCAGCTCCAACTTTCCAAGTTTCTGCTCTGCATCACCTCTTATACATGCAGAACAGGACCTTATTTCCATTCTTGCTGAGAACACACAAATACAGGTTCAAAGATCCTTTAGTAACTTAGTAATTTAACACTCAAAATCAGACCACGAACTAGGCCCTGGGTGTCTCGTTGGAGGGGGCTGTTGGATAGTCCCCCTCAGCCAGATAGAGGAGAACAGGAACCACCATCCCCTGGCACAGCTGGAACAACACAGGGGCCATGCTCTCTGACAGTGCCATTTTCTCAGAACCTGCATCCATTCCTCCAGTAAAGTTCCCTTTACAGCTCACATCGTGTGCCCAGCTGGTTCTGCATTGGTTCACACATGCCAGCATTCAATCAGCATCACTAACACTGGTACTGGGGAAGGGCCACACAATTGGCAGGCAAACCTTCCTCCCAGAGTCTGAGACCTGGGGGACCTCTGCAGACCTTCCAGAATTGTGTCTGATCTCCTGTGCCACCTGCCAGTCGGGAATGGGACAATACTGATCTCACCTATCAGCTCTGCCCTTTGTTATTGGCACCACATGAGACAGGAAAAAATCAGCTCTGAGATAATTAGGTGGAAAAATGTCCTGAAACTTAAAAACCCCATAGGATCTTTGATCTAGACAGTGCTTGATTCACAGGCACATCTGTAATCTTCTAAATGCCTCACTGAGGGGAAAACATAAGAAACTAAGCGGCTTTTGAACAGGCACCATAACACATTTGACAGGTCTAAAGCTGAAAGACCAGGAAAATCAGAAAAAATCCTTTTTCTCTTTTTCTTCAACTGATCTTCTCTTTGTATGACTGCATCTTCTAAAAATTGTGTATGACTTACTACTGAACAAACGCCAAAACCTCGTGTACTGGGGAGACCACAATAAAACTGCTTACAAGCTGGATTAGTCACAATGTCCATTGCTACGTGCTGCTGGGGTGAGGTGTCTGCAGTGTGAGTATCAGCTGGGACAAACACAATTGTCCACCAAGGGAAATCCACACCACTCATGGTGCTCGAGAATCAAACCTCGTCTGACTAATAATCTAGTAGAGCAGATGATTTTTTACTATTTTTCCAAAGCATGTTTGATTTTAATATGAATGCATCTGACACATTTTCCTAGTATCTGGTTGAGTACTAAAAGCACCAGTCACAACAACCTGATGCCTGCAACTCCAGGCAGATTCAGTGATATTTAGTCCCCCTGACTGAACCAAACCACAGCATGGGAATGGGGTCAGAATGCATTGTCCCACTGCAGCTCCAGGAAGGACAGCAATTAACTGGGTTATGCATCAATACAGAATTGTTACTAATGAAATTGTCTAGTCCGAAACTTTGTTTACTACAGCATGGCAACCACTAAGGAAAAATGTGCTCAGTGATGGAGGTTTGGCAAGCCAGAAACCCTGGGTTTTTTTCCATGTTCTCAGCACATTGCTATTTACTTTTTGCAGCCATTAATATAAGGCAAATTCTGTTGATATAAATAGGATATAGAATTAACAGCTGTACCTGAGACTCACTGCATGATTAAATAAAACCTTGCAAAAGCAGAAGGGGAAACAAGAGTTGCTTGTTAAGAGTCAAGTGAAAGGTGTATGACTTTGTGCATTGGAACAGCTTGCTCTGACACTAACAAGCTCTGAAAGTGACTCCATACTTTTCTTACTAGGATGACTCTCATAGTTCTTTCTGACAAACAAATATTTTCTCCATTCTCTTGTTTAATGTATTTGCTGGTGATCAAAAAAACCAGTGTCAAATGGAGTCACATGCTCCTGTCTTGTTGCACCAGCTACATAAGAAAGCCAGTTACCACTTCTCCAACCAGCACTTTAAATATAAATCTGTTTTAGAACACCTGTAAGTGCTAATGAGTGGGGGAACTGAGAGAGAACTAACTTAGGGTCCGGTTCTGGTAGGATAAAGGTGAAATCCTGGGATTTTATGGGATACTTCTCAACAATGAAGTGCCAGACAATGCTTTTGTGCTTGCTGTTTGATTGAGTGGGTTTCTGGCTCAAATCACCATATCTTAACTTGCAGAATTTACAAGCTCATTTTTATCCATTCAGAATGACTTATTTATCGCGCAACTGAGGAAAAAAATCCTCTTCCATATGACAATGCTGAGTATCTCTGCTTTTCAGTGCATTACCAAAGAGCTCCCATGCCATTTAACACCTACAGGACAATTCCAAGCTTGTCATGCAGAATCTGTTCCTTCATATATAAACCACCATCAAACAATCAGGATTCTCTGAAAAGTCCATTTAAATAGGCATCTAAATATTATTATTATGGAGTTGAAATGATTTTAATGTCTGCTCTGTGACTGCTCTTTCATCTTAAAAACAGGCCATTTTTCCACTCCATGCTTCCCTTACTCTTATGCCACAAGTATTACATAAGATCCTACACTTTAGAACTCAGTCCTGCAAACCAATCTATAACTATAGATAAAGTTGTGCCACTGGTTATTTAAAGTATCTGACAAACTCTCTGAAATTTGTGTACATTCCCTTTTTACTTAGATGACATATTAAAAACAAAATGCCCTGCCATTGTTCATGCTTTTAACACTGAGAAATAATTGATATAGCTAGTAGAAAGTCTGCATAATGGTTTATATATGAAGTAAAATGATTACTTACTGTTCAAAGAAGAGTTATTCAAGTAAACGAGAAACCTAGATTCCAGAAAAATCCAGCAATGAACTATTAAAATGTCCATTAAAATACACCTATGCCAAACAGAAAGATTTCAGACATACAGTCTGAGAGATGTGGATTTTCTCCACTATTTACTCAGTATGAGTTTGAAATATATGAGAGAAAATGCCACTGAACTCCACATGAGCTATCTGAAACCATTCACATTGCTCTCTTAACTAGGTTAAATGAAACCTGATCTGGATTCCACTTGATCATAAGACTGGAATGCTGAAAATGCTGTAATCTATTTATACATCAAATTGAAGAAATGTTATGTGTTTTTAAATTTCACTGCATTCCAGTGTATTAGCTAAATAGTGACAGTTTACAAACTGTTTCATGTTGAAACTGAGCAAGAAAAGACAGAGCAACATGACTCATTGATCCTAAATCCAGGATAGATTTCCTGGCTTTTAAACTATGGTCCAAATCCAGGTCTTCTCTGTGCCTTCCCTAAAAGCGTTGTTCCTGCAGCAGTAATTCATCTCTACTGCCAAAACATGGTATTGCCTTATGATGACTTTCAAATCCATCCTTCTTTTTCAGCATCAAGAACATACTGCAATCCCAAACTGGATTTGCTGCTCAGTTTCTGCTCATACTTCTCTCCACCTCTATATCACAAATGATTCAAAATGTGGCAGACAGAAGAGCTGAGAACAAATGTATAAATAAGAACAGCAAAATCATACAGATGAAAACCACACAGGGGCTTACAGAGCCCAGAAGGCATTGGGTGTAGCTCATCTATCAACAGACCATCTCAGACCTGCCTGGTGAAACAACAGTCTCCATTTCCACAGAATGCTATCATTCCTCTCCGTTATTTACAGAATCCTTCAGGTGTGCACAACGACACATTATTCTGACTCGAAGAACTCCTCCCATCCAAACACCACAACCTGGTGCAGCACAAGACCCGTGGGAAAAGTAAAGGTGCCCATCATGAAGAAGAGCACAACATGTTAAAGACTTGTCCATTGATCAGTACAAATATACATCCCAGATTCTAACATCTCTCAGTGAAATAAAACACAGCTTCCACTGACATTTGATGAGTTTTGCCATTGACTTGAAAGAGGGCAGGATCAGGCCAACAAGAGATGATATTTCATTACACTTACTTATTTCTACTTGCACCTTCAATGTGTTTTGATATGTGTAACAGTTTCCATTTATCTCAATTGTTGGTCATATAAATCTTTTTCATTAGTTTTTGGCTTTAGTGCCTATCATTTTCCATATAGAAGAAAATGAACGCTGCAAAGACAAAAAAAGAATAATTTTGTTAGGGTCAGGAGAGAGGAAATTTCTGCGCTCTTTGTCACATGAGACTTTAAGAAGAGCCTGAAGCCAAATACTGCAGCTACTATTTGTGGTTCTCTGGATAGTTAGTGGCCTTTATAAATGCAAAAGTCCTACTTAGACATTCAAATAACTCATTTGCCCTTTTCTGTGTCCTTCCTCTCTCCATCAGTCTGTAACCTGGAATTTGTCTTTCACGTCTTGAAGTCAATGTCTTACAGCTCGAAATTCAAAAGGACTTGCAATTCAAATTACCATTGCATCTCAGCCGGGCTTGAGAAATGTCCATGTGCCCCCTGTTTAGCTGTGTGTGAGCACCTGATCAGAATTTAGGTCTCAGTATGCAACACACAAAAAAAGGCAGGCAGAGCCCTCCAAAGTTCTCTGTTTTGGCAGATAAGGCAGGTGATAGATGGGAGAGGGGGGGAAAAATAAGGAGTTCAAAGAAGGAAAAATAACTTGTACAAGGCCATACTGCAGATAAATACCAACTGAGGGGTGAGACAAGTTAAATCCCCTGAACTTTTTCTGCTGACTTCCCCCCAGTTTCAATCTGGACTCCTGACACGTAGGTAGATGCCCTACCTGTTGGATCACATGGTGTCCCCAGGCTAGCTTCCTTTGATATTCCTACTGCTCTCTTAAAAAATATATTTTATTTTTAATGTTAACATTGGGGATTTTCAAAATTTTAAATGCACACATACAACTGTTAAAATGTCTCTATACGCCCACGCACTCACCTCTGGGTGTGAGCACGTGTGTAGCTGTGTACACTTCATAAGCATTCAGGGGTTCAGTGCACAGCTCTTATCCCTGTCTAAATGACACACAGATTTCAGCCACCATCCGTGGGAAGCACCACCTTTGGACCATTTAAAATCATAGAAACAAACGAATAGAACATTCTAGCACCATTTTCACTGGATACATACATGTGGTCAGAGCTCAAGGCTTTGTAGCTTGCACTCCAGAGGAGCTTTTTTTGGGTCTTCTATCACCTGTGGGAGCATTTCTGCCCTCAGTCTTTGAGGCTGAGGGATTGTGTGAAAGATGCATGTGTGTCACATGACCAGTGCATGATCTTTAAATGCCAAAATATGTAAATTCACCTCGAGTCCCCAGACAGGAGAACCACAAGTGTGGGTTCTCACTGCCACTGAAGGATGTATGGGGATCCTCCTAGTGAAGTGTGTAATGGTGAAGGTGATGGGAAAAGTGGGGAAGAATTACTCAAACGTCCATCAGGCAACAGAGCAGCGCTGTAAAGGAGCCTGCTGACATTCCAGTGCTGCTCCATCTGCCCTGGCCAGATCCCAAAATACAGGCACAGGCACCAGGAGGGTCCCACGCTGGTGCTCACACACCTGAACAGGAGGCACGTGGAGATTTCTTTTACCTAACAGTGGCTAATGTTTACTTAAAGGAAAAAAAGGAATATATGCATGCTTGACACTTAATAAAAATATCAGTATGTTTGTGCCCAGCATACTAGAATATTGTTCATCACTAATTCAGTCTTGCAAAAATATTATCAGTGTAACATTGCCAAGGCTATTGTGTGGGTTAGTGTGTGGATCTTGGCTAACCTGGCCATGGGCTGTAGCAATCTTTATACCTGACTTTTGGGAAACTTTTCTGGTTTGGTGGTGAATCAGTTCACCTTGTTCATTCTGGTTTCTCATTCTTTCCCTATTTTACCTTTGATTAATTTCCCTTTTCCCTTTGCTGAATGGCTGAATAACCCATTCCTCGTTGCACTGAGCCAGTGTGTGCCCAGGTGGCCAAGGCGGCCAAAGGCACCTGGTCTGTGCCAGGAGCAGAGCCCAGCTGGGCAGGGCTGGGGCTCCCCGAGGGCTCAGGGAAGGCACTGAGGGGCTGCAGCGTGTGCAGGGATGGGATGGGAGCTGGGAAGGGGGTGAGGGGGCTCAGCCTGGAGAAAAGGAGGCTCAGGGGGACCTTGTGGCTCTGCAGCTCCCTGACAGGAGGGGGGAGCCGGGGGGATTTGGGCTCTGCTCCCAGGGAACAGGGACAGGACACAGTCCTGAGCCGCATTAGAGAAAGGAGTGATCGGATATGGGAAGGGGCTGCCCAGGGAGCGGTGGAGTCCCCACGCCTGGAGGTGTTTGGGGAGAGACTGGGCATGGCCCTCAGTGCTCTGGTGTGGAGACCAGCCGGCTGCGGGTCCCAGGCGGGCCTCGATGGCCTCAGAGCCCTCCCCAGACGCAGTGCCGGGGTCGCTGAGGGCTCGGCTCTGCTGTGGCTGTGCCGCTGTCACTGTCCCTGAGGTCTCAGCTCCGCCGTGCCGGTGTCGCTGAGGGGTCATCTCTGCTGTGGCTGTGCCGCTGTCACTGTTCCTGAGGTCTCAGCTCCGCCGTGCCGGTGTCGCTGAGGGGTCATCTCTGCTGTGGCTGTGCCGCTGTCACTGTCCCTGAGGTCTCAGCTCCGCCGTGCCGGTGTCGCTGAGGG
>WBMV01000519.1:7085-20741 GCA_013396655.1 Campylorhamphus procurvoides
TGTCTGTCTGTCTGTCTGGTAGCTGGAGGGGTTTTTAACAGTTCATTGGCAGGGGACAGGGGGAGTTTGGTATATGGTTGTTCTGTTAATGCAACTCCAGTGTTGATGACATGTAAAAAGTGTGTGAAAAAACATCATTGATCACAGAATGGTTTGGGTGGGAAGGGACCTTAAGGCTCATCTCACCCCCTGCCATGGGCAGGGACACCTTCCACTATCCCAGGTTGCTCCAAGCCCCATCCAGCCTGGCCTTGGACACTCCCAGGGATGGAGCAGCCACAACTTCTCTGTCCAGCCTGTGCCAGGGCCTGCCCACCCTCACAGCCAAGAATTCCTTCCCAGTATCCCACCCATCCCTGCCCTCTGGCACTGGGAAGCCATTCCCTGTGTCCTGTCCCTCCATCCCTTGTCCCCAGTCCCTCTCCAGCTCTCCTGGAGCCCCTTTAGGCTCTGCAAGGGGCTCTCAGCTCTCCCTGGATCCTTCCCTTCTCCAGGTGACCCCCCAGCTCTCCCAGCCTGGCTCCAGAGCAGAGGGGCTCCAGCCCTGCAGCATCTCTGGGGTCTCCTCTGGACCCACTTTTCTCTCCGGACCAGTTTACCTTTGGGATCGGTGGGATCCCTGCTCGCAGCTGTGCTGACACTGCACAGCCCAGCTCTGGTTCTGTCCCGCTCTGGAGTAGCAAATCTCAGCGTGAGAAGATTCTTTGGGAAATTTTTTCCTCTGGGATGGCATTCCCATTGTCAGCAACAGGTGGAGATCCAGAGCCATGATAGTAATTAATGGAAAGCAGGGAATTGAAACTGGGAAGGGCTCAGTCCTTCTGTATTCTCCATCTGCTACAGTGGCTTCAGAACTCCCCATCTCACCCCGGGATCATCCCTGGGGCATGGTGGGTGTGGTCCAGGTGTAAAGGGAAGGAGATTCCTGCTGGTAACCCCCAAAAATTTCCCAGATTGTGGGTTGTGATTATCGAGCCCAAGGCCCCTTCTCAGCTGCACCCCCACACCTCCCCAGTCAGACCAGTCCCCTCCCCACTCAGCCCCAGGTTGCCCATTGCAGAGTCTCAGATTTTGAGATCTTGTCTGAAGCTCTCACTCCACCAGCAACGAACTGGTGATGTTGGCAGGATGGGAAACAGTTTTGAGAAGCAGACAAAAGGCTTAACAGAATATTTCTGGAGACACAGAACACACATTAAAGACTGATGATCCTTGGCCAGTGGACTCTTGGCATGAATGGGAAAGGATACAAGAGAAATTAGATAAAAACCAAAGATCACTGAAAGATTAAAAAAGGCAAAGGTGTCTTCAGTCATACACTGGCATTATGCTTAAAGGCTGTGTGGCAATGGAGAGAACAAATGATAAAAGGAACTAGTAATCTGAGAGATTAAATAAAAGAATGAAAGAAAAAATGTAGAATGTAGTTTACGTTATTGAAATGAGTGATTAAAACAATGGTTAAAAGGGCCCAAGGAGAAGGAAAACAAACCTGGAAGAAAGATTAGAATCAACATTTTTAGAATTCCCCAATCCTCTGGATGTTAGAAAAATAGGAATATTAATTGTATCACCTGAGGTTTGGGATGGTGATATTTGGGAAAGCCCTGATGAAAATGCTGATGAGGGAGAATGGGATTCTGATGAAACAATTGAACCCCCACCTGGCAGAAAGGAAGAGGTCCCAGAATTAAAAATGAGACCCATAATTAGGACCAAAGTGTCTGAAAGACTTCAGGGAGGTCAGAGGTGAGAATCACTCCCTGGGAGCCCCTGCAGTTGGCAAATCTACAGGAAAAATATGGACAAAACCCAGGGGAGTCCAAAACTGAGTATTTGTGGAGGGTGAGTCTCTCAAGGGGAGACAGAATATTGCTGGGTGGAATGGAGCATACTGGATTCTGGG
The DNA here is from genome assembly GCA_013396655.1 of Campylorhamphus procurvoides. Classification (NCBI taxonomy): domain Eukaryota; kingdom Metazoa; phylum Chordata; class Aves; order Passeriformes; family Dendrocolaptidae; genus Campylorhamphus; species Campylorhamphus procurvoides. Next base: position 8,992 of record WBMV01000519.1, read on the forward strand.
GCCAGGAGTCTGATTAAATCTGGGACCTGAGCCTGCCAATTAACCCCATTCCACAACCAGCAGGGTTGCACAGTGGGCAGGAGGAATAAATAAATAAATAAAAGAGGAGAACCAGTTCCATTCCCACACAGTCACCTCTGAAATCTCCTCTGTGTGCAAACACAGACACCCCAATCCCACAGAGGGGGACCCTGATATATTAAGGTCTCCCTTAAGAGGAGCCCCCGCAATGTTCCAGATGTGTTTAGTGGGGTGAGGGGATGGAATCAGCAGAGATGTGATGCAAAATGAAGCTTTACAAGATCCACAAGCCCAGAGGCGACAGATCCCAGTGTAGGCAGAACTCTGCCATGGGAAGGGAAACTGTGCCAGGGAAATGGGCTGGGAAAACCATTCTGGGGCTGTTGAGAGGAGCCCAAACACTGAAATGTGGACACCCCCTGAACAGCAGGTGAGGACTGTTGAACATACCCCATCCCAGAGAAGAGAAACATCCAAAGCCCCTGAGCACTCACTGAAATGAGCTGTGGAGGACCCAGTGACCTCAGGTGTTCCCAGTTCAGCTCTCAGGGGACACCCCAGTACAGTGAGGGCAGAGTTAGTCAAAGTAGGACAGAAAGGGAGAAAAAAGAATAATAAAAAGCCTCCACAGGAAAAACATCCCCTCCCAGTCCTTTTGAGATAACAGAAAAAGAGATAACACAAAAGGGGAAAAACTGCAAAGCCCTGGGTGACCCTCAGGCTTCATCACCTGGCTCACTGTGACCTCTTCGTGGTCTGATAAGGTTGGGCTCCAGATCTACTTACCAGTAGGACTGAGAAAACTACCCTTGAATTTTCTACTTGATACAGGAGCCCAAATATCTCTGATTACCCCCACAGATGCTGAAAAATTAAACCAGTTTTATGAGAAAAAAGGTCCATCTAACAGGATTCAATGGACAGAGTATCATATGTTGTACTGCCAAAGTGTGTTTATGGTTACCTGGGGGAAAATGAGTGACCTCACACACCTTTGCAAACACAGATCATGAAGGAAACATTTTAGGATACTATACCCTTAAAGGAAAAATTTGGCAATTATCCAGTGGGAATGGTTGGTCATTTGGGCCCACCAGGTACTCCAGATAGTACCTTTTCTGGAAAAAAGTAGAAAAATGAATCTATTAAACACGGCTCCAGTTTTACCTTCTTCTGCTGGGACTAATATCAAACAGTAAGGTGTTCCTCCTGCAGACAAAGAAGGGGTGGCAGTTCTAGATGTAAAAGATGTGCTCTCCATGGTCCCACTTCAGGAAGAAGATAAACCCAAATGTACATTTCCTTGGGAGGGAACACAATACTCCTTTAATCACCTGCACCAAGGGGATCAGCATTCACATCAAATTGCACTCAAAGCTTCAGCTGAACTCCTTCAACAGCCAAAAATCGTGGAAGGGGCACAAATCTGTCAATACATCCACAATGTGTTGGTAGGGGGTGAAGGAGAAAGGGCAGTAAGAACAACAGCACAGGATATTTAGAATAAATTAAAGGATGAGGGGGTAGAAGTGCCCCCTGCCAAATGCCAAGGACCTTCTAAAGAGGTAAAATTCCTGGGAATCTGGTGTGCTGCAGGCCAGGCTGTTATCCCAGGTACAAAATTACAAAATTAGATGCCAAACCTACTCCTGCTACTGAAAAGGAACTCCAAAATATCATGGGTACTTTTAGGACACTGGAGAAATCGTGTTCCTGAATTTTCTATAAAAGCAAGACCATTGTATGCATTAATGAGGTAAAACCAGACCTGGAAGGGGCTTGATAGTGACAAACAGGCTTTGCAAACGCTGACAGAAGAGTTAAAAGCATCTCAGTCACTTTGGCCAGTTCACCCAGTGATCCTCTAAATGCTGAATGGGGTTTTGCTGAGCATGGACTCACTGCAATATGTTCCAGAAGGACCCTCACAACCCCAAATGGCCATTGGGGTTCAGCTCCACAGCCCTAAAAGGTACTGAGCAGAGATACCCTGACTGGGAAAAGGGATGATTATCTCTGACCTGAGCTCTTAAAACAAGGAGAAAAAAATCTGTCAGCATCAACCTGTGCAGACCCAAGGACCTTTTAACCTGTTAGCCAGGATTAAGAGGGGCAGGACTCCACCAGAAGGGCTTTCACAGGGACCAACAGGACACAAACGGTGTGCACGTGTCACAGGAGTTATGGATCAAATGGATGTAACTGTAGGGCTGACAAAACCTCCCAAATTACAGATATCTGTCACCCCAGATGTGCTGGCTCTGCACCAGCCGTGTAAACCTAGTCCTGTGTTTGATGCTCCTGCATCTACATCAGACTCTGGAGTTAAAGATGTCTGTTCTACTGAAGCCTCAGTCAAACTTAGTGACCATAAATGGGAGCAGAGAGCAGTTGCTCTTAACATTCAGACAGGAATGGAAGTAGTAGGAGAAGGAATGGGAAGTGCACAAGTGGGAGACCTGAAAGCTGAATTGCTGGCAGTAAAAGAGAAGGCGAGGACAATATATGATTAATCCTATGCAGTCTGGGCTGGTGCCACACAGTGGTTGTGTAAGTGGGAATCATTAGATTGGCAAGGGAATGGAAAGGAGGTTTGACAGAGGGAAGTTTGGAATGATTGAACCTTTCAGACTGATTGGAACAACCAGGTGGATCAGATGACAAAAATCAGAACGATGAAAATCGATCAGTTGGAAATTCCTCAGCTCCGGTGCTGCTTGTGTGAGGCCACACTGGATTAGGGCAAACTGCACAGGAAGCTTTATTTTCTGCAGCACAAAGCAGAGGGTTGGGGTTAGGGTTGACCACAAAGATGGGTAAAGGCATTCTCACATGTCCCCAGTGCCAGTGAAAACTGGGACAAAATCATCCAGAGCTGGCACTGTCTTTACAAATGAAAAATAACCAGACACTCTGGTCCTCTTGGCACGTGGATAATCCTGGCCCTCTGAGAACATCCAGGGGTTAAAGGACCCACTGACAGGTGTGGGAGTGGGCTCTGGACTGTCATTGCCACTAAAAGCAGACATGCTAATGCCAAAGCCACTATTTTGGGACTCAATAACTGGTTTTCCAGTCTCCCTGTCCCAGACTCTGTACAAAGTGACAGTGGATCACACTCCACCAGTGTGATGGCACAAGAATGGGCCAAAAGGGAAGGTATCAAGTGGGGTTTTCATACCCCTTCTTAGCTGCAAATGGGATGGTGGAGCTGGAAATGGTTTGGTGAAAGGCTCCCTTAGGACACACGAACCTGAATGAGATAAAAGGCTCCCCTCTGTATTATATCAGATACATAACTGATATAGACCAATGAGTTGTAGTGTTTCATGAGTTTTTTGAGCCCTGTGTCCCTTGAAGCAGCTCCAAATGGTAAAATTGAGGCTCTTCAGGACAATCTCCAATACCTATAGGAAGGGACATTACTGTGGTTAAACAACTGTTGGGACATCCTGATCTGCACAAACTGTTAACAACAACTTAAAAAGGACAGTCAAAAACCATTAATCACTGTACATCATGATATGGAAAAATACACTGTGTTCTAAAGTGAGTGAAAAGGGATGGAGAGCACCACTGGGGCAAGGACTTGTTTGGATGGTCCTCACCTGCCACAGACAGTCTGAATTTTGTGTTACACCCTGTTGTTATAATCCTGTTATTGATCAGAGTCTGGGTTTTATTAGTAATCATTGGATATATGAGTGTGGTACCTAATCCAACAAATGAGGATATTAACCATTCCAGAAGTACAGAGGTTGAAATAATAACAGTGCTTCTTGCCAGAATTGATAGCTAATTCTATATTATGCTCTGTTTAATATTGCTAACTAGATTGTAACTGATTTTTATAACAATTTTGTACTTTAAAGTGTAATATATGATCATAACACAGCGAACACCCTCAAGGCTGAGCCAAAGAGATTTGCCCACGGTCATTGGGCTGGGTGAGTAACATCAATCTCTACTTAATAATTGTTTTCTTTTTTTGCTTTCTTTAGCATAATTGCTTTAACATAATTGCTGTCATGTAATTGTTTTAATGTAATTGCTTATATATAAATACAATACACTACACTCGCAGTTTTAGCTTCTGTACTCTGTAGTAAATAATTCTGATTTAGATATTTTTGTCTAATTGTTTATCATAATAAATAATTTATATTTATGGTCATCAAGTACATTTGCATCTTGAAATTAATCACAGAATTACACAGGAGGTCTTCATTTTTAAATCCCACAGAGGGATTTAATCCCCCAACAGACACATGTCACATATTAAGGGGTGTATTTTCTCATTCAGCCCAGTCTCAAGAGGATCCCCAGGTCCCATAATACAATTAATTACCTTTGCACACTGAAACAGGTGGGAATGGTTTTGTGAGGGACAAGTGTTCATGTACTTCAAAGGCTCTAAAATAGGGTTCTCTCTTGTCCACATCCACATAAACATTGTAAAAATGTCATTGGTGATGCTCCTCTCCCACTGAGTAATTCTGCACACCATGAAAAATTAACCTTTAGCACGTTTGGTACTTCTTAATAATCCAGTTGTCTTAGTGGGTGAGAAATGGGATCAAAAGGGAAAGACAGGGATTTTGGAACTTGATACATCCCTGGTAACAGTACTCTAATACCTTCAACAAGGCTGTCTGTGCTACAAAGTTTTCATACAAAATACAGAAGAGTTCTCACACAAAGGTTTTCTTGCAAACACATCTTCACACTGGGCCCATCCTCTGTTCTCCAGGGGCCAGAGCACAGCTCTGCTGGAATTGAATCCTGGATTTACTTTTGGTGGTGACATAAGTGAAATTAGGATCCCTTTCAAATTTAGTTGTTGCTTTTCTTCTTTTTTTTTTTTTTTTTTTTTTTTAATTTCAGTGGGTAAATCACCCTCATCCCCTTCCCTTCCAGTTGCTGCCACAGTAAATTGCAGCCACAGCTGAGAAGTGTGTGTGGTGCAGAATGTGCTGTAGTTACCACACAGATTGGCATAAATAAAAGAAGTGAGATGATGTTAAAAGCCCTTAAGACACGTGGCAGGAAACCCAGTAGTACATCAGATGTGTTCAACTGGGAATAAAAGTCTCTGATTTACTTTGGAATGTCCAATAACAGTATAATATCTAATAGTGATCAAAAACATATTTGGTTTCAGAAATGGTTGCAGGTAGAGTTGTGTGAGAGCTGGGAAAAGGCTGTCTTGTATTTTATTCATGCCCCATTTGTATCCATGGCTGTCCTTCCTTCTGGTCCAGGAAGCATTTCCCCTCTAACATTTTATTTTCTTTAAAAATTTAGCCAAATCATCATAGATATAAAGCCTTCTGAGGCAGAACATGGAAGGTTAATACATATTTATATGATTCCAAATATGCATAAATCCTTGTAACAAATCACAGGCTAAATTTAGTTGAATTCCCTGATTCTCAATTGGTTGAGACAAAATTATACATCCATAAGACAAAAGCAAAAGTTTTACCCACACCATTCTTTTTCTAGTAAAAAGACAAAGTAAACTTAGCAAAACTCAAACTAAGAATACATAAAGTGGTCTGTTTTATATAATCCTACTAATATTTGGTCTCCCAGCAAGTTGTTCGTGATATTAAAACCACAAAGAAATCACAAAAATTAATAAACTGGTAATTATGGCTCCATCAGTTCCACCAGCTCAATGTCACCTGTTAGCAGGTTCCTATTAAAAGAAATGTCAAAGTTTTGCCCACTACAGACCAATTATTAAAAAGAAGAAACAATCCATCGATGCTGATTCAGTGCCACAAAACTGAAAAGTTAAAGGACCTAAGGCAGAGTTATTCTCACACCTCTACAAGGAATCTCAACATCTATTTCATGGAGCATTTCCTTCACTGTTGTTGTTGCTTCTCCAGCTTTCCCGGGGGAAAAGGGAAGGTTTGTACCCCTGTGGGGTCTAATACAGGTGTCCTGCCCTCCCTTCCAGGTAGGCACCAACCGAGCCTTGTCGTGTTTCCAGCATGGACACACCTTTGACATCTCGGGTGCCACCCATGAGCAGGACAGTCACTGAATTTGGGTTGCCATTTCCACAGGATTGAGCACAGCAGTGGTTAAAGGCTCAGTGTTGGCATTCAACAGCCTGGAATAAACTGGCCAGGCAGGAGAATTAGAAGGGGAGTGAGACTACCCTGTCACTGCCCCAGCACGTGGGTGCCTGTATTGTGGCTGTTGGGTTTGTGGTGGTGGGTTCTGCAGCTGCTGGTGGGGCCAAAGCAGCTCCAACTTCAGAAATTCCATTTTGTGCTGCAGCAAAAATCTGAGATACAGTGGCAATGTCTGAGTCAGGGAGTGCAGGCACTGCTTGGAGCAACTGCACTGCAGTCTCTGGACTTCTTAAAAGATTAGCAGATTTTGCTTCTCACCCAGGAGCCATAAAAGCTCAGGAGATAACACTGGCTCTGTTTCCTCCAGTGATTTTAACTCTTTGCTGTCCTGGTCTCACACTCAGCTTCTCAGACTCTCACTGCATTTCTCTACCTATTAGAAATTTAATTACTGGCAAGAACCAACTGGAATCCAAATATATGGGGTGCATGGATAGAATTCTGCTTGCTGGATTCCAGTCTCACCTGATTTACTGGCAAACGTTGATATCTCAGTCGCTGTATGTGACACTGTTTTAGTGGCAGTTTACAACCATCAGCTCCAATTAAGGGTTGTAATGTTACTGTGCTCCTCAATGTCCATGTTCGTGTGTCCATGTCCATTTGTCCTTCTCCGTATGTCCACGTGAGGTGTGTCCATGTCCCTGTCCCAGTGTTCATGAGCGGGGTGAATGTGTCTGTGTGTCCAGGGGTGAGTGCGTGGGTGTGCACGTGTCTGTGTCTGGATATGTGTCCGTGTGTGCCTATGTCCCCATGTGTCTGCGTTCCCGTGTCCCCGCATGCATCTGCATTCCCGTGTGTGTCTGTGTTCCCATGTTCACATGTGTCTGTGTGTGTCTGTGTCTGAATGTGTGTCCTCTGTTCCCGTGTCCCCGTGTGTCCGGGTTCCCATGTCTGGATGTGTGTCCATGTGTCCATATGACCATGTGTCCCCGTGTCCCTGTGTCCCTGTCCCTGTATCTGGATGTGTGTCCATGTGTCCCTGTCACCGTGTCTAGATGTGTGCCCGTGTGTCCGTGTGTCCATGTCTGGATGTGTGTCCGTGTGTCCATATGTCCCTCTGTCCCCGTGTCCCTGTATCCCTGTCCTCGCGCTTTCCCGCCATGTGCGCGGGGTGGGGGGCGTGTCCGACATGACCACGCCCATCGATAGGCCCGCCCCGGGGCGCTGATTGGCTGATCGATTAGGGCGTGGCCGAGGGCGTGGCCAGGCCGGCGGTCCCGGGGCTGTGCGGGTTCCCGGTCCCGTTCCTATTCCCGGTCCCAGTGCGGGTCCCGTTCCCGTTCCTGTTCCTATTCCCGGTCCCGTTCCTATTCCCGGTTCCTGTTCCCGGTGCAGGATGGCGGCGGGCGAGCGGCGGATCCTGTGCGTGGGGCTGGTGTGCCTGGACATCATCAGCGTGGTGGAGACTTTCCCGGCCGAGGACTCCGACACCAGGTACGGCCACAGGCGGAGGCTCCGCCGGGCTCTGCCGGTGCCCCCGGTGCCGCCCCGCGCCCGCCGCAGCCTCCGGTGCCCCGCAGGTGCGTGTCGCAGCGGTGGCAGCGGGGCGGGAACGCCTCCAACTCCTGCACGGTGCTGGCGCTGCTGGGAGCCCCCTGCGCCTTCATGGGCTCGCTGGCCCCCGGCCCCATCGCAGAGTAAGTGGGGTGCGGGGACCCCCCAGCACCGGGCACGGGGCCGACCCGCCCTGACACTCCCCCGGTCTCACCGGCAGCCTCGCCCCGCGGTGCCCCCGCTGCCCGCCCGCCTCCCACCAGCGGGGTGCCCGGGGGTGCCCGGGGGTGCCCGGTGCCCTCACCCCGCTCTCTGTCCCCCAAAGCTTCATCGCGGCAGATTTCCAGCGCCGGGGGGTGGACACGGCTCATGTGGCCTGGCAGCCCCGCGGGGACGTGCCCTGCGCCTGCTGCCTCGTCAATGCCTCCAGCGGCTCCCGCACCATCGTCCTGCACGACACGTAAGGGGGCCCGGCCCCTGCGGGCAGCGCTGGGCTGTGCCAGCTCGGGGGTCCCCAGTGCCTGATGGGGCGACTCCCCGTGATCCCCCCAGTGGTCCCCGCAGCCCCCCCAGTCACCACCTGCGCCGCCGCCGGCACTGGCGGTGACATTGCCACACAGCCACACGTTCTGGGGCGCGGGACACCCGGCACGGCGCACGGCAGCTCCCCGGTGCCGGACCGGCGCTCCCCCGGCCGTCCCGAAGGGTCAGGGGCTGTTGTGCCTCGCTGAACCCCCGCCCCAGCCTGGCCACCGCTGCGCTGCCCTTCGAGTCCGGCTCAGGGTTCCAGGGGCCATCATTAATGATTCACCCGGGCAGTGCCACCGCCGGGACCTGTGTCCCCGCAGCCCCTGTGGGGCCCTCCACAGCCCCTGGCACTGCCCTTCGCCCTCGGCCACGTGCCAGGCTGGGGTCCCCCGACCCACCTCGCCCCCGTCCCGCAGGAACCTGCCCGACGTGACGGCCTGCGACTTCGAGCGGGTCGACCTCTCCCAGTACAAGTGGATCCACTTCGAGGTGAGCCCGGGGTTGGGGGAGCATCCCCGGGGCTGGGGGGATCCCTGGGGCTGGAGGGACCCTCGGGGCTGTGGGTGAACCCGGGTCTGGGGAGATTCCTCGGTCTGGGGAGCATCCCCAAGAAGGGGGAGCATCCCGGGTTTGGGCGGCTCCCCGTGGCTGGCGATTCCCCGGCAGTGGCGGAGCCATGCCCGTGCCCGCAGGCCCGGAACGCGGCGGAGCAGGGCGCGATGCTGGAGCGGGTGGAGCGGCACAACCGGGCGGCGGCGCCGGGGCAGCGGGTCCGGACCTCGGTGGAGCTGGAAAAGCCGCGGGAGGAGCTGCTGCCCCTGATGGGGAGGGGCCAAGTGGTGCGGGGACGGGGCCCGGGGGGTCACCTGCCCGGGGGGGCGGGACAGGTGTGAGCACACCTGGAGGCGTGACCAGCTGTGCGGGGGCGGGGCCAGGGAAGGGGGGGGCTGGTCTAGGGGTGTGGTCAGGGTCTGGGCTTGCAGGTGTGGTCTAGGGGTATGATTGGGGTCTGGGGGTGCTGTGGGGGTGTAGGTCCAGCCCCGCCTGGCTGGGGGAGCCGGGGGCCACCCCCTGCCTCAGCTCCTGTCCCACAGGTGTTCATCAGCAAGGACCTGGCCCAGCACTTCGGGTACCACTCGGCCCCCGAGGCACTGCGGGGGCTGCGGGGACGCATCCAGCCAGGGTATGAGGGCTTCATGGAGGGCCGGGGGTCTGGGGGGTGCACGGTGTGCCCCACACCCACCTCACTACCCTTCAGGGCCACACTGATCTGCGCCTGGGCTGAGAAGGGGGCTGATGCCATGGGGCCCGACGGGGAGCTGGTGCACTCAGATGCCTTCCCCCCGGAGACTCTTGTGGACACCCTGGGGGCTGGGGACACCTTCAACGCCGCTGTCATCTTCGCGCTTGCAGAAGGTGGGCATGGACACAGCACAGCCATGTCTCAGTCTGGCACGGCCGTGGCACAGCTGCGCTGCAGACACCACATGGCCACATCTCATCCTGGGCCCTGTCCCCAGGGAGGACCCTGCAGGATGCCCTCACCTTCGGCTGCCGGATTGCTGGTAGGAAATGTGGCATCCAGGGCTTCGATGGCCTCATCTGAGCCTGTGTTGGAGACACCCACACGCCCCAGGCACACCACATCTCCACTGCACCCAGCACCTCCCAATAAAGCTCCACACACCCCACCCCAGTTGTGTCCCCCTTGCCCTGACCAGAGCCCTGCTGCCCCAGGGGTGCACTGACCACAGCCAAGGCCCTTGGCAGTGCTTCTATTTCTCTGTCCAATGTATTACAGGGGAGACCACACAACCACAGCCTCCTGGCCCCACAGCTCAGACACAGGGTGGGGGGCACAGGGACCCCCCACCACTCTGTACCCTGAGCATGACAGGGAGCAGCCAGGGCATTGCCCCACACAGCCCTGCTCACAGCCCCCCACTGCCTACTCCTCCTCAGAGTCCCTCCGTGCTGGGGCTGCCTCCCCCTCGGGGGCTTCTTCCTCTGCGGCATCAGTATGGGGGGCTTCAGCCTCAGGGGCTTCTTCTGCCTCCATGGCCTCAACACTGGGGGTTTCCACTTTGGGGGTTTCATCCGCCTCCATGTCTCCATCCTTGGGGACTTTAACCTGGGCAGCTCCAGGCACAGGGGCTGCCTTCTCTGAGCTGCTCAACTCCAAGTCCCCCCTGGGCATCTCTGTGCCCTCCTCAGGCACAGCCCCAGCCCCTGCCTGTGGCTCTGGGGGTGACTGCACCACGGGTCCTTGACCTTGGTCAGGTGAGAGCAGCTTGGGGGGATCCAACAGCTCATGGGGGTCCAAGAGCCCATCCCCATTGAGGTCCTGCCTTGCCAGGGCTCGGTCCACCAGGACAGCCACCTGCAGAGATGGGGGACAGATGAGGGCCTGGCCCAGGGACTCTGAGATGCATGAGGAACCATCCCCATGGGACCCACCACATCAGGGTCTGGGCGCCCCCCGGCCTGTGTCAGCACCGTGCCCAGCAGCTGCAGCAGCTCCAGCCCATCCAGGCGCCCACTCCGGTCGTGGTCATGGAGCACAATGAGGTAGAGCAGGGCTGTGGGGCACAGGGACACCATGGGACAGGGGGTCCCTGACCTCACCAGCCCCTCGGCCCCCCATCACGCACCATGGCCTTACCCTGTTCCCGTGTCATGGTCTCCACATCCTGCTCTGGTGGCCCCAGGCTCTGTACCACGCTCCGCAGCAGCCTGGAGGGAGCAGGGCTGGGGGTGGGCAACACCACCCCTGCCCCATGGCCCCCCCTGCCCCACGGACAGCGGGGCACTGCCCGAGCCTCCCCCACATCCCACATGCACAGCCCCGGGTCGGGGTGGGAGTCCCGGTGCTGTGGGACCCCCCAGGGCAGGGACTCACAGCAGTGCTGGTGGCTCTGGGCTCAGCAGGTCGGGAAATGGATCCGGTATCGCGGCCGTGGGGGGCTCGGGCCTGGCCAGGAGAGGGGGTGTTACCTGTGCCCTTGAGGGGGCTGCTCACACTGGCCTGACATTCCTCCACGAAGGGCCACCACGGTCCCCAAGTTCCAGCCCTCACCGTGCACCTCCGGGCCCCTGTGCCCACCCATGCCCACGTGCCCTGGCCTCACCTGCGCCCCCTCTATACCTGTGCTCCCCTCCCATGCCCAGGTGCCCATCTGTTCCCATGCACCCCACTCGCACCTGTGCCCCTGTACCCATATAAACCCCCACATCTCTGCCTGCCTTTAACTATGTCCCCCCATTCCCCTGCCCCCCATTCACCTGTGCCCCCACCTGTACCCCCCACACCTGTACCTCATACCTGTACCCCACATACCTGTGCCCCCCCGCCCTGGGGGCGGCCCGTCCCACCGGCCCCAGCTGCAGCAGCAGCAGCAGGGTCAGGGTCACCGACGAGTTCCTCATCCCACAATCTCGGACAGCAGCGGAACGAGAGCGGTGGGTCGGGGGCCCGGGGCCGTGGGAAACCGGCTTTAGGAGAGGGGCGAGCGCTCCGGAGCTGCCCCCGGTTCCAGCGCCTTGGAGACGGGCGGG
>WBMV01000519.1:42726-52795 GCA_013396655.1 Campylorhamphus procurvoides
GGTGCCAGGGCGGGATGGACAGCGCGATGTGCTGGGGCAGGACAGCCCCAGGTGCCAGGGCGGGATGGACAGCGCGATGTGCTGGGGCAGGACGGCCCCAGGTGCCAGGGCGGGATGGCACAAGGTGCCGCAGCGAGTGGCGTGTGGTGGCAGGCAGAGGTTTGACTCTGATGCCGCCCAGCCCGGAGCTGCAGCAGAGTCCAGGGTGCTCTGACATGCCAAGGACCGGGGTTGGGCAAGGGGGGACCTGGGACTGGGGTGCCTGCACAGCACTCGGGGAGTAGGGCTGTGTGTCCTTGCCAGGGACAAGGTGGAGGCAGGTTGAAGGGTGGGGGTCCCAGCCCTGCAGGACAGGGCAGCACTGGCCTGCTCGAGGCCCCAGCCCACCCTGAGCCCCTCGGCCTTCAGACAGCCTGTCCTGGGGCAGAGTCCAGCCCCGCTGTGGCCGGGCTGTGCTGGCCTCCCCACAATGACCCTGGGGATCTTGCTGTCAGCAGCCCTAACCCTGGGCCAAGGCTCAGCCTCGATGGGGTGGGTGTAGGACAAGGTGGGGGCAGTGACAGCCCAGCACTTGGGGGCCTGGTCCCATCCTATGGGCCACATATGGGGGTCTGTGTCCCATGGGACTTCTCCTGGGCTAATGACCTCCCTCCTGGCCCTGTTCACCCCCTGCTTCCCCAGTGGTTCGAGTCCAGCAAGATCCACGTGGCTGCGCTGGTGGTGGGCGAGTGTACGGAGACCCCCAGCCATTGGAGTGCGTCCTGCTCGCTGGGCCAGTGGCTGAAGGAGCAGAACATCCCTGGGCTGGAAGGTGGGACTGGAGACACTGTGAGGGGGGGTTGGGGGTCTGTGAGTTCTGAACTGGTCCCATTTTGGGGTGACTGTGCTGCCGGGGCACAGGGTCCTGTGGGAGTGGACTGTGGCCGCAGGATTGTGTCTCATGGCCTACCCACAGGGGTGGATACCCGGGCGCTAACGAAGAAGATCCGTGAGAAGGGGACGCTGCTGGGGAAGCTGGTGCCAGATGGGACCCCTGAGGAGAGCCTCTCCTTTGAGGACCCCAACAAGCAGCACCTGGTGCAGGAGGTGTCACTGAAGGTGCAAGGAGCAGGGGGGCTGAGTGGGTCTGGGGGGGCTGAGCAGGGCTGGGGAGCAGCAGAGAGGGCTGCAGGAGCCCCTTGCTGTGGGGGGCTGGCCCCAGTGGAGGAGCAGGTGATACACTCCCCCTCCCACAGGTGCCACAGGTGTTCAACCCTGGCGGGTCGTTGCGCATCACAGCCCTCGACTGCGGCCTCAAGAACAACCAGGTGCGGTGCCTGTGTGAGCGGGGAGCAGCTGTCACCGTGGTGCCCTGGGACCACCCACTGGACACTGCGGGTGAGATGGCACTGGCCAGGGATGTCCTGGGGCCCCACTGAGGGATGGGGAGACAGGGTTTGCTGTGAGGACTGCCTGCTTGGTTGGTGCTGGGGACAGCAGTCATCTGTGTTCTGCTCTGTGCCATGGAGTGAGGGGTCTTGGTGTCCTCCTTCCTAGGGGCTTTAGGGCTCAGGGTCCTCAGTGTGACACTGCAGGAAAGGGGCCACGGGCTTGGAGTGCCTTGCTGTGATTGACATGGGGGGCTCGGGACTGTGTTTTGGGGGGGCCCTAATGTGACTATAGGGGAGGCTATGGGAGCTTAGGGGCATCCCATGCTACCACTGGGATCAGTATTGCAGGGTCAGGGCATCTTGCTGTGACCCTGCTAAGGTGTTGGAGGGGCCGTGGGCTCAGGGTGCTTCACTGCTGGGCAGCTGTAATCTTGTCGGAACCTTGGGGGACCCTATTGTGACTTCCAGGGGCTGGGGGGCCCCACTCTGACCCCACTGCTCTCTTGGCACAGATTTTGATGGGCTGTTCATTAGCAATGGCCCTGGGGACCCGCAACTTTGCCAGGAGACGGTGTCCAGCCTGCGCCGGGTGCTGGATGCCCCCCAGCCCAAGCCGGTTTTTGGGATCTGCCTGGGGCACCAGCTGCTCGCCCTGGCCCTTGGCGCCCGCACCTACAAGATGAAGTGAGTGGAGGTCTGGAGCTGGGCTCATGGTGTGGTCCCAGCTGTCAGGGCCGCCTGACGCCCGTCCCGCCCCCCAGGTATGGGAACCGTGGGCACAACCAGCCGTGCCTGCATGAGGACACCCGGCGCTGCTTCATCACGGCACAGAACCACGGCTTCGCAGTGGAGGCGGGCAGCCTGCCCCCCGGCTGGGCCCCACTCTTCACCAACGCCAACGATGGCTCCAACGAGGGCCTTGTCCACCAGCACAAGCCCTTCTTCAGGTGGGCACAGGGCTGCGGAGATGGGGCTGGGGGTTGTGGGGCTGTGGCTGGGGGCACGGGTGGGCACAGGGCTGTGCCCTGCCTGACCATCTCCACAGTGTCCAGTTCCACCCCGAGCACTGTGCTGGCCCCACGGACCTGGAGGGGCTCTTCGATGTCTTTGTGGAGGCTGCACGAGACCTGCGTAGTGGGGACAGCAGCGCCCAGACAGGTGGGAGTGAGCGTTGGGGGCGGCCGGGGCTGTGGGCAGGACTGTGGGACAGGGGCTGCGTGACAGGGCTGTGCCTGGGGGTCCGTGTGGCCCCGTCCCCAGCGTGCTGTGTCCCTTCAGTGCGGGAGCGCCTGCGGGACTTGCTGACCTACACTGAGGCACCGACAGGAGGCCCAGACGTGGCCCGGCCCCGCAAGGTGCTGATCCTGGGCTCTGGCGGCCTCTCCATCGGGCAGGCAGGGGAGTTCGACTACTCGGGGTCACAGGTGAGCACCCACCCCAGGGCACAGGGAGTGCTGGGGGGTCACGGGGTCTCAGGGGCCCAGGGCCACCAACCATGACCCCTCTGCTCCTCATGAGGCTATCAAAGCGCTGAAGGAGGAGAACATCCAGACGGTGCTGATCAACCCCAACATTGCCACGGTGCAGACATCCAAGGGGCTGGCAGACAAGGTGTACTTCCTGCCCATCACCCCTGAGTATGTCACACAGGTGAGCACTCTGGGGAACTAGCTGGGAGGGGGCAGTTTTTGGGTACAGGGATGTCTGGGCTGGGGGATGGCTGAGGGGCTATTGCATGGAGGGCTGGGGGGGTGGAAGGGACTTGAGTGGCAACACTGATGCAGCAGCAGCTGGAGGACACAGGACCTGCTATTGTTCCTGTCCTACTGCCCCACACCCTGCAGGTGATCCGAAACGAGCGCCCCGATGGTGTGCTGCTGACCTTTGGGGGGCAGACAGCCCTCAACTGTGGGGTGGAGCTGACCAAGGCGGGTGTGCTGGAACGGTACCACGTGCGGGTGCTGGGTACCCCAGTCGCCTCCATCGAGATGACAGAGGATCGCAAGGTGTTCGTGGAGAAGATGGAAGAAATTGGGGAGCACGTGGCACCCAGCGAGGCTGCTGCTTCCCTGGAGCAGGTCCGGGATGGGCTGGGGGGCTGCAGGGCTGGGCAAGGGCCTGTCCTTCCAGTTCCCACCATCATCCCATTGCTTCCTGCAGGCACAGGCAGCAGCTGAGCGTTTAGGGTATCCGGTGCTGGTGCGCTCTGCCTACGCCCTCGGGGGGCTGGGCTCCGGCTTTGCCAACAGCAGGGAGGAGCTGGTGGCCTTGGTGAGCCAGGCCTTCACCCACACCTCCCAGGTGCTGGTGGACAAGTCCCTCAAGGGCTGGAAGGAGATCGAGTATGAGGTGGTGCGGGATGCCTACAACAACTGTGTCACGGTATGAGATGGGGGGAGACCTCCCGGCTGCTGTGGTGGGGTAGACATGGAGCAGGTGCTGGGGGTGGGGGCTCCCTCTGGTCCCTGTCATTAGGGAGGGCTCTCCTGTGCATCCTGTGATGCTGGCACAGCTCCTGTGTGCCACTGGGAGCTGCATCCCGTGAGCCAAAGCATTGCATCCCTGTGCTGTGAGTGGGCTGAACACATGGGGTGTCCCAGGGACTTGTGTTCCAGCCCTGGCTGAGAAAGGGAGGTTGTGGTGGGACCTGGGAGGGACCTGCTGTAGGCAGGATGTGGGGTGGTAGGGAACCTCCATCCCACAGTGACTCCCCCCGCCACTGCCAGGTGTGCAACATGGAGAACCTGGACCCACTGGGGATCCACACGGGAGAGTCCATTGTGGTGGCTCCCAGCCAGACCCTCAACGACACCGAGTACTTCATGCTGCGGCGCACGGCCATCAAGGTGGTGCAGCACCTGGGCATCGTGGGCGAGTGCAACATCCAGTTTGCCCTCAACCCTGAGTCAGAGCAGGTACAAACAGCTCCCTGGGGGCCCCGGGTCCCTCTCCCAACCCCTTGTTAACCCTGCCCTGGTGGGCTCTGGGTCCTCCCCTTGCTGTGGCATCTCTGGGATCCAGGGGGTCTGGCCATGTTGTTGGCTCGGCCATGCCCCATGGTGCCCGCTGACCCTGCCTGCCCACTGCCCACAGTACTACATCATCGAGGTGAACGCCCGGCTCTCCCGCAGCTCAGCCCTGGCCAGCAAGGCCACCGGCTACCCCCTGGCCTACGTGGCTGCCAAGCTGGCCCTGGGCATCCCCCTGCCCCTCCTCAGGTAAGGTGGTGCCGTGGCACAGAACAAGCCCTGTTCTGTTCACAGCCCTGGCCGCTGACCCCTGTCCTCTCTCCAGGAACTCTGTCACCAACTCCACCACGGCCAACTTTGAGCCCAGCCTGGACTACTGTGTGGTGAAGATCCCACGCTGGGACCTAAGCAAGTTCCTGCGTGTCAGTACCAAGATTGGCAGCTCCATGAAGAGTGTGGGTGAGCACAGGGGGGCAGCAGTGCTGGCAGGTGCAGGGTGGCTCTGGGTTCTGGCTGCTCACCTCCCCCTCTGCAGGGGAGGTCATGGCCATTGGGAGGAACTTCGAGGAGGCATTCCAGAAGGCGCTGAGGATGGTGGATGAGAACTGTGTGGGGTTTGACCCCACGGTGAAGCCGGCCTCAGATGTGGTGGGTGTCGGGGTCTGGGGGATCTGTGCTGCTGGTGCAGTCTTGGGAGAGAGGTGGCCACCTGCTTTCCCCAGCCCTGCTCATCCCCTGGCCCATCAGGAGCTGGAGACGCCGACGGACAAGCGGATCTTCGTGCTGGCAGCAGCGCTGCAGGCTGGGTACTCCATCGAGCGGCTGTACGAGCTGACCAAGATTGACCGGTGGTTCCTGCACAAGATGAAGAACATCGCAGACCACACGGTGCTGCTGGAGTCGTACCGTGGCAAGCAGGGCGCCATGCCACCTGCCGTGCTCAAGCGTGCCAAACAGCTTGGCTTCTCCGACAAGCAGGTGGCCCTGGCTGTACTCAGGTGAGCTGGGGAGGGAGCGGGCCTGCTCTGCCCCCCACCCCAGTCCTGGTGCTCACCCAGCCTCATGCAGCACTGAGCTGGCCGTGCGGAAGATGCGGCACGACCTGAAGATCCTGCCAGTGGTGAAGCAGATTGACACGGTGGCGGCAGAGTGGCCGGCTCAAACCAACTACCTGTACCTGACCTACAACGGCTCTGATCATGACCTGGCCTTCTGCAAGCCCCATGTCATGGTCATTGGCTCCGGTGTTTACCGCATTGGCAGCAGCGTCGAGTTCGACTGGTGTGCTGTTGGCTGCATCCAGGAGCTCCGCAAGGTCGGATGGGCCCTGGGACGCTGTGGGGTGGGTGGTAGGTGTCCCTGGTCAGAGGATGTGGCCAGGGAGAGGTGGGGGGCCCCGGGCTCACCCTCTGCCACCCCCCAGTAGATGGGCTTCAAGACAATCATGGTGAACTACAACCCCGAGACGGTGAGCACTGACTATGACATGTGTGACCGCCTCTACTTCGATGAGATCTCCTTTGAGGTAAGGGGTCTGGGGTCCTGCCCGCTGTGGGGCAGGCTGAGAGTTGCCATGGCACCATCTGAGCCATCCCTCTGCCCTGTGCCGTGCTGGTGCAGGTGGTGATGGACATCTACGAGCTGGAGAACCCTGAGGGTGTGATCCTGTCAATGGGTGGGCAGCTGCCCAACAACATTGCCATGGCCCTGCACCGGCAGCAGTGCCGCATCCTGGGCACCTCCCCAGAGGCCATCGACTCGGCCGAGAACCGCTTCAAGTTCTCCCGTCTGCTCGACTCTATTGGCATCAGCCAGCCCCTCTGGAAGGAGCTCTCTGACATGGAGGTGGGGCTGGGTGAGGGGGAGGGGGTGGCCCAGGGTGGCTCTTGAAGCATCACCTGAGGTTCTATCTCCCGCAGTCGGCCAAGTACTTCTGCTGCAAGGTGGGATACCCCTGCGTCGTGCGCCCCTCCTACGTGCTGAGCGGCGCTGCCATGAACGTGGCCTACTCGGACAGTGACCTGGAGAAGTTCCTGAGCAATGCCGTGGCCGTGTCCAAGGAACAGCCTGTTGTCATCTCCAAGTTCATCCAGGAGGCCAAGGTCCATCCAGGGGGCCGCTCCAGCCCCAGGGTGCCCTATGAGAGCCCTGACCCCCAATGACAGGCTGTGACCATGTTCCTGCTCGCAGGAGATCGACGTGGACGCAGTGGCCTGTGACGGTGTTGTGGTGGCCATCGCCATCTCGGAGCACGTGGAGAATGCCGGGGTGCACTCAGGTGATGCCACACTGGTGACCCCCCCACAGGACATCACCCCCAAGACGCTGGAGCGTATCAAGGCCATCGTGCATGCCATTGGGCAGGAGCTGCAGGTCACGGGGCCCTTCAATCTGCAGCTCATTGCCAAGGTACAGGGGCTGGAGGCACAGAGTGCTCGTGGGAGAGCACCCTGTGTCCCCAGCCATGCCTCATTCCATTCCCTCTCTCCCAGGATGATCAGCTGAAGGTGATTGAGTGCAATGTCCGTGTGTCTCGTTCCTTCCCCTTCGTGTCCAAGACTCTGGGGGTGGACCTGGTGGCTCTGGCCAGCCAGGTGATCATGGGCGAGGATGTGGAGCCTGTGGGGCTTATGACAGGCACAGGCATTGTCGGTGTCAAGGTGAGTGGGGGCTGTGGGGCCAGGCTGGGGCATGGGGCTGGGCATCCCCTGAGCCCCCACACTGCCACCAGGTTCCCCAGTTCTCCTTCTCACGCCTGGCGGGTGCTGACGTGGTGCTGGGGGTGGAAATGACCAGCACTGGTGAGGTGGCCTGCTTTGGGGAGAACCGCTGCGAGGCATACCTGAAGGCCATGCTCAGCACCGGCTTCAAGATCCCCAAGAAGAACATCCTGCTGACCATTGGCAGCTACAAGGTGTGTGGGGGGACAGCGCTGGGGGGCTGGGTTTCCCCCTCCACCCTGTAACAGGCCCCCGGGTTGTTGCAGAACAAGAGTGAGCTGCTGCCCACGGTGCGGACACTGGAGAGCCTTGGCTACAACCTGTATGCCAGCCTCGGCACAGCTGACTTCTACACTGAGCATGGCATCAAGGTCAGAGCTGGGGGCTGGTGGGGCTGAGGGCACCCCCAGGGGGAGCAGGGGGTGCTGACGGGCTCACTGCCTGCAGGTGAAGGCTGTGGACTGGCACTTTGAGGAGACTGATGGCAGCGAGGCTGGCACCCGGGAGACCCAGCGCAGCATCCTGGACTACCTGGCCGAGAACCACTTTGAGATGGTCATCAACCTCTCAATGCGCAACTCGGGGGGGCGCCGGCTCTCCTCCTTTGTCACCAAGGGGTACCGCACCCGGCGCCTGGCCGTCGACTACTCTGTGCCCCTCATCATCGACATCAAGTGCACGAAGCTCTTTGTGGAGGTGGGCTGGGGCACACGGGGGTTCCAGGGAGGTGTGTGCAGGGAAAGGGAGCAAAGAGGGGTTGTGGAAGTCCTGTTGTGGGTGCTGTGGGGTGGGCATTTTGTGCGGGCATCCCTGTGCAGGGGTTGCTTTTGGGGTGCAGCTCAGTCAGCTGTTGTTACCCTGGCTCGGAGTCCTGCCTCACAGCTGCTGTCTCTGCAGGCACTGGGCCAGATTGGGGCAGCCCCCCCACTGAAGATGCACGTGGATTGCATGACATCCCAGAAACTCATCCGTCTGCCAGGTGTGTGGGACAGAGGCCAGAGGGGGCCAGGGGCTTCCTGGGGGAAGGTCAGACCTGGGACAGCCCTGGGAGCCAGGCACATCTGGGCATATCTGGGGGCACTGCAGGGAAAGAACATGCTTCCCTGAGGTGCCCCATTTCCTCTATGTCCCCTGGGGCTGGGGACTCCCGGTGCTAAGGCTGACACTCCTCAGGCCTCATCGATGTCCACGTCCACCTCCGTGAGCCGGGTGGCACCTACAAAGAAGACTTTGCGTCAGGCACAGCGGCAGCCCTGGCTGGGGGCATCACCATGGTGTGTGCCATGCCCAACACTAGTCCTGCCATCACTGATGCTGCTTCCTTCACCATGGCACAGAAGGTGAGGGGCTGCTGCCAGCCTGAATCTTGTGTTCCCTCCCTGGCTGCTGGGCTGGCCATGGTGGGTTTGCTGCCTGCTGTGGACTCGTCTGTTCATGGTGGGACCGGCCCTGGCACAGCACCCACCGCCTTTTAACCTGCAGCTGGCCGAGGCTGGGGCCCGCTGTGACTTCGCCCTCTTCCTGGGGGCTTCCTCGGACAATGCCAGCACCCTGGGCCCCCTGGCCGGGATGGCTGCCGGGCTCAAGATGTACCTGAACGACACCTTCTCCAGCCTGCGGATGGATGATGTGTCGCTGTGGATGGAGGTGAGCGGCAGGCAGGGGCTGGCATGGGGCAGAGCCGCTCCTGGTGCCGGTGCCCACCAGCCCCATTCCCCCCCAGCACCTGGAGCAGTGGCCGCAGCACCTGCCTGTTGTGGCACACGCGGAGCGGCAGACGGTGGCCGCTGTGCTGATGGTGGCCCAGCTGTATCAGCGCCCCGTCCACATCTGCCATGTGGCCCGCAGGGAAGAGGTGAGCTGGGTGTGGGGACCGTGGGCTCTGGGGACAGGGCATGGGGCCCTGTGTGTTCACCCCACTAACCATGGCTCCCCCAGATTCTCCTCATCAAGGCCGCCAAGCAGAGGGGTATCCCGGTGACATGTGAGGTGGCCCCACACCACCTCTTCCTGAGCCAGGATGACCTGGGGCGCCTGGGGGAGGGCCAGGCAACTGTGCGGCCAGCACTGGGCACCCGCCGGGATGTGGAGGCACTCTGGGAGAACATGGACATCATTGACTGCTTTGCCACTGACCACGGTGAGCCCTGGGGGAGGGTGGCTGCAGGGCAGGGGAAGCAGGTGGGGACAGCTCTTGGTGACCAGTCCTGTCCTGCAGCCCCTCACACGCTGGAGGAGAAGCAGGGCCAGGAGCCACCCCCTGGGTACCCTGGCCTGGAGACGATGCTGCCTCTGCTGCTGACGGCTGTGTCTGAGGGGCGGCTCAGCATGGAGGACATTGTGCAGCGCCTGTACGAGAACCCACGCAAGATCTTTGGGCTGCCAGCACAGGAAGACACCTATGTGGAGGTGGGTCCCTGCCCACCTGCCCCAGGTCTGGCCCCAGCCCCTCTGCCTCTGACCCGCTGTCTTGGCAGGTGGACCTGGAGCACGAGTGGATCATCCCTGGCTGCATGGCCTTCTCCAAGGCCCGATGGACCCCCTTTGAGGGCATGAAAGTGAAGGGAACAGTGCGGAGGGTGGTACTGCGTGGGGAGGTCGCTTACATTGATGGGCAGGTAAGGCCCTGGGTCCCTTTTTCCCTATATTGAGGGGGTACTCGAGCACTGAGGGGGTTCTCTGACCCCATCACCCCTAACCCCATCACCCCTATGGCTGCAGGTGCTGGTGCCACCTGGCTATGGGCAGGATGTGAAGAAGTGGCCCTCGGGAGCTGTGGTGCCGCCACATGTGGCCCCTGCCAAGGACATTGTGAAGGTACCAGGGTGCATGGGGCTGGTGGGGATGTCCCTGTGCAGCCTGGCTCCAGCTGGGTCTCTCGTTGCAGACCCCTGAGCGGCCCCGGCACGTGGCAGCTGGTGACACACTGCGTGGCCGAGCCTCCAGCCCCCGCCGGCCCGGCCCCGCCGGCGACTCACGCTTCCACCCCCCGCCCCGCATCCACCGGGCC
>WBMV01000519.1:64610-77771 GCA_013396655.1 Campylorhamphus procurvoides
GCTCGGGGCCGCCCGCTCTGGCCGCTGCTGGCGCCGCCGGCCCCGGGACCGTGGCGAGGGCGGCGGGACGAGCCGCCGCTGTCCATCGACCTCACCTTCCACCTCCTGCGGCACCTCCTGCTGCTCGCCCGCGCCCAGAGCCAGCGAGCCCGAGCCGACTCCAATCGCCGCATCCTCGACGCCGTGGGGCGCTGACACCCCCGGGATCCCCCGGACCCACCGGGATCCCCCGGACCGCGGGTCTGCACCGGCCTCCGTCCACCGCCTCGGCCTCCGCACCGTGGGGCGCCCGGCGCCGCACCGGCAAATGCACCGGCACCGACACCGGCACCGGCTGCGCCCGCCTCAGCCCCGGCGCCGGGGGGAGTGGGAGCGGAACCGGCCCTGGGACGGGCCCACACCGATTTTGTAATAAAACGCGGTGGAAACCCGAGGCGTGAGCGAGTGCGGGGCGGGGGCAGCTGGGGCTGTGCTGGGCCAGGGGCTGGAAAACTGGGAACGGCCTCATCGGGAATGGGAAACGGGCTCAGGGATGCAGAATGGACTCACCAGGTGTGGGGATGGATTCACCAGGATCAGAGATGGGGAAATGGGCTCACCGGGAATGAGGAAGGAGCTTACCAGGAACGGAAAGTGGGCTCACCAGGGATGGGGTCACAGACTCATTGGTAGTGGGGAACGGGTTCACCTGGAATGGGGGAACAGGCTCATCGGAACTGGGGAATGGGCTCACTGGGAATGGAGAAAGGTCTCACCATGAGCAGGGAACAGCCTGAGCTGAGCTGGGACTGGGTGGGAGCAGCTAGGCTGGCAGCACAAACCCACCCACACTAGGTGGGGGGCTGAGTGTATTCCCGGGTCAGAAGGTTGACATACTGTGGTCTCTGGGGGGAGAAGATGCTCCCAGATCCTCCGGTGTGGCAGCAGAGAGGAACAGAGGGCAGAGTGATGGGAACAGTCCTCAACACCAGTGACCTGGGCACAGGGAATGCACCCACCTGCAGGCAGGTGAAGGAGTCCCACCCGGGATGGCTGATGGGGCTGGGGGAAGGACAGACACAGGAACTTCGTGGAGGGACATGGCCACCTGTGCAGGAGCATCGGAGGTGGGGACACCTCTGTGAAACACACAGTGCTGCTGAGCAGATCAGGGCTGGAGCCACGGGCCGGGAGTGGGACACTGTGGTGGGCCACGTTTCAGGCCCCCAACCAAGCTGACAGGGATGAGGCGTTCTGAGGCAGCTGGGGGAGGTTCAGCATCCCCATGGGTGGCCCTGGTCCTCACTGGAGCCTCCAGCCTTATCTGTGGAGGGTGTTCCTGCCCGTGGTGGTGGGTGGGACTGGGTGGTCCCTTCCCAACTAAACCAGATGACAATTCTGTGATAACATGCCAATACATGTTGGAGGGGAAGCACAACAGGGCTGGAGGAGGGAAAGGGGTGTCTGGGAAGGACTGCGTGGGGGTGTGGTGGCAGTGGAGGTTGGTGCCCAGGGCAGGCAGGAGAGCAGACAGAGGGGTGCAGGCAAGGTGTGCAGCCCTCGGATTTCAAGCAAACCACTTTCCGTGACCAGGTGGCTCTGGTAAGAGGCAACTGCAAGGAATGAAGGAGACGAGGAATGCAGGGAGACCTTTGAGAATGAGTTGAAAGCTGGAAACAGAACGGCTGAGGCTGGAAGGGACCTGTGGAGAACCCTCACTCCAGCCCCTGCTCCAGCTGCTCGTGCTGCATCCACTGGGGGCTGAAAGGGGAAATTCCACCAGGGCATGGGGACTCTGCAGCTGGAAGGCCATGCTGGCAAGGATTTTACTGTGACAATTTCTGCTTGGAGATATCCATACTGGATATGACACTGACCTAGACACTCCAATTCAGCCAACCCTGCTGACCGGGGTTGGGTATGGGGGGGGTTCTAGGGGCTTCTTACCTCTCACAGAGCTGTGGGCAGTTTCTCAGCTAGAGGGGTGACAACCCCTCTGGGCAGCCTATTCCAAGTAACCCGTGTGATCATCTTCACTGCAAAAAAACCCCAAACCTTTGGAGGCCAGTTTGTGCCAGTTGCTTCTGGTCCTGCCACAGGACTCCACTGAGAGAAGCCTGGCTCCCTCTTCCTTCCTTTTCATCAGGCAAATATACACATGGATCCCATCTCCCAGACCATCCCACTTCCTTCTCATGCAGCAGATGCTTCAGTTCCTTCAGCATCACTGGGTCCCTTCCCTGGACTCCAGAGGTCACATCTTCCTCTCCCTGAGGAGCCTCAGCCCACCCAGGTGCTGCACCCACAGCCCCTCCTGCTTTGTGGGGGGAATCCCTCCCCCCTTCCTTCATCACCCCATCCAGGGGGTTGTTTCTCACCTGGGTTTGCTGGGAAAGTGTCACTGCCACCTCCCCAGTTCAGCGTCCCCACTGGGGGTTTTGTTGTCCTTCATGTCCCTCAGTAGCTGTAGCCAGACCACTGTGATTAAGCAATAGCATCATGAATCTTATAGGCTGGGCTAGTCTTCTCTTTTAAGGAAAAAGGAAGACCATTCCAAGAGGAATGAGCTGTTTGGATGAGAAGCACCAGGAGTGTCCTCAGCAGGACCAGGCAGCACCTGGGAAAGACGTAATTCCAGCAGTGGGAGGTGCCAACCTCACTGACTTATTGACCACCTACATTGAATGGACTCCCAGCTCAGAGGGAAGAGCTGCCCCTGCGGAGGTGTCAGCATGGGAAGGGAGAGAGAACTGGCTAAGAGGGGTTTGAGTGCTAATCAATAAGTGTTCTGTAATCTGTAGCCAATGAATGCTCGTGCCTTTGTTTGCTCAAGTGTGTAAATAGTGTGAAGTTCTGACACTTGGGGAGCAGGGAATAGCCTTGAGGGAAACCCCAGCTTCCATTCTGCACTAACTGGAATAAAACTGGAAAACCCTTACCTCGGGGTGGGAACTGGCACTGTGCACCAACCTGCTGACTGGGGATTTCATGTAACCAGCCCTGACACTGGAACAACCATCAATTCAATGGCACAACACATTTTAGAGGCATTTCCTTGGTGTGGTTGAAAATTGCCAAGCAGCAGGACTTTTTGTTTGTGCTCTGCATAAGCTGCAGAAGAAAATCTTTTGTTTCTACACTTTGGTGACACTTGTCTTGGATTTTTGGTATTTGCATACACAGCTTCACACTTGGAGCTGGTGATGTGAAAACTGGAGTTAAAAGTGTGTGCTTTGGGATAGTGTACAAAACATTGGAATTTTCAGAACTGAAATGGTTCCTCTTCTTTGAAAATTCCCCTTTGCTCTCACCTCAGATACATCCTGAAGGATTGGAGTAAATACATGTGTGACCCTATGACTCAAGATAAATTGAAAATATAATCAGTGGTGGCTTCAATATGAATAAGATGATAATGAAAAATTGTTGGAAAATAGGTCTTTGAAATATAATATGATTTTATAGATGCTACTTTGCAGGAGGCAAAGAAAATGAGATGAAGTCCCTGATGTAGATTTGGTATTCACTTTAAGTAATAATTAGTAAAGTAAGGAAAAAATGTGGTTTAGTAGATTCAAAGTATCAAAATGGAATATATTTTTGGGGTAATGAAACAAGAAAATAGGATAAGCAGAAAAATGTTGATTGTATAGGATGAGAAGATAGAAAAGACAAAAATTCTATGTCTAATTATTGGCACTCCTTTAATACAAGGGTCAAAGCTGGAGGTGGGCAGTGAAAGAGTTGGTTTTGATGGAATCCTTGTTTTCTATAGGACCAGAGGGAAAGAGAAGTTGGTATTGCAGGCACCTTTACGACAGAAACCAGACTTAGAAGGGGAGGCAGTGGGGGTGCAAGTGCAGGTCACACTTCAGACTTGCTGAATCAGAATCAGCGAGCAGAGCTGTAGCACAGGAACCCTGATGGCAAATGTAGTGTGATTACAACCATGATGTCTGTTCACAATCCAAACTGTGAGGATATCCAGGCTCTCCTGGAATATTTGTCTGCTCACAAGGAATGGAAGGCAGTTTGGAAAAGGCTCAGGAAGGAGGAGTAAGGAAAATAGAAGGATTAGATCAAAACGTTCAGAGCATTCCATTTTGTTGGGCAGTTTTTGCCAGGTATTAGAAACAAACTCAGGGAGAGACGAGGAGGGGAGGGGGTGGTTATATCCCAAGTGATATTTGCAACAATACAGAAGAGGGAGAAGAGAAGGAGAGTTCAGTGAAATTCCTGAATCCTTTGTCAGCTGCCCCAGCTGATGTGAAGGGACAGGGAAGAGGCAGGGAGCAGGGTGGATTTCAGGGACAAGGTTGGGGGCAAGGGCAGGGGTTAACACCCCCAAAGGGATCAGGGTGCCTGTTGCAGACAAGAGGGGCACTGGGAAAAGGACTGTCCTGACTTGCAAAGGGACAGAAGGGAGAATCAGAAGACACAGGAATTATGTCAGAAAATGGGCTGGACTGAGGGGGACCAGAGGGGACTGGAGGCATCTCCTATTTTCCTGGCCAATCCTTTGGTTCCAGTTAAGCTGGGGAATGAAACAATGGATTTTCTAGTGGATACTGGAGCAGCTCATTCTGTAGTTACTGACTGTGAGGGACCTTCAGGAAAATGAATGTTTATGCTGTCAGTGTGACAGAGGAAATTCCTCAGGGGCAAGAAAACCCTCAGATCATTTTATAACCCATGAAATTCATGCCTGGGAACACAAAGATGAACCCATAATTTTCTCCACGTGCCAGAGGGTGCTTTGCAATTGCTCAGGAGGAACTTCCTCTGCCAGCTCTGCAGCTCTTTACTGACAGCAGCAGTGACACTCTGAATGGACAGCAGAGAGCTGGTCACACTGGACACTCCCAGGGGGGAACTGGAAAGCAACCCAGTGCCTGGCAGCACCTCTGTCAGGAAGCTTCACTGTGAGCCCTCCTCCTGTCCCTGGAATTAAACATGAAAGGAAAGTCAATATTTATCCTGGCTCAAAACATGCTTTTGGCATAGTCCATGCTCACAGAGCTGTTTGGGAAGAGAAAGAGATTTTGAAATCAGGGTAGTTCGGAGAAACATGAATCTGAAATGACAAAGATAATTAATGCAACTCTTTGACCAAAATGCACCACAATAATCTAAAAGAGCCCCCACAAGAAGTCCCAACAGTGTAAAGGGAAACCAAAGAGCAGCTGCAGCAGTGGAAGAAGCTGCATTGAGGAAGCCAAGAAGTTTTACTTCCACAGCCCTATGTAGATTAATTTCCAACAAATTATACAAAAGGAGAGGAACAATGAGCAGAACAGCTGTATTGTACTAAAAATAAGGAATGCTGATGGGAAACACCTGGAAAGCAGTGCTTGATCCCTGAGGATGTGATGGAAACCCAGCCTGAAAGGCATCACTGCTTTTACCAAAGAATTCCCTTGGACCCAAGAATGAAGCTTTGCAGACAGAGTAATAAAAAATGTGCAATTTTCTGTGCTGTAAATCCAAAAATAGGGAAGAAAATAGGGGGAGGTAGTGTAAAATGAGGAATAACTCCTGGGAAACAGAATTTTACAGAATTACCCTGATGTAATCAATGCAAGCATTTATCAGTATTCATTGATCACTTTTCTGGTTGTCTGAGGCTTTCTTGTGTTGTACCAACCAGAATGGAGAAGAGATTAAGGTTTGGTAAAAGAAATAATAGCCAAGTTGGATATCCTGGAAGGAATTTCTTCAGATAATGAACCCAACTTTAGAGCAGAAATAGTGCAGGAAATGTCCAAGCTGTCACACATTATTTGTGAATTACACACCCCAGGGAACCCCCAGTTCAGCAGGAAGGCAGAGGGGGTGAATCAGAGGCAAGTACCCAAGTTATCCCAAAAAGCTCAGGCAGAGCATCATCTTTGGCTCTTATGAGAATTTGTGCCACTCCCGGAGTCACAGCAGGAATGAGCCCTTTGGAAATACTTTTGGGGAAGGCATTGCCGTGAAACCTTGTGTGGAAAGATCAGAGGAATCTGAGAAGTTCTATTCACGTCTGCGAATGCACTGCAGATGCAACTGATGGCAGCAGCAATGATAAGGGAAGGTGAAGAAGGTACCTTCCCTATTGAAATTCTAAAAGTAATTTGGGATAATGCAGTTGAATTTGAAAAGAAGTTTCAGTCCTGGTGGTATTTAGTCCATTTTCCCTATGATCCCATCAGCAGAGTGGCCACAGCTTTTGTGATAATGCTTTGGTATATGAAATACACACAGTCATTGCATTAAGATTAAATCACAACAGAACTATATTCCATCCTCTGGAGCACACAGTATGGGCCCAAAAAGATGGAAATAAATGGCAGACTATTGATACTGATGTGTGCATTGCATGAGAGCAACAAGGATTAATTTATGAAAGTAACACCATTGAGACATTTGTCATAACACTGAGCAAAATGTTTGTCATTTTGAGATTCATCCTAATGAAAACCTGAAAACTGTATTTTGTATATTGGTAAAGGATGAACTTGTATGAGAACCTCTTGTGATTTTGTATTTGTGGATAATAGTACTGTAGATACAAATAATCATTCTAGTATCTGTGCTTGTAATTTTGTCAAAATGATGAGATGAATTTTAGTCAGGCTGTAAAAATTAATAGGATGTATAATCCGATTATCCTCTGATGCAAGACTTGCAGCGACTCCCACTGGTATGAACCTCGTGCTGGTAAAGAAACTGTTCCAACACAGAGACTTGAGATGCTTGCTGAAATAAGCCCAAGAAAATGGACAAAAGTCTTTGATTGCTGCCCATCTTGAAGGAGAAAGAAACACATTGTGTGATAGAGCAGCTGAGGAGAGATGGAGAACACTGATGGTGGGACACCCTTTTGAATGGTTGCCAACAGCCACTGGAATTCTTAACCAAGTTCTTCACACTGTTGTCATCTTGTTGATATTAATCCTTTGGGATCATTATGAAGGAATCAGCCTACTGGCTTACCTCACTGGTAGTAGACAATCCATGTGCTACAAACACACTAGACAGTCCATGCAGTATAAAAGTGTCAAACATTCCCAAACTCTATTTGAATATTGTGAAGCTTGAGTGATTATTGCCATGGAGTAGATCATGTGGGAAGGTGGCTGGAGGTAAAATTAGTGGAAACTGTGAAGTTCTATACACATCCTAAAAGAATTTGTAATAGTACAGAAAAGATAGGGTAAAATGCAGCTGCTGCTCCATGGAGGGGACATGGTGACAGCTCCAGGGTTATCACACACACAACAGCCAGGACCTGCTCAGGGGAGAGAACGGAGGGTGTGGGGAGTGGAGACACCATGAACAGGCTCTGTGGGAATCCCTGCAGGGAGGGAACTCAGGGGGACTGAGAGCTGAGAAACTCCAGGGCATCTGCCAGCCAAGGGGGAGAGGGGACTGAACCAGCAACTGTGGGCAAATCACTCAGCTCAGGTGAACTTGGTTCCTTAGAGCCTAATTGTAACATTAACACACACCTCCACCCTAGTCACCCACCTCCAAGGTGCCACCACCCCCCACATTTTTATGCCCTATATTTTTATGACTGTATCTTTACAAGTGGAGTGATTGGAGTGTTACACCAACCAGCAACAAAGGTATTTATGACTACAGTCACTCAAGCTCCACCTAAACATAAAGAAAGAGTATAAAGGTAAGTCAAGAATGGGGGAGGGAAAACACCATAACTGCTGGGATCAGCTGATGGACTGGACCTGTCTGTGCCTCACAGGAGACTGTTGGGTAAGAACTGTACTCTGCATGTGCTGAACACTTTCATTGGGATTAGAGTTTATCTGGGTACTGCTTTGAATATATTTTTACAGTCAGATATTGTCACCAGCACCCCTTAAACCTGAACCTGTCACAGTTCTATACTAGTAAAGAGTGTTATTCCATATGCTGTCTGCAAGTCTTTCCTGGGTGCTAACCATCCTTCTCAGGGTGGAAAGACCCACTTGACTCCCTGGTGCTGTTGTCGTGTCCCTGGATAAGTCAGTCAAATGCCCGTGGATCCAGCAGAACTGTTTTGTGAGGGGAATACAGTTATGAAAAATATCCCTATTATGTGCAATATTGACCAAATTCTGTCAGTGAGACCTGCAGTTGGGTAGGCAATGACAGAATGTGGACAACCCACTTACCTTTCCAGAGGAAACTGAAAAGACAACTTTAGGAATTTTAACTTTATGCCCCTTATGGAGAAAAAGACATTTAGAAAAAAAAAATCATAGAATCACAGAGCAGCTTGGGCTGGAAGGGATCTTAAATGTCATCTGGTTTCAACCCTCTGCCATGGGCAGGGACACCTTCCAGTAGCCCAGGTGGCAGCAAGCCCCATCCGACCTGATCTTGGACACTTCCAGGGATGGGGCAGCTACAGCTTCTCTGGACAACCTGTGCCAGGGCCTGGCCACCCTCACAGGGAACAGTTTCTTCCCAGTATCCCATCAAACCCTGCCTTCTGGTACTTGGAAGCCATTGTTCCTCCATCCCTTGTCCCAAGCCCCTCTCCAGCTCTTCTGGAGCCCCTTTAGGCACTGGAAGGGGCTCTCAGATCTCCTTGGAGCCTTCCCTTTGCCAGGTGAACACCCCTAGTTCTCCCAACCTGGCTCCAGAGCAGAGGGGCTCCAGCCCTGCAGCATCTCTGGGGCCTCCTCTGGACTCATTCCTATGAGCTCTTATGGGGAGGAATAAAGAAATAATGATGATCCTTGAAGACATCCTTGAACTGGAGCTGCAGCAGAGTGGGTGTTAGAATTCATGCTCAGTGCACAGATCACCTCTTCCCAAAATCCATGTAGGGTTACAGTTTAAGTGGACAAACATAGGGATCAGCAAATCCCAGGAGGCTGCCTGGGGGACAGGTTGGGCAGGGAGGGCAGTGACAGGTGACAAGCCTCTGGAGGCAGGACACAAGGAAGAAAACTGCCCAAATTGGAGAAAAACCAAGATGGGGCTCTCCTGAGGCACCACAACTGTTGGGGTGGCAGCCATGGGTGTTGAGGGGCTGCTGAGTGTTTGTGAGTCCCTCTTTTTCACTTCTGAAGCATGATGGGGACAGGGGGACTTCCCTGAGGGGTGGGGAAAGGCAAATGCTGCCCCCCCAAATGGCTGATCCAGGGATGGAGATGCCAAAGGACCTCTCAGTCCTCAGGGAACAACCGAACCCTACGAGGTGTGTTTCTTGTGTGTGAGGGAGCAGATGGCGATGGGGAGCAGCCAGGCTGCACCCTTGGGTCACCCCCAAGCCACATTGCGTCTGCCATGAGTGACAGCTTGGGGATGCAGGAGAGCAGACATGCCCCTTACCTTGCCAGGAGTCCTCCAGGACACTGCACCCCAGCCCCTGGCCAGCACAGTGGCCCCCAGATGTGCTGCGTGGTGTCCTGGTCCACCAGGAGGTGGGGGGCTGCCTTTCTGCCCCCTGAGCTGGCAGGCAGTGGCAGTGGGGGCCCCCCCGTGCAGTCCAGCCCCAGGGGACCCCCCCAGCCTGAGGACCAGTGGCTTTGTGCATCACTTGCCACATCAGCCGTGACGCCAGGGGGGCAGCGGGACGAGACGAGTGACGCAGCCAGCTCTGCCACGGCCCTCCCAGGGGGCTTGGCTGGGGTTTGGAGGGCACGGACCCCGACCCAGCGCTGATGTGGCTGTGTGTGTACTCAGCCAGCTCATCCCAGCAGTGTTTGCTCGAAGCACCCAGGGGATGGTGCTGCCGTGGGTGCCCAGCTGGGGCTGGCAGGGCCAGGGGTGTCTGTGGGTCCCCAGCCCCAGGCAGGGGCTGTGGGTGGCAGCCAGAACCCCCTTGCAGGGTCTGAGGTATGAAGGTCCTGAGTTGTGCTGGGGCTCTGGGGTCACAGCCCCTCATGTGGAGCTCTGGGGGCACTGCTGGACAGGGGAGTAGGGGCTGCACTGGGCTGAACCCTGTGGGGCCAGGGAGAGGCCACCGAGGGGGAAGCCCCTGTGTCCACCCCACCCATATACCACACCAGAGATGACATCCTCACACATGTTTAATGTTGGAGAGGGGCAGCCCCCGTTTGAGGAATTCCAGCAGCAGGGATAGAGTTTGCTTGGGAGTGCTAGGGATGGCCATGAGCCAGAGGTGCCAGGGATGGCCATGGGCCAGAGGTGCCAGGGATGACCATAGCCAGGGGGTGACAGGGATAGCCACAGTGTTGCCCCACAGCATCATCTCAGTGCTGACCTGTGCAGAAAAGTGGCCTTAGCCCTGTGCAGTGGGGACCACAGGACCCCAGCCCCTGCAGCAGGGAGATGGAGACCGCCTGGGGGGACCCTGAGGTGTGACGCCCTCCATCCCCATCCCCACCCCCACCCCTATCTGTCCCCATGAGGTGCCCACATGGCACCCCATGGCTCTGCCCAATCTTGGTCCCTGTGAGGGTCTCACCATGGGGGGAGCTCACTGGCTTCTGCCTTGGCCCCACATCTGCAGAGGAAAAGGGGGGACAAGATGGAGTCAGGGACACCCTGGCAAGCTGCAGGACCCGCACAGCTGTTTGTGGGCCATGGCACAGCGACAGGCACAGCACTGGACATGGCAAAGCATGGCAGGGCACAGCATGGCACTTGTCAGGCACGACACTGGGCAGGGACACTCACCCTCAGCAGCTTCAGTTGCCTCCAGGCTGTCCAGCCGATCCTCTTCCGTTGCAGCCTCACTGCCCTCCCCGGGTCCATCACCCTCATCCTCACCCAGTGGCTCTGCAGGCAAGGGACAGCTCAGCTGGGACCTTCCCTCCTGTGGCATGGGGACACACCAGGACACACCAGGAGGAAGGTGACCAACCCAGGACATCCCAGGACACTCTAGGAGGGACATAACCAGCCCAGGACAACTCAGAAATGAGGTGACCAGCCTGACACCTGAGGATGTTCCCAGGAGGGATGTGACCAGCCCAGAATATCCCTAGAGGAATGTGACCAGCCCAGCACAGGAGCCAGGGAAGGGACAGGGACAGGGCTGACCCTTCAGAGTCCATGGGCAGTGCTGGGTAGGGGAGGTGTCACATCCCCATTTGTGTGTGTGAGCCCCAGACAGGGTGTTCAGTAGTAATGGGCTCTTCTTGTCTGAGGGCTGGGCACCCTGGGCAGTCTGAGCATGGTGGCACTTGTCCTGGTGCTGGCACCTGTCTGGAACTCGATGGTCCTCAGCATCTCAGCCACGTAGTCCACATTGATGGAGAAGTGGTCCATGTTCTCATAGCCAGGCTCAGGGCGGCTGCTCATTGATGCCTTGGACATGTCTGTGATCCTGCAGGGCAGGCAGACCCCAGGAGCTGCACGGTCCAGCACCCATGGGGATGATGCCAGCCACAGCCCAGCAGGGACAGCCACAGCTGTGCCCACCCAGCTGTGCTCTTTGCCCCCAGCCCCGCTCTCTCCACTCACTTTTTCAGGAGTTCCTTGGAGTGCTGTGAAGGAAAGCAAGGAGGGATCAGTGTCTCCCAGATATCACTCCCACCACAGCGCCCCCCCAGCACATCCCAGGGGCATCCCCAGATCCTTTGAAGTGACCGTAGCCCCCCTGTATAGCCCTGTAAGGCAGCCCCAAGCCCCTCAGGGATCCATGGCCCCATCACACCGCCCCATGGAAGTTCCAGCCCCCTGGACACTTCTGTTCCCCTTCTTGCCCTGTGCCCCCCGCTGGACCTGCAGATACACGGCCATCTGGGGCTCCTCCATGGCCTGGATGGCTGACTCCACCAGTTTGGAGGAGGCCTCCAGGTGGTCTCCGTACTGGCGGATGAGCCCCCGGACACGCTGCAGCTTGGCCTCCTGCTCGGCTGTGATGCTCTGCAGCAGCTCCTTCTTCCGCTCCTCCAGAATCCCGTACAGGGCATCGAACCTCAGCCCCAGGTGCTGCTTCTGCCGCCGACTGTTCTCCTGTGGGATGGGGGTCAGGGGCTGTACCGTGTCCCCCACGGCCCAGCCCCTATCCCAGCCCCACCATGTTCCCCATGCTGGCGCAGCCCAAGGGCTGGACCCCTTGACCCCCACCTCAATGGTGTGGCAGATCTCCTCCATCTGTGTGATGATGGCCTGGATCCGGTCATTCCCTGCCACCAGCATGGCGATGCCATCGCTGAGCTCACTCTGGGAAGGGAGGGGACAGGCATGAGGGCAGCTGCATTGGCCCCCCTGGCCTCCCAAGTGCCCCTGTGGTGCCCCACCTTCTGGCGCTGGTAGACAGCCGGCAGGGGGGCCACCTCGCAGTCTTTGTGTGCTCCAAACACCTTGCAGAGGGAGCAGGTGGGCACCTCGCAGCGCAGGCAGTAGATGTTGATCCGCTCATCCTCATGCTCCTCACACATGAGGTGCTGCTCAGCCTTGTTGTGCAGGGGTCTGCAGGGTGGGATGGGAGGGGTGGGCGATCAGACATCCCTAGCCCAAGGAACTCCCCCAAGTCCCAGAGCCATCCCAGCTCCCAGGGAGCCCTATCTCCATACACACCCCGGCCCCAGAGACACTTCTGGCCCCAGGGACCCTCCAAACCCAGGGACTCCCCAGGCCCAGAAATACTCCCAGTTACCCCCAGGCCCAGGGACACCCCAGCACTGCATGGGCCCCACGACCCCTCCAGCTCCAAGTGGGCGCCGAGACCCAGATCTGCATCCCCAGCCTCCCATGGGCTCCCTTTACCCTGCAGCGCCTGCCTCCCGTGAGAGTCCCCAGTGCCCCCGGGGTCTGCCTTTCCCCGTGGGTTTCACCTCCCCTCGCCCCCGCACCGGGCCGACTCCTGCTTGTAGATGTCAATGATGTTCTCCACGAGCAGGTTGCGCTGCAGCCCGTACACCCCGTGCCGGTCCAGCACCACCTCGTGCCGGCACGACGGGCACCGGAATCGTCCCCCCGACGGCACCGCGCTGGAGCCCCGCGACTGCCACAGCGGGTTGGAGGCCTGTGGGGGCCACGGGGGGTCACGGCGGCGGCATCCCCGCACCCCCGGGACCCCCGGCAGCCCCCACCCAAGGAGCGAGACCCCGCCGGCTGTAAGCCCTGCATTCCCCGGGCACGGACACGGGCATGGGGATAGAGACGGGTACGTGAGTGGACACAGACACGGCCCCGGCCCCACCGCACCGTCCCCGTGGGGACCCCTGGCCAGGGTGTCCCTGCTGCTGCCCGTCCCCCCCACCCAGCCCCATC
>WBMV01000519.1:79286-92928 GCA_013396655.1 Campylorhamphus procurvoides
AGCGCTCCCCCACTGCCTCTTGCTGGCGCAGGACGAGGTGCCAGGGCACCAGGGCTGGCTGGTGCGGGGGCCACAGAACTGGAGGGGAGCAGGGCCTGGGCAGAGCGGGGCTGGGGCTCATACTGGTGCGGGGCAGTGCTCCCTCGTGCAGGAACATGGGCCAGAGGAGATCAGGATCCTCCAGACCCCACAGCCCAAGTCCAGTGTCAGCCCTCCCGAGCAGCAGCGTGGAGATGCTGGTGCCAGGACCTCCCCGTCCCCACTCACCCTGGAACCCTGGCTATATTTAGGGAGTGAGACAGAGCCCATGCAGCTGAAGACAGAGGTGGTGACCAGGGGTGGGAGGGAAGGGTGAGGGGCTTATTGTGTCCCACTCAGTCCCCTCCCTGCCAGCCCTGACCCTCCACAGGGTCATAGCTCCCCAGGGCTCAGGGCAGGAGCAGGGGGCCTGGCCAGGCAGTGGGGAGCACTGCTCCAGGATTCCAGCAGCTAGGAGAGGGAACAGCATAGCCTGTGGGAGCCAGCAGCAGGGGACAGAGTGGTTCCAAGTGGGTGACAGGAGACAACTCACCCCCCTCAAGACACAACCTGCCTAGTCTACACCCCGTTCAGCCACCACCCCATGGGACCCATGGGCACAGCCCCCAGCACAGGCAGGACCAGGCAGAGGCACATTCTGCTGCAGAGCATTCCAGCAGCCCCAGATGAGCCCAGGTAGATATGCATTCCCCTCCCATCAGCCTTTAATGGTGCCCACAAAACCCAGACGAACCCAGAGGGCAGAGGAAAGGGGTACAGACAGCAGCACCCCAATCCCAGAGCAGCATTTGGCACCCAGCACCCATCAGGAGGGTTCCAGAAAGGGGGAGTGGGCTCAGCCCAGCCCCAGAGGTTACAGTGCTAATGGTCTCGGACACACTCGGCTGCCTCATGTGAGCTACAGAGCCAGGCCTGGAGCAGTCTCTGCTTGTGTTCAGTGCCCAGCAGGGCACGGCAGCAGGCGAGGCACTGGTGGGGGTCACAGCAGTGCAGGCTCTGGGCCACTGCCACCACCAGTGCTGGGATGCAGGGGCATCGCCCCGGAGCTCAAGCAGGGGCCCAGGAGCCTCTGCATTGATGCTGGCCAAATCAACCTGAGATTCTACCCCTGCTGGGGCTGGAGAGCCGGAGCGGGGGGTGGGACCAAGGTCCCAGAAAGTGACAGTCCCAACGGAGGATCCGTGCCCCAAGTCCTGGGGGAGCCAGCAGGATGGGGTCAGCCTCAAGCATCAGTCCTGGGGCTGGCAGCTGGCAGCGGCTCCGTGCTGGCAGGTGGGGGCTGTGCCACAACAGGGATTTGTGGATCTGAAAAGGAAGAGCTGCAGATCAGTGGCTCAGTTCCATCCTGTGGTGCCAGTTATCTGGGATGTCCCAACATCCCCACGAGGGTTCCCACAGTCCAGAGCTCCAACACTCCCAGCCAGTGCAGAGCCCTGTGGCAGTGCTTCCACCCCACAGAAATCTGTGGGCGTCACCCAGCATCAGCCCCATCAACACCAGTATGGCTAGTGCAAGGCAACAGAGACAGCCTGGAGAACAGCTGATCTTCCCATGCTCCATATCCCAAATGGCACAGGAGAAGGGTCTTTGAACTCCAGGCCTATTCAGGGGGCCCTTGCCCATGGGCAAATGGGGAAGGAGAAAGCATCCACATGGCTCATGCACTGTCACTGTTACTGTCCCTAGGCCACAGAGAAAATGCTGAGGGCTGGCTGGAAGCAAGAGATGTGCCTAAATAAGACCCAAATCCTGAGCCAGAGCTCCATCCCCCACGCAAAACAGTACAAAGGAGACCCCAGAGCCCCACACAAGGCAAATACAGGCAGTCCAGCTGCTGAGGCTCCAGCCCAACTCACCGTTGTCCTCCGCACGCATCTGCGCCTCCAGGTCCTTCGGGTCCACATACTTGTAGGACTCGTCCTCCTTAGGTGGGCAGCATGTCCCACAGCAGAAGAAGCAGCAGCAGCAGCAGCAGCAGCAGGTGAGGACACCACAGCACAGTGCCAGTGCCTGTGGGGAGGGACAGAGGCACCCTGAGCCCACCGGAGGCCCCGGGTTCTGCCATGCTGGTCCCGTGAGCCCCCCCGGGCCCCCAGCCTGCCCGGACAGAGTGGCCCACGGCCCATCTCAGCTGCCGGCCCCACTGCAACAGCCCAGGGACCTGGATGGCAGCGGCTCACCTGGAACCACCACTTGGACATGAGGAAGTAGTGCCGGACGGCATCGTCCCCGAACTGCTCGGCCACGTAGAGGCCGAGGGAGCCGTACTGGTCGTAGAGGCGGCGCTTGTCGGCATCGCTCAGCGTGGCGTGGGCGCTGTTGATCTCCTTGAACCGCTCGGCCGCCGCCGGGTCATCGGGGTTCTTGTCCGGGTGGTATTTGAGGGCCAGCTTCCTGCGGGGCGACCCCCGGCAAGGGGTCACGGCCTCGCTTCCCGGGACGGGCCCAGGACCCCCGGGACGGGACCGGGACGGGAGCAGGACCCCCGGGGCGGGCCCAGGACCCCCGGGATGGGAGCACAGCCTCCTTCCCCCGGGGCAGACCCAGAGCCCTGGGGCAGACCCAGGCCCACCCGGCCGGGATCGCNCCCGACCGGGGCTGCCCCGCGCCCGCCGCTTCCGTCCGCGCTGCCGCCGCTCTGCGCAGGCGCCGCCCGCGCCCCGGGGACACCGGCCCGGCCCGGGACACCCCGCACACCTCCCGGCCCCGGGGACAGCCCGCACTCCCCCCGGGACACCCCACACTCCCCCCGGTCCCGGTAACACCGGCCGCAGGAGGCTGCACTCGGGGGTCGCGCTGTTCCTTTATTGGTACCGACGGCACGGGCAGAGCCACCCCCGGCCCGGAGCCTCCTTCTGCCGCCGGGGCGGGACGGGGCCGTGGCTGCCCTTTGGAAGAAGAACCTGAGCAACAAGGGCAGCACCGGGGATGCCTCACGGCCCGCGGGACGGCGGCTCCGCTCTGTGCACCGGGGGAGCGGCTGGATGCCAAACGCGCTGCTCCCGGGGCCACGGGGTGGAGATGGAGCGCGGAGTGGCAGGGATGGAGTGTGGGTCGGCAGGGAGACAGTGGGTCCATGAGGCCTCAGTCCCCGATGTTGGGGGTCCCACTGGAACCTGGGGCTGCCCTCAATAAATACAAATAAATATGGATTCCAGGCACAAAGCATGCCCAGTGCCCAGTGGAGACCAGACCCTGTTCCCCTCCTCCCTGGCGAGAGTGTAAGCAGCCCCTCAGGCACGGCTGTGGGGAGGCACGGCTGGCCAGGGCCTGAGGCAGGGCTCAGCGGGCAAGGAATGTCCCCAAACGTTCCTTTCTCCCTGGGCTGCATGAGAGGCCATCCCTCCTTCCTCCTCCCTGGGGAGGATTGGTCCTTTGGGGTGGAGGGAAGCTGGCAGCACTGGGCTTGTTCTGCAAGTCCTGAGAGCCAGGGGCTGGCAGGAGGGCACAGCTGGCAGGAGGGCACAGCTGGCAGGTGGGCACAGGCTGGCAGGTGGGCACAGGCTGGCAGGTGGGAGCCCCTCCTGGGGCAGGGCTGGAGCCTGCCCTGCAGCCAGCCTGGCCAGTGGCCTCATGGCCGACCAGCTCAGCAGTTCACACCGTCACTCTCACACCAGGCTGAGGGGCCATCGGTGCCGAAGTATCTGTCCCCAAAGTTACCTGCAAGAGGAGGGGACAGAGTGAGGGGATGGCAGCACTGGTCCCACTGCAATCCTGGCCAGTGC
This sequence comes from Campylorhamphus procurvoides, assembly GCA_013396655.1. Classification (NCBI taxonomy): domain Eukaryota; kingdom Metazoa; phylum Chordata; class Aves; order Passeriformes; family Dendrocolaptidae; genus Campylorhamphus; species Campylorhamphus procurvoides. The sequence goes on from WBMV01000519.1 coordinate 83,051, forward strand.
CCCCTCAGCATGGCTGCAGGACTTCCCCCTGGCATGCTGGGCCTGGCCCTGAGGCACAACACACCCTCGTCCCCCTCACCGATGCCCGGGATGATGTGGAACTCCTCGTTGACCCGCTTGTCCACGGCAGTGGTGATGATGTGGACACGGGGAAAGGCATAGGCCACGGAGTGCACCCCCATCTCTGCCATCAGCAGTGACAGCAGGAAGATCCTGTCCTCCTGCACATCGTGGTCCTGCAGCACACGGAGCTGTGAGAGCCCAGTCGGGCACAGAGGGTCCCACACCCCCGCCCTGCTGCCCCAGTCCCTCACCAGCAGGACACGCACGGCCATCATGGCTGCAGCCCCCGTGGACACAGTGCTGTCCATGAGGATGACGTAGTCCTCGCTGATCTCCTTAGGCAGGCGCAGATAATGGAGCTGGGGAGGGAAGGAGGGGTGCTCGGTGACCTGCTGGCAGTGCATGGCTGCACGCCTGGCCTGCTGCGGGCTCACCTCAGGCTCCCCCGTGTCCAGGTTGGTCTGGATGAGGATCTTGCCCAGGCGGATGTCCTTGCAGACAGCAGTCAAGGCCTGCTCCATGGTCTCTCCCGCTCGCAGGATGGACACGCCAGTGATCTGGGGAAGGGGCAGGGGCACATGTGCTGGGCATTCCCAGCATGCACCGACCTGGGTGTGCTCATGGGGAGCAGGGGGCTGGAACTGCTGGAACTGTGTCTCACCCGCTGCCTGTGGAACCTCTTCCCCTCGTACGTCGTGCCCTGGGGTGTCTCCACAGTGACAGACTGCAGAAAGGGGAGCACAAGGGGGTGTGGGGGAAGCCAGGCCCCACATGGCCCAGGGGCTCAGGAGGGGGGATGGGGACAGGGCTGTGGCTGCACCTGAGAGCAGCCACTCACCTTCAGTGGCAGGAAGGACAGGGCATGTTCAATCAGCAGCCGCATCAGGCGCTTGGAGTAGAAGATGAATTCGTCCCTGGTCGTGTCCTTGTTCCTGGGAGGGAGGACACACATGAGGCAGGAGCAGAGCCTACACTATTTCCCCACAGATGGCATGGAGGGCTTCAGAGGCAATCCAATACAAAAAGCAGTCCCAGTCTGTGGGAACCAGAGTGCTCTCAGGGTGACAGTCAGTGATCATGAGCATTTCAGAGCTCACTGAGAATTTCGCTGTTCTCTTAGATGGGACCACACAGTAACACAGGGGCTCAGTTCCTCTGGGAGGGGGACACACGCTGTCTGCAGAGAGAGCTGGGAGAGAACAGGGGGTGGGAGCCAGTCAGGCAGCACCAGTGGTCCTGGGGCAGCAGAAACTCAGGAGCAATGGGTGAGCGTTGGTGCAATGGGTGAGGGGGGAACAGGAGCAGAGCCAGGATGGACCAGGACCCCACCATGGAAGGGACCAGAGTGCACTGTGGCCAGGCACACTGGATGAAGGGAAAAGGTCGAACACATCCCAGCTCCTCCCTCTATGTACTAAGTCAGAGATAAAGCCCTGCCAGGAGCCAGGTGATTCTGAAATACCCAGCATGCCCTCCTCACAGCCCTTACGTACTGAGGGCAGTGAGAAGTAAAACAAACACAATGCAGAACAAAGCTGCCACACAACTACAATTCCTAGGGAATCTCTTGCCTCCCACAGGAGGGGTAAAGTCAGCCCTCTGTGCAGGGTACTTACTCCATGGCAGAGGGAAAGAGGCTGGCTTTTCCTACCAGGAGCACTCTGGCCATCAGCCTTCTGGGGAACGTGAGGACAGAAGAGCCCTACAGACATCTGTTAGTTCCCAGATGGAAGAGGTGGAGCTGGTAATGCTCCAGAAGAGGCAGAAGGATACTGAATATTTTTACTCTGTATTTTAAGACATCATCTGCTGCTTCTCACACATTGCCGGATGACAGACAGCCCTGCCAAGGCTCAGAGGAGGATGAACAGTCACTGCTGTCCCTGCGTGTTCCTGCAGCTGTTCTGAGTACACTTGCAGCCAAGCACCTGCAGTGACCACAGCAGCCTGTGGACATGGACATTCCCAAATTCCTGGGCACGGCTGGCACCCCCAGGGAAAGCAGAAAATCACTTCTGGTCTGGAAGGAACAGGCGCTCTGCCTTTGGCTCCCAGCATGGACTGTCAGCACGTGCTCCTGGGTGGGCTGCACCCACTCACACCCACAGCACCTTGTGAGCAGCACGAGCCTGGCACCCACTCTGCCTCCATGACAACCCATCCTGTCCCAGCCAGCTGGCCCTGCTGAGCCCCACACTGGCTGTGCAGGCTCCTGGCTGGGTGGGACAGGACACACGGTGCTCCTGCAGAGGCAGGTTTCTCTGGGGATGGGGAAACACCCTTGGCCCCACTGTGCCCCTTTGTCTGCAGAGGCACAGACAACCGTGAAATTTCTCCTCATCCAGGGCACAAGCAGCTTCAGCAACACAGGGGAAAGGGGTGTGTGAGGAAGGGCAGCCAGACACCTCCAGCAGCAGGGTACACTCCAGGATCACTCCACCAGTGCCACCATTCCACCTCCTCAGCTGGCAGAGCACTCCCAAAGGGGACACCGCTGTCCCCACACCAGTCCACTCACCCACTGAGCACGCACACTGCTCCCATCTGTGGAGGAGGCACATGAACTCTGGCATACTGCAGCACACCAGGAGCCTGTCGTTGAACATGGCAAAACCACAGCTGGTGCTTCTGAGGACCTCAGCCTTCCCCAGCATGCTTAGGAGATGGCAGAAGGGCACTGGATGGCCTAGAGGGACCAGGAGCATCTGTCTGGAACCTGAATATGGCATTGGTTCCACTCACAAAAAGAACTCTCTGCAGCCAGGAGCCAGCTGGCACAGCCAGGCACTGGGAAAGCTGGAGATGGATGGCTTACAGAACCCCAGAATGATTTGAGTTGGGAGGGACCTTAAAAGTCATCTTGTCCCAGCCCCCTGCCATGAGCAGGGACACCTTCCACTAGACCAAGTGGCTCCAAGCCCCATCCTTGAACACTTCCAGGGATGGGGCAGCCACAGCTTCTCTGGGCAACCTGTCCCAGGGCCTCATCACTTTCACAGGGAAGGATCTCTTCCCAGCATCCCATCTAACCTGCCCTTTGGCAGAGGGAAGCCATTCCCCTTTGCCCTGTCACTGCATCCCTCCTCATCATCCCATCCATCCTCAGCCCCATGACTCAAACCATGCAGCTATTCCAGGGGTCATTTTCAGTTTCTGCCTCTCCACAACAGCAAAGTGCTCTGGAAAGCACTTCTCCCAGGATGCCAGCCTGCATATGTTGTGATGATGCTCATCTGCTGCCACCAACACCTGCCCAGCAGAGAGATGGGTGGAGCATGAGTAGCCTCCAGTGTGGAACAACAGGGAACAGCACTGGCTGGCAGTGGCCTGGCATGCCAGGATCAACTGGCTGTGTCTCAGAGAACTGTGCTGCAAAAGGCAGGATGGGAAAAGGAGGCAGGGGAATGCTGCCTCTCAGTTCTGCAGTGATCCAGGAGCCAGGTGTGGCATGCAAGGTGCTTGGAGAGGCTGTGCTGGTGGGAGCAGCAGCACTCCACGAGCACTGCCACTCTGAGTGGGGCTGCTGACACCTTGGCAGCTGGTCTAGTGGAAGGTTCCCTGCCCATGGCAGGGGCTGGACTAGGTGGCCCTTAGAGGTCCCTTCCATCCAAACCACTGTGTGATTTGATGCATAAGGATGAGAGAGATCTGACAAGACATGGCACCCTAGTGTGTGGAAGTGCAGGAAGTGTGGCAACAAGTGTGTTTGATGCCTGCCAGCCTGGAGCTTCCTAGGAGACTGTGAGGAGGGCAGGAGGTAGCAACAGTGTCTGGGGAGCAGAGGGTCCCCCCACGTGAGGACCAGCCACAGCCCTACACCGCATCCAAGTCATGCAGAAGCCTACAACTGCTGACAAGTCCCACCAGAAACATGAGCTGTTCCCTGCCCCCAAACACAGGCACCACTCCCAGCAGAGCTCCTTGGCTCAGGAATTTGGGAACAGCACTGTCCCAGACCTGGCAGGATGTGAGGGGGCAGTTGACAGGCTGAGTCAAAGTCCCTCTGAAACACAGCCTTTCTCATTTACCATATGGAAAGGGCTCAGCCCATCACCCTCAGCCCCACTCCCACATGGCATCTGCACAGGAACTCAAGGCCAGCACCAGGAACAGCCCAACCCCAGCTCAGCAGCTCAGCACAGCCCTGAGCCTCACCAGATTAAGGTCATCAGGCACTTGTAGCATAAGGCAGAGGCACAGCCTGGGGGAAGGATGTGGGCCCTGGCACAGGGCTGTGCCCGGCACACCTACAGTGCCACATCACCTCTTCTACTGCCATGACCTGCCTCAGAGCCAGTGCCTCCTCAGGAGGGAGGAGTAGGGAGGTGAATGTATAAGGAGGTGCCTAGCCTGCAAGTGGTCATAGAAATCACAAAAGCACTAACTACTTGGGTTGGAAAAACTCTCTGAGACCACTGAGTCCAAATGAACCCCTAGCACTGCCAAGGCCACAACTGACCTATGTCCCTCAGTGCCACATCCACACAGCTTTGAAATCCCCCCAGCAATGGGGACTCCACCCCTGCCCTGAGCAGCTGTGCCAGGGCTGGACAGCCCTTTCTGTGAAGAAATGTTCCTTAATACCCAACCTAAACTTCCCCTGGCACAAGCTGGGGCTGTTCCCTCTTGTCCTGTCCCTGTTCCCTGGGAGCAGAGCCTGACCCCTCCCCAGCTCCACCCCCCTGTCGGAGAGTTGTAGAGAGCAAGGAGGTCCCCTCTGAGCCTCCTTTTCTCCAGGCTGAGTCCCCTCAGCCCCTCCTGCTGCTCCAGCCCCTTCCCCAGCTCCCTTCCCTTCCCTGCACACGCTCCAGCCCCTCAATGTCTCCTGTCTGAGGGGCCCAGAACTGCCCCAGCACTGGAGGTGCCCCAGCAGTGCCAGCACAGGGACGGGCACTGCCCTGGGGCTGTGACACACCAGGGCATAGCCCAGGGCCCACTGGCCTCCTGCCCACCTAGCTGCTGTCACCAGCACCTGCAGGGCCTTTTCCAACTTTCCAGCCATTCTGGCCCAGCCTGGAGAAGTCCATGCGGTTGCAGTGACCTGGCACTTGGCCTTGTTGACCCTTACACCACAGGCCTTGGCCCATTAAATCCACCCTGTCCAAATCCCTCTGTAGAGCCTTCCTGACCTCCATCAGATCCACACTCCTGCCCAACTTGGTCTCATCTGTGAACTTAGGAAGGCACACTTGATCTCCTCCAGGCCTCTGATAAGGACACACAGGTACCGTGGCAGCCAAAGCGTGCACAGGCACAGGAGGACCTGACTGAGCTCAGCATTCTTTCTCTGCTGTGCAGAAACACATGCAGGGACTTCCAGGTTCTGCAGCCCCAATAAAGAATCCCTCAGTGGTTCCAAGGGACTCAGCCCTTGACCCTGCACTAATGCTACTGTCACCTAGACAACAGAGGCATCAGAGATGAATGAAAAGATCAAGGGAGTGGCAAAATCATGGAAGCAGCAGCACAGGTCCCTTCTCTAAGCTGCCTCTAAACCCAGCTGCCCTGGGAGAGAGGCAGGAGGCACCACCAGCCTGTGCTCCAGTGAGGAAAGAGCAAAACAGTCCCCTTCCATTGTAGGAAAAGCCAGTCCTTGGCTCAGGTATCACCTAAGGCAGATGTGCTGAGGTCTTGATACCAGAAAAGTGCCTGTGGACTGGGGCCAGCTCCAATCAGCTGTTCTGCTCCAGCCAACACCCTCGACTGACTCCCCATGGTCAGAGTGAGGGAAAACTCTCCTGAGGCCTTGTGGTGTGACCCCACCAACCAAGCTGGAGAAGAGACAGAGACATACCTGATGATGGTGTGCATGCCCCGCACTTGTGGCGTGCTCTCCAGGACGCTCAGTGTCTTTGGCAGTGGCTGCCCTTGGTGGGCAGAGGCCAGGGCTGCCCTGTGGAGAGGAAGGGGGTCAGAGCTGTACAGTGCAAGCAAAGCCACCATGCTGGGCCCTTGGAGAGACACAGCCCTGCTGAAGGAAGGCTCCAGCAGACCTCCCTACACAGGCTGGTCACCAGAAAGCATTTGGTGTTCCTGCTTGGATCCTGAGGAATGATCCATGTCTGGTACCAAGCAGCAGAGAGAAAGACTAGGGCAAATCTCCCAGACCACACACCCCGCTGCTGCAGTCTCCACAGCACTGGCCTCAGCCAGCACCAGAAGCAGCAGCTCTGCAGGGGCAGGACCATCCCATGCACCCTGGGACCAGCTGTGCCAAGGGACAAAGGCTGTCCCACCGAGAGGGGACATGAACTCCCAGAGAACATGGAGTATGCAGGGCTCTTCTCTTGCCAAAGTGATCAACCCACGATAACCCAACACTCGAGGCAGGAGCCCTGCTCCAAACAGGGATGGGAGCAGGGCAGAGGGAAGACCACATGCATGAGGTGCAGTGTGGGATGGGTCATACAAAGCCTGCAGCTGTGGACAGACAAGCCCGAGAGAGCTGAGAGCAGTCACTGCAGCATTGGGGAGGAGCAGCTACACTCGGGCACCTCAGCAAAGGTCTGGCAGTGGGGACAGGGAAGCAGCAGGACTCGGGATCCAGTGCGTGCCAGCAACCTCCCACCCCAACCTGGAACCGCCCCCTCTGCAGTGGCAACTCCCACGTACCTGACTGTGATCTCACGCTGGGCAGTGGAATGGTCATCACCACGGCACAGAGGGACAGAAGGGCATCCAGTCAGTCACTCACAGGCCAGCACAGCCACCGTAGGCAGCCCAGCCAGCTCCCACTCTCCTCCCCAGCACCTCCCTCAGCTCTGCTGCCCTGAGGCCTTTTGAAGGGAGGTGACACCGAGACCCCCTGGGTGCTCCAGGAGCACAGGGCTGTGCACAGCCACATCCTGCCCTCTGGATGCAGGACTCTCCTGCTCCTCATCCCTGGCTCACCTTCTCCAGCTGACTGTGCACGTGCTGCACGATGAGGTCCAGTGCCACAAAGTTTTCCCCACCTGAGGGGGGAGCAGAGAAGCCACATGAGATAGATGCTGACCTACTCCAGCTCCAAGACCCCCATTCCCCATGGCAGGGGCAGCTCTAGCCTCACCCCTGGGCACCACGATGTCGGCAACCTGCACCGTGGGCTCGATGTACTGCTCGAAGGCCGGCTTCACAAACTTGTTGTACTGTTTGATGACCCCCACGACATCCCGCCCGCGCTCCATGATGTCACGCTGCAGCCGCCGCACGAGCCGGATGTCAGAGTCCGTGTCCACAAACACTTTCATGTCCAGGAGCTGGAAAACTGGGAGGGGTGAGCACCCCCTATGCAACCCCGGTCACACTCACCTTACTCCCTTCAGCTGCCCAGTGATGGCCCCAGCGTGACCTCCCCTGGGGCCTCTGACAGGGGGTGCTCTGCCAGTGGGTGTGGCAACCTCTCCCTCCACAGCTCCCACTGCTGCAGTGGCACCCAAGGCCAGCACCTGTCCCATCTCCACAGGTCCCCTCTGGGCCAGCGAGGTGCTGGGCCAGTGGCTGCCTCAGGCAGCAATACCTTGAGCAGCTCCTTGTTGGCGAAGGCCAGGATTCCTTCGAACACGATGACATTGGCCCCATACACTGTTTTCTGTGGGCAGATAGGAGCTGTGCTTGCCCTACCCCTCTCACATGCCGTGGCAGCACCAGCACAGACAGTGCCCCGATGCCTCCACACTCTCACCACTGTGGTAGGGCTCCCATAACTGCCCTGCACCACCCAAACTCTCAGGGTCCTCGTTCATGCCTGCACACCATGCTCCAGCCCAGCAGGGGCTCTGAGCCTGGCCCAAGATCCCAAACCTCTGCCCAATGCCTTCCCCCCAGCCCCCATCCTCCCTCCACACTGAATTCTGTGCTGGCCGAGACCCCTCCCCATGCTCCTGCCGCCTCCATGCCCCCAATACAAGCCTAGAATGAGCCCTCCACACCTGCTGATCCCCAGTCCCTCCCTCCCCTTACCCTCCCAGCCCCAGAAGTGCCCCCCGTTCCCAGGGCTCCGACCTTCAGGTCCAGCCCGGCCCTGTGGCACCCACCCACTCGCGGCGCCGGCTGTGCGTGGTGAAGTCGTACACCGGCACCTTCACACTCTTGCCCTTCTTGAGCTTGCGCAGGACACTGATGAGCAGCTCGAAGTCAAAGGCATCGGGGTGGTCGAAGTTGTAGTCGCTGCGAGCTGCCAGTGCCTGCTGCCCCTCGTCCAGCACCTGCAGCCACCAGCACTGCTCAGCACCACGCTGGGTCCCCGAGCACTGTGCCAGAGCCCTGGGCACCACAACTACCCAAGGCTGCACTGGATCCCCAGGCATCATCAATACCCAGCTCTGCACTGAACCCCCGAGCACCAGCACTGCTCAGCACCTCACTGTACCCCCGAGCACCGGCACTGCTCAGCACCACGCTGGACCCACGGGCACGGGCACCGCTCAGCACCACGCTGGACCCCCGGGCACCAGCACTGCTCAGCACCACGCCGTGATGGACCCTCGGGCCCCCCATTCTCACCTTATAAAAGGAGTCCATGGAAAGCAGCACGACCCAGGGCACGTCCAGCGCTTCGATGATTCGAGTCGCCACCGTGGTCTTGCCCGAGGCGCTGCCGCCGCACAGCCCTGCGAACAACGGGGGGCACCGCCCCGGCCCCGGATCCGTCACGGCCCCGGATCCGGATCCGGCTCCAGCTCGGTCCCCATCCCGGTCCCGGTGCCGGTCCCTCCCCGGCCGTGCCTCGGGGCCTCCCTCCAGACTTTCCGGCTCCAGCCCGAGCCTGGCCCCGGCCCCGCTCCCGGCTCCATCCCCGTCCCGCCGCTCACCGATGACAAAGGCCTCGTCCACGGGCGCGCCGGTCTCGCTGTACCAGGGCGGCCGCCCGGCCGTGTAGATGGTGCGTTTGCTGGTGCGGAGCAGCGGCGGCTCCGGCTTGCACTGGCTGGCCGTGCGGCGCCGCGGGGCCGGGCCGGGGCCGAGGGGCAGCCGGCTGAGCAGCGAGCCCAGCGGGCCGGGACCGGGGCCAGNGTCCGGGGGGCCCGGGTCGTGCTCGAATCTCCGGCAATGCTTTTCTTGACGCAGCCCGGGGCGCCCCTCGCCGCCTTCGCAGCAAAGGCATGTTACTGGTTCATGGTCAGTTCGGGATCCACCGGGACTCCCGGGGCCTTTTCTGCGGAGCTGCTTCCCAGCCATGCGCCCCCGGCCCGTCCTGAGCTTGTTCCTTCCAGGGCAGGACCGGGCCCTGCTCCGTGCCCACCCTGTCCACGCTCTTGCCCCCCGTCTCTCCAGGTCGTCCCAGTCCCTCCGCACGATGGAGCAGAACGACCTGTCACCGTGCTCAGAGTGCCCTGCCCGGTCCCCAGGTCCATAAGGACCGCGTCAGACAGGGCTGGACCCAGTACCGACCCCGGAGTACACCGGGCACTGCCGACCGCTGAACACCCTGTTCTGGTCTGGCCGTGCAGTCCGTGTCCAATGCTCCTCCCGGCTCATCCAGCTCACGCTCCCACACCTTCTCTCGGAGGATCCCATGGGATGCAGCGTCAAAAGCCTTCCCGAAGCCTGGGCAGACACTGTCCGCTGCACTCTCCTCTTGCACTGGGTCCGGCATTTCACTGCGGAAGGTGATGGGATGGTCAGGCCCTTCCTGTCCTTCGTGTCCTCAGACGATTCCCAGGATCAGTTGTGTCTCCACTTGCCCAGAGACAGAGGTGAGGCCGAGCCGTGCTCCCAGACAGCCCCGTGAGAGCAGCCCCCCTTACACACAGTGCCCACGTATCCCAGCGCATGGATGTGCCTAGAGATCCACTGGAGCCTCACACCCGGGACCCCCCCCTCACCCCGCCCCG
>WBMV01000519.1:93265-112443 GCA_013396655.1 Campylorhamphus procurvoides
CCCTCCCGTACGCCAGCCCCGCTCCCCCCTCGGGTGTCCGTCCGGCAGATACCGTCGCCCAAACATCACCCACGCACTCCGGTACCGTTCATCCATCACCCGCCCACACCGGTACCGTCTATCCATCACCGCTCCCACCCGGCGCGCTGTCCTCTCCGCTCCCGCACTGCTGCCCCACGCACCAGCACCCCGGCCCCCGCCTCCCCTTTCCACGTCTCCCGTCTCCGCACCGGTGCCCCGTCCCACAGCCCAGTCCCAGGCACAACACCTCGATCCCACCGGCACCTCCCCGTGGGCATCCCGGGGTGTCGGCAGGAGCCCCGTGCTGCCTCTTTCTATTGCCGCCGCCGGTCCCGTGGCTGCCCCTTCTTTGCTGGGGGCTCGACCGGTGCCTTCCCGGCTACCTGGCTGCAGACACTTAGGCGGTAGTGGGACTCCTGGGGGTGCCAGCCAGGGGCACTGGAACCGGTGTGGCCAGCAGCGACCCCTGCCCCCAGTCTGTTCACAGGCTCCCAGGACCACCCGGCACCGGCGGCTCCCCCTGCCCTGGCTCCCCCCTGCCGCTGCAGCCCCCCGGCTCCCAGCGCTGGGCGAGGCAGGCTCCCCAGCCAGCAGCTGAGAGTTGCCTGCGCCGTCTGCTGCCTCTTCATGGTCGGGGAGGTGATAGGTAAGAGGGGCTGGGGCTAGGTAGGGAGCTGCAGGCAGGGCATGGGGTGCCAGCTGCTCTGTGCCCACAGGCGGGTACCTGGCACACAGCCTGGCCATCATGACAGACGCAGCCCACCTGCTGACGGATGTGGGCAGCATGTCCGTCAGTCTTTTCTCCCTCTGGGTCTCCACCCGCCCACCCACCAAGACTATGACGTTTGGCTGGCACCGCTCAGGTGAGCTGAGGGGCACGGCCCCACGGGCTCCATGGCACCCCCACGGCCAGGTGGGCACTTATGGCTCCTGTCTCACAGAAACACTGGGTGCGCTGGCCTCTGTCCTCTCCATCTGGGTTGTGACTGCGGCCCTTGTCTACCTGGCAGCTGCCCGCATCATCAGCAACGACTACGAGATTGAGGCACGAGCCATGCTGGTCACGTCTGCCTGTGCCGTCGGCGTCAACCTGGTGTATGTCCCATGTGGGGCTGCATATCCATGGCCCCTGTGCACTTTCAGCCTGAGCCCTGCCCCATGTGTGTCCCTGGCACCCCAAGACCCCCAGGGCACCTGTCCCTATGCACCAGCCTTGTGTTTCCAAGCAGTCTCCCACTCTACCCTGTCTCATATGGTTGTGGTTTCCAGTCCACGTGCTTACACCCCCATGCTCCACATCCCCTACCCCACAAGCAGCACCTCCTAGCCCTGGCAAAGCCCCTGGCTGGAATCCCTGCCCAGGCCCACACATCTCCTGGCAGTGCCACAGCTGCCCTGGCCCTGCTGTGCCTTCAGCCCCACTCCCCTCCACCATCCTGGGACCCAGGTGTGTCTGCCTGTACCCACTTTGCCTGTTCAGGGCAAGGCAAGGCAAGGCAGTGGGGTCCCCATGCCCTGCCAACTGAGCTAGCCCTGCTCTCTCCAGCATGGCCTACATCCTGCACCAGTCCCCCACCGGCCATGGCCATGGCACAGTGGGCTACGAGCAGCTGGAGAGCTCTGTGGGACACCAGCCTGGCCATGCCCCCCTGCCTGGCAGCACCAGCGTACGGGCGGCCTTTGTCCACGTGGTGGGTGATCTGCTGCAGAGTGTCGGCGTCCTTGTGGCTGCCACCATCATCTATTTCAAGGTGCCTGGGCTGGACTGCCCCTGCGCTGCCTCCAGGAGCAACACCCCCACCCTATGCAGGGTGCCATGGGGGCCCCGGCACCAACCCCAGGGGCCCAGCTCAGTTCTGTCCCCCAGCCTCACACAGACCTCAATCTCTGCAGCCGCAGTGCAAGATCGCAGACCCCATCAGCACCCTCTTCTTCTCGGTCTTCGTTCTCGGTTCCACCTTTACCATCCTCAGGGATGTCTTCAGGGTCCTCATGGAAGGTGAGTGGTGGGTGAGAGGGGTGCACGACCATGGATGCAGGGGGGTACAGGAGCTCCCAAAGCTGCAGCTGTGACAGCACTTTGCCCACGAGGCAGCTGACTTCCTCTGCTCCCCAGTCCTGCCCTTGCCCCCCAAGCATCCCCAGCCCCTCCTCTCCACTCCAGGTACGTGGCCCTAGGGTGAGGCTGTCTCACCCCGGAGCCACAGTGCCCGGCCTGGTCCCCCTGGGAAACCCCCAGCCCCAGAAGCTCCTGTCAGGATCCCTGGCCCAGGTGGGGGCTGTGGCTGGGGGCCAAGGGTGCCCCCCCATGACCAGGTGGTGCCGGCAGGGACACCACGGGGCCTCGAGTTCGATGTGGTGAAGGAGGTGCTGCTGGGGACCAGCGGAGTGCAGGGTGTCCACAACCTGCACCTCTGGGCACTGACACCGAGCCACCCTGCTGTTTCAGTACATGTGACTGTGGGTGAGTGATCTGTGCAGGGTATGGCTGGGGGGGTCCTGCTGGCCATGTGGAGGCTGAGGGCCTATTCTGCTGCCCCCAGAAGCCGGTGCTGACCCAGAGGTGGTGCTGTGGGAGGTCACTGCCCAGCTCCAGAGCAGGTTCGGCTTTGCCTCGTGCACGGTGCAGGTGGAACAGCATCAGGACGAGACGGCAGCCTGTCCCCACTGCCAGGACCCCAAGGCCTGAGAGCCCTCCTGTGCTACTGCACTGGGCCGGGCCTGGCCCTGGGCTCCTGGAGCATGCCAGCCCTCAGGGTCCTGCTCCCCACCATACCCATCCTCTGCTGCAGAGCCAGGACAGTGCCCACGGTGTGCAGTCTTGGGCAGGATGAATACATGGCCTGGCTGCTGCAGCACAGGGACTCCCTGGGATCCTACACTCCTGGCTGTGCCACAGTCTTTGCAGAGGGGGGATCCTGTCCCAACACCCTCCCCCACGGCACCCTGCTGTCCTGGCAGGAAGGAATATCCCCAGTAGGGGTCCCTAGCCCCAGATGCTCTTATATCCTTAACACCCCTTTGCTGCTGCCCGGGCTGAGAGTGGGGGGGCCAAAGGAGCTGCTGCAACCCCCGGGGTGCAGGGGCCTGGGGCAGTCAGAGCCCAGAGCTCAGCCCCCTGTGCCACTGCCTTGGCTGCTGTGCCTGGGCCTGATCCATCCCCCTCGCTGAATTGTGTCTGTGCCACCAGTGTACATCTGCCTGTCTGTGCCAGCAGCAGTGTCAGCACTGCCAATAAATGTGTTACAGAAGCAGCAGCAGCGCAGGAGCCAGAGGGGTGTGGCAAGGGGGATGGTGGGGTCAGGGCTGGGCCCCCACAGCCATGGTCACCACCACAGCTGTACAAAACCAACCACGTTTACTGCACAGCTGAACACAGGCTCAATGTGAGCAACTCCACAGTTCCCAGCTCCCTCCCTGCCCCTCAGAGTGCAGTGGGGGCGGAGGTGAGCGCAAGCACAGCCCCACACCAGTGGGGATCACGGGTGCTTCTGCAGGGTCAGCTCACAGCTCGACCCCAGTACATGCACCAGTCCCACCACCCCCACCCAGCTCAGGCCAAACAGCGCAGACAGATCCTTCTGGGTCCAGAGAACAAGTGTCCGGAGCATCCCAGGGGACGGCTGGGAGTAGCCATCCCTCCCACAGCAGGGGCCTGCCAGGAAAGCAGCACCAGGTGGGGCTACAGTCCCCTGCCAGCACGGCTGGCCCCAGGCCCTGCCCAGGGTGAGTGCACAGCAGCAGCTTCAGGGACCGACCCCGCTACTCCACTGGCAGTGGGGAGTGCTCGGTGGGGCTGGGCACATCCCCGTAGAGGGAAGTGAAGCGGGCCCGGCATCCCAGGAGCAGTTGGTGGCCCATGCCCGAGGCCAGCCCTGCCAGGCAGTGTGCCCGCACGATGCCTGCCTGCCCACCTGACACCAGCCAGCCCTGCGAGTCCAGGTTGGGGCTGAAGCGCACCTGTGGGAAGAGAGGGGTTTGGGAGGGAGGGGGCTGAGGCACCGGGACCTTGGCCCCTGCAGCAGAACCACCTGCATGCAGGGCTGAGGCTGGGCCTCTCCCCCTCACCTTGTGCAGGGCCTCCAGCTGCAGGCGGTCAAGGCTCAGCTCTGCCTTCACCTCCTGCTTGTGCATCCTGCGCATGGGCTCCCGGCTCGAGAAGTTCTGGAAGCTCCGCTGGAAAGTGGCAGCAACACTTTGGGCTGCAGGCCCAGTGCAGGAGCACTGCAGGCACCATGATGCTGGCTCTGCCAGAGATGAGGTGCTGCCCCAATGCCCCAGCAGCATCTCCTGGCCCCATTACCCCCCCCCCGCACAGCCACAGCCCCACAGGCCCTGCTTGTGGGCTGGACCACCAGCTGCACCCTGCCCTCTCCTACCAGGTCCGTGTCCTGGAATCGGATGTAGCTCCCAGCCACGATCTCACTGTAGCACCGGGTCCTGGGCAGTGCCTGCTCAGTGCCCTCGGACCCAGCGGGGCTGCAGGGCAGCAGGTCAGCTTTGTACACTGGCTGTGGGTGAGAGGGGCCTCAGGGCAGGGTGGGGCAGTTGTTCCCCTGCTCCTCTGCAGATGAGGACCACCAGGGATCAGTAGGGTGGGGGGCCCAGGATACTCTTCCCATGCCCCTTCCCTGCCTGGCCCTCCATGTGCTGGGCCAGGCCTCCTCCCACCCCCAAAACACAAGAGTCTCTTACAAATCTGCGGTCCAAGGAGCGCTTGACATTGAGGGGGTTGACGGCCAGGTCAGGCAGCACTGCTGCCACCAGCTCGCCAGTGATGTCACCCGCAGCCACCGTGTTCAGCCAGTCCGAGCCAGAGATGCTCTGCAAGGACAGAGGGCTGGAGGGCATGAGGTCCCCACCAACCCCAGCTGGGCAGTATCACCCCTCCCTGCAAGCCCCAGGCCCCAGCTGGCACTGACTCGGCTCCCAGGACAGAACAGCCTCACACCAGCCCTTACCCACACGGTGCCCTTGCGAGGTGCCACGAAATAGGCCTTAAAGCCCAGGTATCCAGCATCAATGTAGTGGATCCCGCAGAGCCCGTACCTGTGGCAGAAGGGATGGGTTAAGGATGGAGCCCTGTGCTGCCACCGGGATTGCAAGAGCCAGGCACAGTCTCCCTCCCAGGTGAAGAGGGGGCCATCCTCACTCTAGCATCATGTCACAGGGTAACAGGGCACCTCAGCGCAGCTCCTGGAAACTGAGAACTCACCAAGACCCCAGACCCCTTCAGCAGGACTCCTGCTGCCCTGCCCAGGGGCTGGCAGTCCCCTGGCCCACCCTGCTTGTGCCCCAGGATGGCTTGGGAGAGGGGACATCACGCTGTGCTGCTGTGTTGTGACGCAGCATGAGCAGAACCTGCCCTTGCCATGGCACAGCTGGACAGTACCAGGAATAGAGAGGCCAGAGTGGCCACTGGGGGCTGGACCCTGGCACTCACGAGGCATAGCAGTTGTCCTGGGCCACGGTGATGCCATTGTAGGGCAGCAGCCAGGCCACCTCAGTGCTCAGGAACCGCTTGATGCTGTTGATGGGTTCATAGAGCCGCCGCAGGTCCCAGAACTTGATCTTGCGGTCACTGCCTGCCGTGACCAGGAAGTTGCTGAGAACCAGGAGAAAGGTAGCACTGAGAGCCCAACGCAGAGCCATGGCCTGACCTGGTCCAAGGTCCAGGTGGCAGCCATCCTACAGTGGCTCAACCACCCTGACCACACAAAGCCTAGACCAATCTCTCCAGTGCTGCGGAGGGCCAAATGCCATCGGCACCATGGCCTCCCAAACCCCTCTTGGCAAAGCAGGCCCTCCTGCAGGGTGGGGCCCTTCTCCCAGCAGCACCTGTCCCCACTCCTGCCCTCACCTGTCGGCCTTGCACCACTCAATGCTCCGGACCACGTGATCATGGGCTAGAAAGCATTGGAAAGGGTAGAGCTTGAGGGAAGCATCAGGCTGGTGCACACACTGTAGCAGAGACTTGGTGAGCAGGTTCCAGACAGCCACGGTGCCTGTGGAGAGATCAGTGTCCCTGAGGTGCTGCTGATGGCACAGGTAACACTGTGGGACACAGCAGCAAGGTTGGAGCTAGGGCTCCAAGCAGGACAGGATGGCAACAGGACCCAGCAGTGGCATGGGTAGGGCTGTGGGAGCTGTGGAATACAGCGGCCAGGCAGGACCTGGGGCTGGGGCTCAGGGGACAGGATGGCACCAGAACCTGGCAGGATAGCACAGAGCTGCAGACCACTGAAAGTCTGGCAGAAAATTCCATCCAGGCAAGTTGAACAGATGTGGATTAAGTCAGAGCCACATTCTGGAGCAAACAGATATGTGAAGGTGCCGCTGGCCAGCCCAGAGAAGCCTTCCCCCACCCCAAGGATGGGCAGGAGTTCCAGCACAGTGCACACAGGTGGCTGCTGCTCCTCTCATCCCTCCCCTGCAGGCTCCCCTGTTCCCTGCCCCAGCCGAGGATGAGGGAGCACAAAACTCTCATCCTCTCTGCCAGGATGAAGGTTGCACTCTTGAGTGCTGTCATGGGGGATAGGAGGAAACTCACCATCATAAAACCCTGCTGCCAAGTGATGGTGGGGCTTGGAGGGCATCCAGGAGAGGCTGAAGCACTGCCCGCACTCAGACGCATTCCCTGCCTGGATGGAGCCCACGTGGAGCGTGGCGATGCACTGCACCTGGGGGCCAAGGGACAGCCCTCGGTCACAGACTTGTGCTGGTGCCATCTGTGCCCTGAGAGCTGGGACGTGCAGGGTGGCAGTACCGCTCTGCTTTGCCCCTCCAATGCTCCGCAGGTGCCCGGGCTCCCAACAGCTCTCCCACCTGCACCAGCCAGGGTGCTTGCTGGGTGCCGGCCCCGAGAGGGACCACCCTGATGGGGGACACTGACCTTGCAGATAAGGTGCTTGTGGAGGGGCCCATCTAGAAGAGAGCAGAATGGGGTCAGGGCAGGCACCAGCTTTCCTGGGAGCTCCCTGCCTGGAGCCTGAATGGCAGCTCCCCACGGCCCTGGCTAGGGCTCCTGGTTCCTGTCCTGCTACCCATCGAGAGCAGTGTCCCCAGCACAGAACACACGGAGCACCAAACTCAAGAGCCAGCAGTGGCAGGACCCCAGCCAGGCCTACACCTGCCTATGCTGGAGGTAGCAGCCCACCGAAAAGCACTGCAGGCAAAGGTGAAGTAGGACTGACACATCTCTGCCCCACCGTGACTGCCACCAAAGTCAAGGGCATGTGGTGACATCCAGGTGACTGTGACCATCCCAGGGAGGGAAGAAGTGGCTATGCAGGCCATCTGCTCCACGGGGTGATGGGGCTGAAGCAGCCAGGCAGCATTCCTGGAGAAGGCAGGTTGCAGAGACCCTGCACCCAATGGCTCAGGGTGAGGTGCCCATGGGACCCCCACACACCAGCTGCATCTGTCAAAGAATTCCCCCCATCGGCAACACCTGACAAAAGCGCTGTGGGGATGTTGTCCCACACCCCTCAGGCCTGTGGTCCCCCTGTCTCCTAGCATGGGGCTGTTCTACGGCACTGTGAGGAGGAGACATCACAGCCTAGAGTGTGGCAGCTGGGGTGGAGGCATGGAGGAGCCATGCATTTTCCCTGGCATGGCTGTGACAGCCAGGACATGGCGCGGAGACCAGCCCTAGCTCTGCCAGGTAGGAACGTCAGGTGTGGGTCCCTGATGCTCCAGGGACAACAGCACAGCCACACCAACCTGGGAGCTGCCAGCAGGGCTCAGCACTGCAGCCTAGCATCAATCTTGTGGCTGGGAACCAGTGCTCTAGCCTGGCTGTGAGGCACAGCAATGGTACGTGCAGCCGCAGCCGCTGACGTGATGGGCCTGGGCTGATGGCAGGAGCCAGAGGGGCCCCCCCTACAAGGTGCCACGTGGGGGCTGCGGCAGCAGCCCAGCCACCCGCAGCCAGCACAGGCATGGCCGACGTGCTGGGGAGGCTGGAAGCTGCACTGGGAGCCCACTTCCCACCATGAGTGTGCACATGCAGGCTGTTGGCCATGGCTGAGCGCCCACCGCCAGCACGCACTGGCCATCAATCCCGCTCAGCTTCGACACAACCTATTACAGGCACCATTAATTCCAGCTGGCCCAGCGGTCCTGCTCCAGCCCTGGCACTTGGCTCAGCTGGGCTGGAGGGAGCAGTTCTAGCAGCAGGATATGCTCCCGGTGTATAGCAGGGATGTGGAGACCGGCTGGGGACATGCTGTATGACTGCCCCACTACAGCCACAGTGGCACTGCAGAGATCCCCTCCCAGTCTCCAGCTCTGGGGGGCTGGCTGGGAGCTGCGTCCCAGCCAGGCAGCTGAAACGTCCCCATGACTGAATCAAAACAGCACTGTGATATTCTCTGACACCAAAATGCAGCCTTGGACCCCCACACTGTGCCCCTGTGCCAGACACCAGGTTGGGGGCAGCAGGGTCCTAATCCTAGGGGTCAGGTGGGCTCACCGGCCCACCATGCGACTCCCAGTCTGGGGGACAGTCCTGCCAGCAGTCCCCCAGCACAGTGGGCCCCCTGTGGGCAGAGGGGCTCTAGTCCCAGGGCTCACAGCCCCACCCCAGCACAGTGGAAAGGCAGCCAGGATGCCCCTACGCGGCGGCGCAGCTCTTCCTACCTTTTACCTGGGATGTCTTGGCGCAGCGCAGGGCCCCGGGGTGTGGCAGGGCATACACCACCACCCTGCCATCCGAGAAGGCAGCGGCCAGCAGGCCCAGCCGGCTCATCTCTGGGTGCTGGGGAAGGACAGATGGGCTCAGCCCTCAGGTCACCCCTCAAAACCCTCAGGGAGTCCAAGGTGAGTGCTTTGGACAGCACTCACCGTCCGGGCCGTGGCAGGCGGCTCCCAGGCACCGCTGGGGCAGAACTTCATGTCCCAGACGCAGCCGTGATCGGCAGCAATGGCATAGGCCAGCCCAGCTTTGTCAAGAGAACTGCGGGCACAGAAGGAACACGAGGAACACAACAGCTAGTGTCCAGCTCCAGTAGACACCAGTGCGTACCAGCAGCAGAGCTGGCCACCAGAACAGCCCCCATGGTGTTCAGGCTGTGGGTGGTGGCTCTGGAGTCTCACTACCCACTCAGCCCTGGGCAGCTCTTGGCCCCTTCCCCAGGCCTGGCCACTCACCCCTGTTCTGGCTGTAGTGTGCCCAGGCCCCAGAGCTGCAGGAGTGCAGGGCCAGTGTGGAGCCCAGCCATGCTGTGTGTCTCCTCCATGCTCCTGTGGCAAGACACAGCCACGTACTGTGGGGCAGCGGAGCCCTCTGGGGTTGGGCACCACTCCATTGCCCACACTGGGCCACCCACAAAGAAGGAGATGTCCAGGCGCTCTGGGTGGGGCTGAAGGGAGCTGAACCTGATGGGGGGAGAGGGGTGAGGGCTGTGGAGCTGGGCCAGGGGCTGATGGGACCCCAAGGCACAGCACGGGCCAGCTGCCCAGCCCATTGATGTGGCCCTGGGGATCACTGCCAGTCCTGGGCAGGATCTGCCGCACAGGGCCTGGGGACACCCTGACACCCACTGCCCCACAGGGCCTGGGGACGTGCTGTCACATACCTGTTTATCCTGTACAAGGCACCATCATCCTCAAGGCCTTCACGCTGGATGGAGAAACGAGGAGACTTCTCCTCTGCTGGCAGGTACGGGGCAGCCTCACTGCACAGACAGAAGGTGAGAGATCTCCCTGCTCCCACCCCTCACCCAGTCACCCCAGCACAGCCCTGTGCTCCAGCACTGTCCCAACCTCCACGTGGCCCAGCAGGCCCTGCTGCTGGCCACTCCAGCAGCTCCTGCGGCTCCACAGCCAAATCCAAGAGACCCCCAAAGCCCACAACAGACACAGAGAGGCGTGGGACCACAGTTTCCCCCATTCCCTCTGGACACTGGTGGGACCTTCCCCACTTCACCCCCAGCCCCACTCCCTCCCCACCCACTCCAGTAGTACCTGTCAGAGAGACACGTCCACCCATGTGCCACTGGGATCCAGTCGGGGAACTCCCACTGCGAGTGCTTCTGCTCCCGCCTGCAGCACGTGCCAGGCATCAGCCACTGCTCTGTACCGGGCACAGCTGCTCCCCCCTCCCCCTGACTCTCCCCATGGTACAGCCACTCCCCCATCCCCCTGATCTTCCCCATGGTACAGCCAGCCTTGCCTTCCCTCACACTCTGGCCACGGCATGGGCAGCCCCCTCTCCCCACAGCCCCTCCCTATGGCACAGCCAGCAACCCCTCCCCTCACTCTCCCAGTGGCACAACGCCTGCTCTTCCCCACACCCCCTGGCCCAGTCCCGCCCCATCCCAGTGGAACACCGACATTCCCAAAAGCTTCTTTGCCTTTGGGCTTGTGTCAGTGATGGTACCAGGGCACCATGATCAACTCATGGCCCCCTGAGCCTGCCAGCACCCCAAGCCCCCACTCACAGGCTGCAGGTGAGGCTGGAGCATTTCTCCACTGGGGCCATGATGGAGTTGTGGAAGCCGTTGGGAGCGAGGCCTCGGCACAAGGGCTTGGATCTCTGGGCATAAGAGCAGACTCAAAGCAGGCCCCAGATGTCCCCTGAGCCCTGGGGGACCTGCCTGTCCCAAAGAGCGGGTAGATCCCCTGAAGACAGAGGTCTCTCCAGCCACTGTCACCATGCCACACTGGGTTAAAGACATGGAGCTCCACTGCAGGGACTTCCAGAAGGTATGGACCCCTCCAGGACCCGCCTCCAACTCCCACTAGGAAACCCAGGCTCTACTCCCTCTCCCAAAGGACCTGTCTCTGTTCCCGTTCCCACTGGCTGGAGCTGCCTCTGGCCCTGTACCATCTGTGTCCTGCCCCAGCAGTGGGGATACTGTGGGACAGCCCAGGCACCCAGAGCTGTTGGTGCTGGGACACAGGTGAGAGGGAGCCAGGCAGAGCCCCTGCCCTCACCCCTGCAGCCGCCGTCCTCCCACTGTGCCCTCGGGGCACCTCCAGCTCTGGCTCCGATGCCTCGCTCAGCACCACATCACTGCCTTCCTCCTCCTCTTCTTCCTCCTCCTCTGCCTGCAGCCCCTCCTGCGAGGGCACGAAGTCAGCGTCTCGTGCATTGTCATCACTGTCTGTGTCCTCCTCCTTCTTCCTCCGGCGCTTCCTTGGGACATGCTCGGGCTCCGAGGCCTCCTCGGTGGGAGCAGGAGGCTGGTACACGGACATCAGCTCCTCCGCCAGCTCCTGAAGGTACAGCAGAGCCCTGGGACGCCAGGGCAGTGCCCAGAGCTGAGCACAGGGTGGCACAGGGCCAGTCTGGGCCAGCCCTGCCTCCCGCCTGCTCTGGGAGCACACTCACTGCAGCCTGTAAGCTGGGCACAGATCTGTTCCAGCTGCAGCACAGACACCAAGCACATGGGTCCCCCCAGGTCCCCCAAAAAACTCCTCCTGCTTTGTCAGGAACCAAGGAAACTCCCCTTGCCACAGACATCCACTGCCCCAGGATCCAGAGCTCCTGGATACAAGTATGTTCCTTAAAGCAGGAAAGGATCATTCTGTGCAGAACTGTCCATCCCACCAAGGTGGGACAAAGCCTTACAGCAAAGATAACACCCCCTTAGTGGAGGTAGAAGTCATGGAATCATGGATTCAGGGGATCATTTGGGTTGGAAAGAACCTTAAAGCATATCCACTTCCAACTCCCTGTCATGGGCAGGGGTACCTTCCACGAGCCCAGGTTTCTCCACGCCCTGCCCAACCTGGCCTTGTACACTTCCAGGGATGGGGCAGCCACAGCTCCTCTAGACAACCTGTCCCAGGGCCCCACCATTCTCACAGGGAAGAATTTCTTCCCAGTATCCCATCTATCCCTGCTCTCTGCCAGCAGGAAGGCATTCCTCCTCATCGTATCCCTCCAAGCCCATGTCCAAAATCCCTCTCCAGCTTTCCCGGAGCCCCTTTAGGCACTGCGAGGGTCTCTAAGTGGTACCGGTAGAGGGGGTGAGCCTTCTCTTCTCCAGGTGAGGCCACCCAGCTCTCCCACAGGTGACCCCAGACCCCCATTGACACCTCACTTACACTTTGGCCGCCCTCCTCTTGGGCCGCCCGCCTCGGCTGGTCTCCAGGCCGCGCCCCTCCTCGCTGCTCGCCAGCACATCCTGCACCCGGATGGGCTCCGGAGCCTGGGACAGCTCCAGCAGCAGCACCTCGGCCTTGCCCTTCCTGCCGCGCTTCCCGGGAGGCCTCGGTGGCGGCACCGCCCCGTTCGCAGAGCTCTCGCCGCGACCCTCCGCTGCTGCATCGCGTCTGATTTGGGGCCGCGGGTTCTTCTTCGGGAACTGGGCCGCTTCTCGTCCACCCTCACAGTCTGGATCTCCCGGCGGCGACTCCTCTCCTGCCCCAAAATACCCGAATCAGAACCAAAATCCTGAGACTCCCCGGCACGTCTCGGCGTCCCGCAGCACCGGGCGTGGCGGCACCGCCTCGCACTTCGGCGAGCGCGCCCGTCCCGCCCACCGCCGGTACATACGGAGCGCTCGCTCTTCACCCTCCCGCTCCCCACTACGGCTCTGGCTGCGCCCGGCGGCCCCCGGTGCTCGTCCCGGCCGCCCTCGGCGGGTCCGCTCCCGGCAGCGCCGCCCGCGCGACGCCATCGGCGGCTCCCGCTGCGAGGCCGCCCGNNGGTGACCGTGTGTTATGGGTGTGCGGGCGAGGTGGGGGCGGCGGGGGCGTGATGGTGGAGGCATACTTACCTGGCAGGGGAGACACCATGATCAGGCAGGTGGTTTTCCCAGGGCGAGGCTCATCCTTTGCACTCCGGGTGTGCTGACCCCTGCGATTTCCCCAAATGCGGGAAACTCGACTGCATAATTTGTGGTAGTGGGGGACTGCGTTCGCGCTCTCCCCTGGTCTCAAGGTGCAAAGGCAGATTTCGCACAAGTGCCAGTTGACTTGGGGTTCAGCGGAGGAACGATCTGAAATTCGGTACTATCTCTTGGGCTCGCGTTTACTGTGGGCGTTGGTCGCTGTGAAGTCTCCGAGCAGACCGGGCCTTGTCCTTGCAGGAGCTGCAGCCGGTGTGATCTGCGCGACCTCCGGGGTCCCGGCGCTGTGCTGGGTCGTAACGCCGCGGGGCAGGTCCCGCCTCCGGTGAAGGACCCGCCCGGGCCCGATCGCGGGTCTGTCCGTGCGGCAGGAGCAGGAAAGGGGAGCCCCGTGGGGCCGGCCAGGCCTCGCACCTTCCCGCTCCCCCCCGTGGGCCAGAGCAGCGCCCGAGCGCGGCCCCAGCCCGAGACTTTCCTGCCGGCAAGCGGCTCCGCCCGACCCCGCGCTCGAGCTGTGGCGGACGGCGAGACTCGGGTTGGCGGCCGGCCCCGCACACCGGCCCCGCACGTGGGACGGTTCGGGAGAGAGACTTTGTCTGACTCTGCGTCCAATTCCCGCCCTCTGTAAGTCCGACTGTAGTCACCGAGCCGACCGGGTGTGACCCGGACGGTGCTCAGGGAGCAGGACCGGCATCTCCGCGCCCCTTCCCCCACTTGGACCCGGCTCTCTGCTGTTTCCCGGGGACTGCAGACACGGCGTGGGACGCGCTGGGGTCATCCCGGTTCCAGAGGCGGCAGCCCAGAGCCCCCCTTTAGGGATCCACTGGTCAATTCCAGCTGGAATTGTGAATGTGTTTCCTAGGCACGGGCAGCGCCTGTTCGGAGAGGGAGGGAGCTCGGGGATGCCCCGGGACCCCCGGGTATTCCTGAGCCTCGCACTGGGAGCGGGACCGGGCTGCCCTCTCTACTTACCCGCCCTTCCAGAGGGTCCCAGACCCCTTCGGGGTTCGCCCCTGACACTCGAGGTCCCAAATGACTCTTGTTGTCCCCCTCCCCGTGGCGGTTCAGTGCTGGGCCCCCCTCGTCTCCCCGATGCCACCGGCGGCCGCTGACCTGCGGCAACAACACGTCCCATTGAATTCCAGTCAGAAACCGAGTCCTGGAACACCGGCAGATTGACAGGTTCTCCCGTTACCTGCCGCACTGTAACATCTCTGAACCCGCAAATATCGCAGCGACCCGGAGTCTGTCCGCAACTGACCGCGCGGGATGGGAACAGCTCAGCAGCGTTTGGGTTTTACTGGCCTCCTTCGTTGTTTCGTCTGCCTTTGAACAAATGACCAGGGGAGAGCGCGAACGNCCATATCTACATAGACACGCCCCTGCTCTGCATGGACACGCCCCTGCCGCCTCGGAGCCGCTCGTGCCGCGATTCGCATGGCCCCACCCCCTCCCCAGGCCCCGCCCCCCGCGGTCCCGGTCGGTGCCGGTGCCGGTGCCGGTGCCGGTACCGGAGCAGCACCGGCAGCAGTTCCCCCAAAGCTTCACCACCCCAGGAACCTCCCGCCGCCGTGCCGGTCTCCCGCGGGGAGGTCCCGGTCCGGGCTGGCACCAGAGGCCATGGCAGGAGAGGCTCTTCTGCTCCAGCCCTGCCAGATGCATAGTTCAATAAGGTTGAGCCAGGGGCCCATCACCAGTGTCCCCGTTTCCCCAGGTCCTAGAGGAGGGGTCCAGGAACACAGAAGACCTTCCCCGGCTGCAGCCTGGAGCGGGAGTAGGGCTGGGGCCAACGCGCTGAAAGGGAGGTGCAGAGCTACACCAGTGGTGACACAGGGGTCAGGGCTCTGCCACACCACAACACATGGCACACACACAGGGTACTGGGGGCCCAGTTTATTAGTGTCCATGCAGCTGCCTCAGCTACTGATCCACGTTCTTGACACGCAGAACCACAGGCACTGAGGTGCAGGGAATCATGCCCAAGTCTGTGATGACCAGATCCACCAGGTCCGGGGGTGTCACATCATAGACCAGGTTAAGGAGACGCAGGGACTTGTTCTCTGCCCAGCCCCCAAGCTGGGCCTGGCCCTTCCGGAGCACGATCAGGTCATCAGGATCATCTGTGGAGAAAGGAGCAGATGGAAGGATCAGGGGGAAGGACAGCACCTCTCCATCCTGCCCTGGGAGCACGCAGTGCTGCTGCCTGCCAGGCCCACTGTCTATGAGCAGTGGCCCCTCACCCAAGAAGTGGAATGGCAGGGCAGGGCAGCCTGTTGTGGTCCACAGCAGGGAGTGGGACCAGGTCCCAGGTGGGAGGAAGGGGACAGAAGCCATACCCAGCTCGTTGGAGACAAAAGAGTCTGTCTGCACCCGCTCACAGAACTTGTAGGTCTCACAGCAGACGAGGACAGGCACATTGTACGCCTTAGAGACCAGTGCGATCTGCGACGTCCCCACCCGGGACATGACAGAGCCATTGGCCAGGAGTGCGTGGGCTCCCAGCAGCACTTTGGACACCTGTCAGGGCAGCACAGGGATCTGTCAGCACCTCTGATCACACCGCAGCCTCCCCTGTGCCCAGCCCTGGCACAGCCCCTCACCTCAGGCAGCACGTAGGAGATGGCATTGATCATGACGTAGGTGCAGTGGATGCCCTTGCGCACCAGGCGGCGCAGCGTCTCCCGGCCCTCCAGGCGCGGCCGGCTGTCCACCACGATCACCCGGAACGCGCGACCCTTCTTGGCGTGGGCGTCGCACAGGGTGCGGTTCACCAGGGAGGAGCTGACAGGCGCAGTCAGGAGCTGCCCCATCCCGCCATGCCAGGCTCTCACCTGGCCACAATGTCCACCCTTGCCCTTATGAGTGCTGCACCTTCCAGAATCTTCCCACCACAACGGCTCCCAGGGTCCCTCTCCCTGCCTCTGCACAGAGAACCACATCTGGAAAAGCCAACACCTCAGCCCTCCCTGAAGCAGCACTGACCTGTTTGTGACCACCATGAGGGACTCTCCCTCTCCAAGCGCTCTCCCAGTTTCCCTCTCATAATGCTCCAAGCCCGCACTGGCCTCCTGCCCCTGCTCCTTCCTCTGTCCAAGATGCACATCACACCTGAGAACTCTCGACACAGCATTCTCTGGCTCCTTTCCCCACCTCTGCTTCCTGAGACACAGGCCCTCCATGGAAGAATAAGCTTTCATATTTTTGCTTTTTGACATTTGACTTCACTGCATTTTGTTTAAAATCCAGTGAAGAGCCTTGCCCGTTCTGCCAAGTGCCCTGGGTGAAGGGAGCTGTGACTCTGAGGTTTTCGGAACCCAGCTCTGGACACACCAGATGGGACAGGGCCAAGCCCTAAGTAAGACTAGCACAGCCTCGCTTCCCATGCTCACTCTGGTGCTGCTCTATCCCCTCCTCCCACGTGCCAGCCCAGCTGCCTGTGCTCTGCACTCACCATCCATATACCAGGATCACGTCATGGTCATTGATCTTCTCAAAGGCAGACCTTGAGATGGCTTCAGCTGCCAGGACAATTTTCTCCCGCAGGTATTTGTCAATTGTGTCCTGCAGCTTCTCTTTTGCCTGGAGAGACACAGACATCACGTACAGACCTACTTGCTTTCTGCAGTTCCCTGTTTGGAGCCTGGTGGGGATCCATCTCTTCTTCAAAGTAACAAGCTTCCAGCTCCACTGAAGCATTATTCCCAGTCTGCATCCCACCCTGCTCCCCCACTCAGCCCCTCCACCCCAGGCCTGGAGCCTCCTGCTCAGCAGGGCCACTCACCTCCTCCTCTCTCAGGGTGTCAGGCAGGCATGAAATCTCCTTCTTGAGGAATTTGATGGCGTTGCCCATGCTGGCTGAGAGTGGCCGGCATTGGTTCAGGAAACTGCAGAGGAAACTGGCTTAGCTCCAGAGCAGCCTGGAGGGCCAAGACAGGGAGAGGAAGGGTGGGCAGGGAGGCAGAACCTAGGGAAAGTCACCCAAAGCCTGGGCGAACACCAACCCAGAGAGGTGACTGATGGACCACACACTGTGGAGCTTTGGCACTGGGAGCCCTCACCTGATATGTGGCTTCAGCTTGGCCACCAAGTCCCGGGACAGCTCCTCATTGGGGGGAGTGGAGTAATCCCGGATCAGCTGGCACAAGGAAAGGAGTATGAGCTCAGGGCACCTCAGGGTAGGGCACACGACCACCCTGCTCAAGGGGCTGCAGTTCAAGCACATGTATGTCCTGCATGGCGTGACACGCTGCCACAGCAGGGCAAAGGGTGTTCCAGCAACTCAAATCTGCAGTGGCAGAGTCAGAACAGGACCCCAGCAGTGCCCAGCCCTGGCATGATCCAGAGGAACAGCCTGGCCATGACTGAGCACAGATATAGTCTCAGCAGTCAGGGAACAGTAACATGCACCTGTACCAGGCACAACAGCCCTGCTGCCAGATATCTGCTCACATACCTGTTTGAAGACTTCCAGCAGTGCAATGCAACGGGCATTGGAGCCATTGATGATGCCCTGGGAGTACTGGAGGCCGAGGCGCACCACTGCCGGGTGGATCACTGTGGAGGGGATGCTGCAGAGACCAGTGGGAGCAAACTCTCTGTACCTCTGCAGCCCAAAACAACCAACCCATTGCTGGGCCCCAGCCCAATCACCCACGGAACAGCCTAGGAAGGGAGCTGCCAGTGATCTGAGGTGAGCCAGGCTCACCCCACAGCCCTTTCTCCTGTGGCCTCACACTCACTGCACAGGAAGGATGTTGGGCTGCCCACGCTGTTGCTTCCCAAAGCAAGTGAAAGGCTCCCCCACAACCCCATCAGGCCTATCCCATATGCAAGACCAGGACACCTCTTCTCTCTGCAGCCAGGCCAGTAGGCAAGTAAGAGCAGAGCCCAACATTGCCAGGGGCCTGGGCTGGGGAGGCCTCATACCTCATCTGCTGCGTCAATGGCTTCTTCCTGCTGTACTGGTGCAGGTGGGAGAACAGGTTGACTTTGGTGCCATAGTCCTGCCTCAGAGGTACCTGCAGCCGAGAGTGATGGCTCAGCCAGGGTCATGACAGAGCCCTGCTCACTCCAGGGCCAGAAGTTACACCCAGCACTTGACTTCATGGCATGCCAAGAATCCCTCTACCCCCAGAGAGCAGGTCCCAGTCCCACCACATGTTCCCCCTGGCCCAGGCTGTCCCAGGCTGTCCCAAGCATGTCTGCCCCAGGCACACAGCCTGTCACCCAGCCCTTCTCCTACCTGCTGCCGCTCCAGCTTCTTGGCCAGTTTCCTCTGGGCAGCGGGGTCATCCACCTGCACGTGTTCTGGTAGCCGCTTCACCACTGCCAGGACAGCTGGGCTGAGACCAAACTGCCCTGGAGCACCCCCAAATTCAGAGAAGGCAGGGCAGGGCAGCGTCCAGGACAGTCAGGACCCACAGCACAGACAGATCGCAGGGGCAGCCCTGGCCCACACTCACCCCACACCTGCCCTCCCCGCTCACCCACCCTCTGCACCCGCGGTGACCATGGCCTTACTGGACTGGGGCTCGGTGGGGCTCGGCCGGGGCTTGGCCGGCGTGGCTGCCTGGCTCAGCTCTGCCTTCCTGGCCTGCTTCTGGGCCCGCTCGGCCTCCTGCTTGGCCCGGCGCTCCGCTCGCAGCTCCGCTTTGCTCTTGCCTGCCGCGGGCTTGTCAGTGTCGCTGGGGCCATCGGCCGAAGTCGGCGGGGACGCGGGGTGAGCAGCTGCTGCGGGGGAGGGAAGGGGGAGTCTGTGCCCAGCCTTCATCGCCGGGAGATGCAGCCCAGGGCGAGGCTCAGCCCTCGACAGGGACAGCCCTCTGTGCCAGGGGCTGCCTTGGGAGAGACCCCACGTCCTCCCGCCCCGCGCAGCCCACACGGAACCACCGGGCAGCCCGGAGAGGAGGGGACCGGCCCCCCCGGGGGTCCCGCTGGAGCTGCCAGCCCGGAGAGCCCCTCGGTCGGGGCCGGCCCGGCGCTCACCCTGCGGCTGCCCCGGCTCGTGGGGAGACTCCTGCTCCGCGGGATCGGCCGACGGCCCCTTCTCGCTCCTCTTTTTCTTCTTCTGCTGCTTCTTCTCCTTCCGCAGCTGCAGCTTCTCCTCCCGGGAGAGCTCCGGGGCCTGCGGGCCCATCCCGCCAGGCGGCCCCGGCTCCGCACCGGCCCCGGCCCCGGCCCCGGCCCGGCTCATCAGCGATCCCGCCGGCACTGGCGCGGCTCCCTCGGGCCCTGAACCTGGAAGGAGAGGAGCGTGAGCGGTGCCGGTGTCCCGGTGTGCCTGTCCCGGTGTCCCCGGTCCCCCGCACTCACCCGCCCGCCCCGCCATGGCGCCCGCCCGCCCACAGCGCCCTCTGC